>JAUKNM010000139.1:0-10000 GCA_030765045.1 Tenodera sinensis
TCGGACCTAGCCAGGAGGACTAAATAGATGATATTTAGATCCACCGACCTTCCCCTCATGTGCCTCTGAGGGACGCTGTTGTGCTGTGATAGGCCAGCACATATGTAAATGACATTTCCTCCATTTTAGATGAAACAGTTATAGCGCTGTGATTCGGTCCCCAGAGCCTCATCTGTTAAAAGCAGGGTGCACCACGGGCAGGATGAGGATGGGAATTGGGTAGGAGAGGCTATAGGAGGCGCATCACTACCCCTTACTACCCCTACCGTTGAAATATATGCTGTGCATATTTTAATACATTAAACAACTATAAATAATTTTAGTTATACATATTGCGCGTTTTCAATAGATGACCTCAATGATCAAAACTAGAGAAAATCTGATTTGAGGTTGTAAAATAATGTGATTAATTGCAAATTACGTTTATTTGTGAAATATCATCAAAGTATTGTATAATTGCAAGGTAATTCCAGCAAGAACGTCGGCAGACTTTTTTCCAGGGGAGGGCCAAATGTTGGAATTTTGCAATCAAGATAATATTAATTCATTATTTTGTTGGCAAAAGTTATAGTATTTGTTGCGTATAACCGTATTAATTTGTGCTCATTAAAATTGTTCTTTACATTAAAATTAAAATAATAGTTTAAGAGTCAGCCCATTAAATTCACTAATTCCCAGGGGGGCGGCGCGGTCCCCCTTTCCCTCCCTTTGCGACGCCCATGTCTTCAAGGTGAATAATGAGAACCATAATGATAATAGTAATAACAGTAACGATGATATAATAATAATAATAATAATAATAATAATAATAATAATAATAATAATAATAATAATAATAATAATAATAATAATAATAATAATAATAATAATAATAATAATAATAATAATAATAATAATAATAATAATAATAATAATAATAATAATAATAATAATAATAATAATAATAATAATAATAATAATAATAATAATAATAAGAAGAAGAAGAAGAAGAAGAAGAAGAAGAAGAAGAAGAAGAAGAACAGTAATAGTAATAATGATGATAACAATAATAAATAACAACTAGACTAACTACCTTAATTCTGGAGCCTATGATCCTCACGACATCTTGCTGCTATAGCGCATGTGCGGACGCGAGTATAAACCTAATGGAGAGATTGAAATCCGCTAGATTGGCAAGGTTTTAAACCAAGTGTTAGATTTTTTCAATAAATAGGTTCCTGTTCTTATACTCAACACATGCCTGACTTTCGATCTGTATTTCTTTTATGAATTGGATTTAACAAGTGAATATGTGCATCTTTGTATTTTTCCTGCCAAAAAATTGGGTAGTATGTATATTTGAACAGATAAATATTGGACATTAATCAAAGGAAATACAATAGTTTGCCACACGATCTTGTTCTTGCACAGAGAGTTGAGAATGTGTACCTACCTATATGAAACGGCCCCGTGCTGTCCACGTGTAGCCCATATTAGGTAAGCACACCTAGGTTAGTGTGAGTATATGAACAGGATGACAGGGACCTGTGTTAGAGACATCTACTCCTACTATCAATAACCAGGTATGTGTAAACTGTCTCAACGCTTTCTCCACTTCTACAAATTGATACAGGTATAATTGCTTGGCCAAAATATATTTACTGAAGTTATACATTACTTGTATAATTTAGAAGCCTAAATACAGTAGTATCACAAGGATTATTTTTATACACTAATAAATTTTTCAGGGTTTATAGCTGATGCTTAATGATACCGGCTTTGATTTGTAACTGTTAAGTTTCATCACATACCTCTTTCTCCACCTCGTCTTCGGCCACTGGACCTACGTCGTCTTCTTCTTGAGCTACTTCTACGCCTTCTTCTCGAACAACTTCTCCTTCTCCTTCTTCTTGAACAACTTCTCCTCCTCCTCCTTCTTGTACAACTCCTCCTCCTCCTTCTTCTTGAACAACTTCTCCTTCTCCGTCTTCTTGAACAACTTCTCCTTCTCCTTCTTCTTGAACAACTTCTCTTCCGGCATGACGATCTTCTTCTCCGACAAACGGAACCGACAGCTTTTATAGAGCCCCGATCTTTTAATGCCTTTAGAAATGTTTTCCTTTGGTTTTCATCCATAGTAAATAGTTTCTCTTCGTTCGTGTCAGTTGGACAGCTCATAAGAGTTCTCGACACATCGTCGAACGCTTTTAACATACACGACTTTTTATGGATATTTCTTTTCTTAAGGCTTTTTCTGATTTCGGGTGCCGCTGGCTTCC
Organism: Tenodera sinensis; assembly: GCA_030765045.1. NCBI lineage: Eukaryota > Metazoa > Arthropoda > Insecta > Mantodea > Mantidae > Tenodera > Tenodera sinensis. The sequence continues at coordinate 2,259 of JAUKNM010000139.1, forward strand.
CCATTTTCGTATAGAATTTAGATTTTTGTGTAGAATTTAGATTTTCGTTGCGAATTAGATTACCTACTTGAAGAATTTTGCTTTCCCTTGGGAACCACACCAAATGTTGAAATGCTATGGCAACGTGTATTTCAGTTGAACAAAAGCGAGTGAAACATACCGAAAACAAAAGTCCCACCGTGCCAATGTACAAAAGCTAAAGTACCTACTATATATATATAGTGTTTCACTCTTAGAAGACAGTATGGAGTTAAATGGGACATCTCTGTCTCTATCTAGCGCATACAAGTTGCCATTAGCCGCGTCCTTTTCTACCCTCGCTCTGTTGCCACATTCCTAATAGCATGGTATAAATATTCATTTGTTATAAATTTCAGGTTTGAACACATTATCCTATGCAGAATTTTTTTCTCTATCAGGTTATATCCTTTTCAGAGTCATTATACATTTCTATAGGTCTAAATTTCTTCAGAAAACGTTTTTTTCAATAGAAGTCCGATATTTGCTGTTTCTACACTCATCACGCACTAACTAACAAACTAACTGCTAGAATGCATCTATATTTTTTTCTTAGGTAGAGTAAACTATAGTGCTACTACCTGCCTACTTTGAATTCTCTATGTTTACCCAGTTAAGGGTTATAATTTTTTAAATTAAATGTTTTCGGAAAATTTTATATCTGTGCACTGCAAAAGTTACGCAGTGTGAAACTTTTTTGTTATTGAGTTTACATCAGGGAACCAGCGAGAACAAATGTTGAGGAAGGTTGGAGAAAATTTTTAAAATAAACCAAAAGGCAGTAACCTCTTTCTTTTATCCAATAAGGCAAACAAAAGGTATTCATCTATTCAGCGTCAGGCCTGACACAGAAGATAGTATAAGGGGCAGCACTAACATTAGTTCGAAAGGAGCCGTGTGTGTAACTGTGTGCTGTTATTGCGTTATTTGTTTAATATTTTTGTAAATATTTGTAGTTATGGAGGGGGAAGCTAGGGAGAGACGATATGTTGGTAAATTAAGAAGTAAGGAACGCCAAATAATTATGAATGTGTTAGATTATTTTTGAAGCAAAATGCTTGGCAGTAAAGGCAGTCAAAGAAACAGCTAAGGCTATCGGGTGTTCAGAAGCAGTAGTGTGTATGATTAAAAAGGAACTAATGGAAGGACCTCTAAGAACGCCATCGAAAAAGAAAGCAAAAGGGGCGGGACTACACAAAACGCTAGGTTAACGCAATATGATTGAATAGTGTAAGGTGGAGTGCGCCGAATTGTTCATTCTTTACAGTTTGCAAATATTCCACCCACGCTGAATATAATTTTGTCACGATTCAACAGTGATGAGACCCTACCAAATTTCTCAAGGGCCACTCTGATTTGGGGTTCGAATATGAAAGAAAGGGTAACAATTGCATATTAATAGAAAGAGACAATATCGATATCATCAGATGGCGACATAAATATCTAAAAGACGTAAAAGGTTTAGGGACCAGGGGAAATCAATTGTTTATACAGACGAGTCATTTGTAAATTTAGGTCATACAGTAACAAAGGCGTGGAGGGATACCAAAGTTAAAAGTGTCCGTCTCGTCAAGCAGCAATTGAAGGACTAAGTACAGGACTCAGGCCACCTCGAGTCGCTCGCGGAGAGAGATTCGCAACTAGTTACATGTTGCAACACTGCGCTCCATTTAACGTGTACTGTCTTTTAAGGGTGAGACGCGCGTTTTGCTTATTAAGTTTATCTATATAGGCGTCATTCCTGAAAAAAAAACAAAAAAAAAACAACAACAACAACGCAATTTTACGAGTAACAGTCACAATTACTCTAAACCTTATTTTGGCCATTATTTCTCTTTTAATGGGCCAGTTTCAACAAACAAGCCAGGATATTAAAGGTCTCGTCATGGAAACAGCTCCAACAATTAGGATAAACATTTATATTTAGCTAACATTTTGCTTTTCAAGTTTATCTAAATAAATATCTTCTCCCAAAAATCACGATTAATCAAAAGGAAAAGAAAGAAAATCCGAGCGAAGCTCGGTCACCCAGGTACTGTAACATAATAGAATGATGGCATTGCAGCTGTAATATTCACTACACAAATAAGATGCAACGTCTAATTTTTGTAATTGTTGTTGTTGTTGTTGTTTGGGGTTTATGGACGCACTATCACACTCCGGGTAGGAGTAATCGATGTCTGCGTCGAATCAAAATGAGTAGGAGCTCTGATGTAAACGTTGCATCACTAAAGGAGGGTCGGATCACAGTTCATAGTTTCATTTTGCAGTTAACGAGATGGCGAAGTAGTAGCCGTGGCAAATGGTTATCAGTAGTATACACCAAAGATGAGATATTCCATGGGCCATTGCCTTAACGTTGCGCTAGTGTGCTGATAAATTGCGAGACAGAAAGTGTATGTAAGGAGCAATTAAAAAAAAAAAAAAAAAAAAAAAAAAAAAAAAAAAAAAAAAAAAAATAATAATAATAATAATAATAATAATAATAATAATAATAATAATAATAATAATAATAATAATAATAATAATAATAATAATAATAATAATAATAATAATTAATGACTTGAAGCTTTCCCGGCGTTGATTATTGATGATAGTTTCTCGGGCTAACAGCCAGGTCAGATTAGGGTAACTACCCAAGCTTTCAGCGACTAACTCTGCCGCCATCCTCAGGGAACTGAATCTAGGCCTTTTTTTTTTTTTTTAAGGTGGAGGGGAAAAATCTTGTTACGAGACCCCATGGTACTGTGGGAGTCGCCATTGAAGATGGCCGTACCCACTAAAAAACCCCATCCACCGGTATTAGGAAGGTGAAAGCCTGCTGTGGTACCGCCTGTAGCACCCGCGCATTCAGTGGTGAAGATAGAGCTGGTTCGCATAGCGTAACCAGACGGAGAAGGTTAGGAGCTTGGAGACAGCTTGGCCGAAGCCCAGCTTGCCCCCTAGCGGAGTCATGGATGGTTTGGTAGGAGTCATTTGTGATTGCTCTCAGGAATCAGGGTGCTATGAATCTTGGCGTGAATACGCCGCGTCTGTTCGTGCGCCTCAGAAGTCTGGGAGCGTGTCGATACCCTGCATGCTGGATCCCTGAAACAATCTAAATATACATGTACATACACTAAGAACAAAGGAAGTGCGTACATTTAGTCTCTTAGGTTAGTGGTAATTTGTGCGCTTGTGGTGTCGTCAATCTAGTGTAATTATAATTGTTACGTTCCGCCGTATGGCGTCGTCTGCAATTCATAATTAAGGTTGTTGATATACCATCCGGCATCGTCAATTGGGTGAGTGCATGTCCGTTGTATCGCCTGTTCGTCTGGAGTGCACACTTGGCGGGCAGTCTGCCTGAAATCTAGACTTTTTTTTTTTTTTCGAAAGGGGAGACAGAAGAAGAGTTGGAAGGAAAAAGATTGACTTATTTTGCCTGGAAGGGAATAAGGGTAAAGGACCAAGTTTCACGTTTCTTTATTTGTCATTTCGGGGGTTTTGCGCAGTACCGCATAAGCACCTGCGTTATTTGCGGTAATGATGCGCTGCCTTCGTGAGAAGGGAGCGGCTTTGCGGTCTTCTTTCTGGGCTACACCCATGGCTAGGCCCTGAGTGTAGCACGCAGTGTTTCAACAGTGCTCTCGGCTAGCGTGGTCTTCTTGAAGTGGCGGAGGTTGAGGCTGCGTACCGGTGACTAGTCTGGGATGGTGGAAGAGGTAAATGGTGGTTCGCTGGTGCACACTGAGAGAGTTGCTCCAGTACAAGGTCTGTGTCACGGAGAGGTGGCATAGGGAAGATTGCCTTAAACTCTGCTGGTGTGAGGCGGACGTTCGTCTGACATCCAACTTCGTGGCGGGTGGGTGTGTCCTCGTTCTCGATCCGTGCCAGCTTGCGCTGGCAGGATTCGAGAATGTCGGTGTTCTCTATGGTTGCCGCGCGAAACTCATGTAGAAGTCTCGCTGCGGCGTTGAATCCTGTTGTATGATGGATGAGCTGACGGGTGATGGCGGACAGAGAGGCTCCAGAGGCAGTTCGAGTCGAGCGGGTGCAATTTTATTTGCCCCGTTCGAGTGTCATGTCCGCAGTACCTAGCCGTTATACGGCTTAACCTGCGTGATGGTTTCGATGGTGTTTCTACAGGGATATTTGTTACACTGGGAAATGCTTAGTGGAAACAAGGGTTTTTATAGGGGCAGGAGTGGTGGTTGGAGGGGATTGGTCCGCGAGCGGGCTCTGCGCGGTTTCTGATTGGTCGTTTCCGGCCGGTCAGGTGACGCGCTAATCCCCTCTAGGGTTCTGGCCGTCAGTCACTCACTGAGAGGTGAACTGAAACAGGTGTTTTCTCTGTTTTGGATACAGATTGTACTTTCGCCTTTCCCATCTTCAGAGTTAAACCGCCGGGCATAGGATGTCCTTTGGTAGTCTCTTTGATGGTAGTCGGCGTGGCTCTCTCTGGTCGTATTGACCCAGAGTATTCACCAGAGGGTTAGGGTGGTTCTGGAGTTTGTTGTACATTGTGCGAGCGCGGGTTTTAATCACGTCGACAATGTACGGGATACCGGAGTGTTCGTGTAGGATATGGGCAGGAAATCTTCGGCCTGTATCATAGATCATCCTTAATGCCCGGTTCTGCAGCGTCTGGAGTCTGATGAAGGTGGACCTAGCCACCACTCCCCAGATCTCGCATCCGTACAGGACCATGGGCGGGACGATCGCTCGATACAGCCGAAGCTTCAGGCGTAGGGGCATGGTTTGGGAACTGAGGATGGGGTACAACTGCCGCAGGACAGCGTGGCCTTGCAGTACTTTGCCCCTGACGTGATGTCTGTACGTCAGCCGCCGGTCCAGCGTGACCCCGAAATACTTCGCCGTAGTGACCCAGGGGATCCGACGGCGCCGAAGCACGAGGTCCAGCGGGAGCCGGTTGGCTTTCGTGTTAGCCAGGAGAATCGCAGAGCTTTTCTCCGGGTTAATGGACATACGCCAGTTCTCGCACCATCTATTGATGGCACAGAGGTGGGCTTGTACTTGTCGGTAACTGTAGCGCGGGTTCTTGTTAGTAGCGAAGATCATGAGATCGTCCGCATACTGACAGATGTGTGTGTTGGGGTGCGTCGGGAGATCGGCCATGTAAGCTGCAAAAAGTGCCGGTGACAGTACACTGCCCTCGGGGACTCCTGCGCCAATGGGCCTTTCTCTAGAAAATGATCCCTCCATCTTCACCCGGAAGCTACGTTCCTGTAGGAAACTAGCCACCAAGTAAATGTATGGAGGGGGGATTTCCTGCTGTATGAGCTTGTAGACAAGCCCCTCATGCCAAGTGGTAGAAAATGCCTTTTCCACGTCGAGCAACACTGCCACCGTTTTAGCCCTCTCCTGGTAAGCCAGGGAAGCTTTCTCGGCTACACGCAGTAGTTGTTCAGTCGTGGAATGACCAGAACGAAAACCAAACTGGTGTTCTGGTAGGAGACCTTTTTCCTCCAAAAGAGGTCCGAGGCGGGACAGGAACAGTTTCTCGAACACTTTCGAGATAACTGGTAGGAGGCTGATGGAGCGGTAACTAGATGGAAAAACCGGATTCTTTCCCTGCTTCAAAACGCATACCACACGCGCCTGTTTCCAGACAGCTGGAAAATGGCACATGCTGAGGCATGCGTTGTAAATGCGGGTTAAGTGCATCACGGCTCTATGGGGTAGGTGCTGGAGCATTTCCGCTGTTACACGGTCCTGCCCAGGGGCTTTACTAGGATTTAGGTGCCGGATGGTGTTAGTTACCTCGCGAGGGGTAACTACCGGGATGTGGAACTCCTCGTGGCCCGCGGGTCGGGCTTCTAGGAAGTCTTCTACCGCTTGTTCCACGAGGTCAGTATGGTCATCGTTCTGAGGATCTACCCTAGGCTGGAATTGAGTCTCCATTTGGATTTGGATTTGGTTTAAGGGCGCTCAACTTCAAGGTCATCAGTCTGCTAGTGCCTCTGCTTTTTCCCTCGGTTCAAAGACGAGTCTTCCCCGAGGGCTGTGCACTGGATGCTGGTGTGCAGATTTGTCTTTCCTCAAGGCTCGGACGATGCGCCACGGTTTCCTCTCTTGGAGGTTTACGCGACACATTGTTTCGTCCCAAGCTGCTTGCCTGTGTTTTCTTAGGAGTCGTCTCACCAGGGATTTGAACCTCTGGTGTATTACTCCTATCCTAGGATGTCGGAATCTCTGCCATAGCCGTCTGACAGCATTCTTAGCTTGAATGAGGCGTTTTAGTGGGACAGGGATAGATGTCGGGTTTGGTACTTCGGTAGGAATGCGATGCGTGTGAGCACGCACCGCGTTTAGGACGGAGGTAGAAAACCCCGTGGCTGCCTCCTCGAGAGCCTCTATCGAGTCTATTCGAGGATTTGCTTCCACAGAGTTTTGAAGGGCTAGGATGGCTGCATCCCAGTCGACTTCATCCACCCAGTCCGGCACTCCCAGGGCAGTAAGATTAACGTCTGCATCCACCACAACAGGGTTGTGGTCGGAGTCCAGATCGTTAATCACAGAGAGGTCCAAGTGAAATGGTATGTTTTTGGTGACCATGAAATCGATGATGTCCGCGGCGCCACGTGCCGGGTAGTAGGTTGGACCTCTCGGCCCATGCGCGTGAAGGGCGGGGTTCCCGCTAATGAGACGGTACAATCCCCGGCCCTTAACGTTCTGGGTGCGGCTGTGCCAGCTTGGGTGTTTTGCGTTGAAGTCGCCTGCAATGCAAACCCTGTGGTGTAGGTTCAGGAGTGCCGTGATGTCCGCTTCATAGAAGTGACCATCCGGCGGGTCGTATACCGCCACAAGCACCAGATCGTTCCCGCCCAAGGATAGCCTTATGGCGGTTGCTTCCAGGTGTTGTAGCGGAGGAATGGTAACAGGAGTGTGGGTGAGATAATTCTTTATGAAAATGGCAGTACCACCGCCCTGTCGGCCGACCCGATCAGACCGATGAGCGGCGTAACTTGGCAGGTTAAACTGCACACCAGCGTGCAAGTGCGTTTCACAGACCATCAGGATATCAATCCCATGGCTGTCTACGAACTCTAGCAGGCCAGGTCTCTGGTCTCTAACTCCATTTGCGTTCCAGAACGCAGCTCGAAATGAACGCACAGTTCTATGCGCCATTACGAGCTCTTGGAGTTAAAATAGAGGTCCTTAGCCGTTTGAAGCACCGTGAGATGCTTCTGCACAGCGGAAATCCCGGGGTTGTTTATGGTTTCCCTGCAGCGTCGCAGGATTGGGAGGGAACGCTGAACCAAGTCTGCGAACCAGGTCGCCAACTGTATGAACTCAGCCATGTCCTCAGATGCAAATGTGTCACCTACGGATAGTTGCGAGATGTGTGGCTCTGGTGCCTCAGAAGTGGCTGGGCCAGCAGTGGTGGACTCAGCTGGTCGCTGGTTGGCTGACACAGCTGGAGCTTTTGGTGCTGGTGGAGAGGGGAGTTTCTCAACTTTTTTGTTGTTATTCTGCCCCTCAGCAGGTTTTTGTGTGGTTTTACCCACTGACTTCTTCTTCTTCCCCTTCTTTTGGGGACGTTGCTCCTTTGGAGCACTGCTGGTTGTTGGAGCTGTCTCGCCGTTCGCAACCGTAGGTGTGGCGCTATCTGGGACCGGCTCAGCTACTGTGGCGGCGACCCGGCTTGAAGGGGTCACTTCCGCGGTCTCGGCCCGTGCGAGAGCACTTTCGTGTCTGGCCAGCGCGGCGGCGAAAGAGAC
>JAUKNM010000139.1:15000-357831 GCA_030765045.1 Tenodera sinensis
TAGTAAAAAATAATGAAATATTTTCCATATAAAGGATAGGTTTGTTTGTGGGAGCAGAGTTACTAAAAAATTATGTTGCCTATTTGAAGACGTGGAACTCAAATACCAAGTTCACAATTTCACATAAGTGAAGCTTTAAGTGTCTACATCTGCTCATTCATCATCTTCTTCTGACTAGCCTCCACTTATGTAAGACTTTCAGGCCAGTGCCTAGGGTCAGACGCCTGTCGGGGAGCACAGGAACCTATGGACTGGACAGAGTGAAGACCTGGAAGCGGGTGGTCAGCCAAGCACCACGTATGAGAGTGAGGAAGAGGATGATATGAAATGCAGGCGAAATGGATGATTGGAAAGGTGATAATGGAACAATTTGTGGAATGAGTGGCGGGGGAAACCGGAGCACCCTGCTCATTCATATTCAAGTAAAAAACTAAGGTGTTTATCCAACTTTTCATTTTTGACCTGTTGCCCACTCACAGTTTTGTCTAAAACTTCTTTTCTTGGATTCAAAGAAACTCAAAAAGTGTATTTCCAGTGAAATATAAGTATCAGATTTTTGTTTGAAAAGCAACGCTTCCTCTACAGTGCGTTCGTAGATAGGCGGGACCATCCCACGGCGAAACCGGGCAGGGCGAGGACCGGCGTACCCTCCACCAGAATTACACGTAAACGACCGTCAAGTCATGGATACAGAGCACTAACCACTGTACTAACTTGCATTAGGCTTACCCGCATCACATGATGACCTTCAATATGAACATATTCCCTATATCTCCGAAAACAGTTCTGGTTTACAGTACAAGAATAGAGAAAGTCATGTGAGTGCAACACACCAGATTTTTATTGTGTGGATCTGTAAATTCTTTGAGGACAAACAGCGCCATAATGCAAAAATATGTATTTACTACTGAAACTATAGGGAAGAAAATGTACTTAATTTTACTAAATGACCTAAAGCATGTTTTTATAACCTCCAAAATATTCCCCAAAAATGAGATAAACATAAAATGTATATTATTATTTATTTATGCCAACAAACTTACTGTTGATGTTTTTAAACACACAAGCCGTGTGTGGGTAATGTTTGAGAGGTAGAACTGGAACTTAAAAACCTGTGGCATGTATTGTATTGTATTGTATTACATCTTGTTCTCTGGATCCTAGAATGAGTCAGGCTCAAGGATATAGAACACGTCATACAACCATGCAATTTCATACAAATTTTTTTCCGAACACCTAAACACAATCATTATAATAGGGTTAAACTAGTGGTTGAAAGAACTTATAGTATAGTATTCCTTTATGCTGTAAATAGAATGTGCTAGCAAAAACTTTCTCAATTCCTTTTTAAATATTAAACAGTCTCTTGGGTTACACAGTAATTTTAAAGCTAAAGGAAGACCATTATATATTTGTATGGCGGAGTAGCAGGGACCTTTCTGATAAATGTACATGGAGTTACATGGCCTGTGTAAGTCATTTCTGTGTCTAGTGCTGTGGGTATGTACAAGAGAATTGAATTTAAAGGTATTGCAGTTATCAACCACATAACACATAAGTGAAAAAATGTATTGACTTGTGAGTGTTAGAATACCCATCTTCTTAAATAAGGGTCTGCATGAATGACGGGCTCCAGCACCACTTAAAATTCGTAGTGCTCTCTTCTATAGGACGAAGATCCTCCCACTTTGTGCCGAATTACCCCAGAAAATAATACCCTAGCTCATGATGGATTGGAAGTAAGCAAAGTATAATGCTCTCAGAGCATTTTGATGTAGCAAATCATACATGGACCTCAAGGCAAAACAAGCTGAGCTGAGTTTAGGACATAAATTGAGTATATGCTTCCTCCAGCTCATTTGCTCATCTATTTCTAGCCCTAGAAACTTTGTACAATCTACTTTGTTTATGGTCAAGCTGTGATAAGTAATATTCAACTCTGGAATAGTTTTATTCTTAGTTCTAAATTGAATGTATGATGAGTAGGCGTAGGCTTTCACGGCCGGTGTTTGAAATTCTACAAGAGTCTTCCGGGCTGATTTGCCGTGGTCTGCTGGAGTAACTTGGTCCAGACGTTTCGTCCACTACTGCGGTGGACATCATCAGTGGCGTGGTCGAAGTCTTCTTGGTGAAGGTACACTTGTGTCTGAGGCGTTGACTGTCTGGGATGCGGATTTTATACACGGAGGGGTCTTCTCTGATTGGCTCGGGGCTCGCTGAGGCAGTGTGGTTGGGGGGAGGGGGCTAGCTGCATCTCGGGCGCTACTAGATTCTGATTGGTTTGTGTTGCTTGACTGTGTGTTGTTTAATGTTATCGATGACGGGGTACCAAAACAAAACCTCCAACCACCATCCGAGACACAAACGGGCTATGATTCAAACTCTCCTACACCGCGCTTCCCGTATTTGCGAGCCTCATCTGCTACCACAAGAGCTGCACCATCTGGAACTAGCCTTACAAGCCAATGGCTATTCTACACAAGAAATAAAGAGAGCCTTCCGACCACCCAGACGGCAGCCGATCTCTGCTAAGCCGACCCCACCTAGGAACAAAGGCACGGTATTCCTTCCTTATGTTCAAAACGTCACCGACAGGATTGAACGCCTCCTGCTACGCCATAATATCAAGACGGTTTTCAAGCCTACAAGAGAGCTCAACAGTTTACTACGCTCAGCCAAGGACCCGAGGGACCCGCTCTCCTCGGCTGGCGTATACCGGATCCCCTGCTCGTGTGGTGCAGTATATATTGGTACGACGCTACGTAGTATCAACACCAGACTAAACGAACACAAGAGATGCTGCCGTCTTGGACAATTTGAAAAGTCAGCTGTCGCTGAACATGCTATAGAAGCGGAGGGGGAGCATGTCATCAAGTTTCAGGACACCAGCATTCTATCTAACATCTCACACTACCATGCTCGACTACAGCGCGAAGCCATAGAAATTTATAAACATGCCAATAATTTCAATAGGAAAGAGGAAGCCCTTAAGCTCAACAAAACTTGGTACCCCGTCATCGATAACATTAAACAACACAGACAGTCAAGCAACACAAACCAATCAGAATCTAGTAGCGCCCGAGATGCAGCTAGCCCCCTCCCCCCAACCACACTGCCTCAGCGAGCCCCGAGCCAATCAGAGAAGACCCCTCCGTGTATAAAATCTGCATCCCAGACAGTCAACGCCTCAGACACAAGTGTACCTTCACCAAGAAGACTTCGACCACGCCACTGATGATGTCCACCGCAGTAGTGGACGAAACGTCTGGACCAAGTTACTCCAGCAGACCACGGCAAATCAGCCCGGAAGACTCTTGTAGAATGAATGTATGATGTTTTGTCATAATTTAGAAGTAATTTGTTGGCTTCAAACCAAATGTTCAACTCCCTGAATGCAGTTGCAGTTATGTTTAAGAGTTCTTCTGATGACTTCTGAGATATGAGTACACTAATGTCAACTGCAAAAAGTATTATTTTGGAATGTTCATTGAGATTAAAAGGTAAATCATTTATGAAAACAAGAAAGAGCAATGGACCCAATATTGAGCCCTGTGGAACTCCGAGTTTAATTATACCTGGATCTGATTCTTTATTGTTGACAATAGTTTTTTGTGTTCTATTTGTTAAATAGGACCTAAACCAAGTAATCAAAATGTTATCCAGGTCATAAAAATGTAATTTCTCCAGCATCAGCTCATGATTAATACTATCAAAGGCCTTAGCCAGATCACAGAAAATACCTATGATGAAGTTCTTGTTATTCATTGCATTTAATATTTCATTGGTAAGTTTATATGTGGCATTGTTGGTAGACAACCCCTTCCTAAAGCCAAACTGATATGATGTTAGAATGCTATTTTGATCAAGATGTTTCATAATACGATTATACATTGCTTTTTCAAAAATCTTTGACAGTGAGGTAAGCAGTGAGATTGGTCTGTAATTAGAGGGCAGTTGTCTATCACCCTTTTTAAACAATGGCTTAACTGTTGCTAGCTTTAATTTCTCTGGAAATATTCCTGAGAAGAAGGAACAATTACAGATGTGGCTCAGCGGCTTACTTATCTCACTCGAGCAGCATTTTAACAGCCTAGTGCTTATTCCATCCCACCCATGTGAGGTTTTACTCTTCAGAGACTTAATAATTTTTTCAATTTCTGAGGGTGTTGTAGGCATTATTCTGAATGTATTTTGAATATTGATGTTTATATTCTTTAGTAAATTTAGTGCTGCTATATTTTGATCACTTTTAGTGTAGCCCATTTTAGATAAGTTTGCTTCGACGGCATTCAGGAAGTATGTATTGAATGCATTTGCAATTTCGTGTGGATTTGTTAACTCTACATTGTCCATCAATATTGAGGGGATATCATTAGACCTTTTGGCTTTACCTGTTTCAGTTTTAATGAGACTCCATGTAGTTTTGATTTTGTTTTTTGACTTTTCTATGACTTGCGAGAAATACCGCTTCTTTGCTGCCTTTATAACTCTACCAAGTATTCTACAGTAGTCTTTATAGTACATTCCGAGTTGATGATTATTACTGATTCGATAATGTAAGTAAAGTTCCCTTTTAGTATTGCATGACTTCCTTATTCCACTGGTTATCCACTCTTTAGTTTTTAGTTTCTGAGCCATAAATCTTTTTTTGGTAGGAAAGTTTGCTTCGTATGCCTCCATTAAAACACGTAGAAAAGTATTACATTTTACATTTACAGGATTACTATAGTATACAAATTCCCAGTTTTTAGTTTTAAGATCTCGAACAAAATTATTAATGTGTTCGCCGTTTATTACTCGGATTTTAGTGAAGGAATTTATTTGCTTGTCAACTTTAACTTTAGCAATTGAGTCATAAATTATGAGCAATTGTGCATCATGATCTGACAGCCCATTTATGATAGGTATGACTTCATATTGTGGAATCTTTGCTTTATCTAAGAATATGTTGTCAATGATTGTTGCCGAATTGTTAAAAATTCTTGTTGGGAAATCTACTATGTAACTTAGATTGAACGAGTATAATAAAGATGTTAGTTTCTCCTTGGTGGTATCATCATTACTCATATTTACATTAAAATCACCACAAACTATAAGCTTAATGTTACTACTATAGAGTGCTGTAATTAATTTTTCCAAGTTATTTAGGAAGTAGTTGAGATTACCTGTAGGTGATCTGTATATAGTTAGTATAATAAAAACCTCCTTATTAATATCTAGTTGGGTGGCACAGCATTCTAGGTCTTGCTCTTTACAGTACAACGTGACATCCCTGCTGCTGCACCTCAAATGTTTCCTTACAAAGGTACTTATACCACCACCATGCATGTTATTCCTGCAGAAATACGAACATAGTTTAAAATCATCTATATTTACACATTTTAGTTTTGCCTTGTCATGTGGTGCTCAGTTAAACAAATTACATTGGGTTTTTAAGTTCCAGTTCTACCTCTCAAATAAAATGTATATGTTGTTTATTAACGAGGCTGTCAATTGCCAGGATCATATCAGCGTCAGCGTGCTTTAATTTTGTTCCCCAGTTCTTTTTACTGACATGGGGTAGTCGCCCTTGCACACCTAATAACCATTGGCCTGGGCGGGTTTAAACCCGTGACCTCGGGATCGGAAGGCCTGCAGATGAGCGAGCAAGAGATATAGAAGTAAGTCACATGATTGTTATAGAACGATTATGGCAGCAGGAAAGAAACAGCGACATACAAAGCAGGCACGCATCTAGAATGAAATAAAATTATGAATAAATGAAATACAATTTTGCGGTTTTTGCTATCCGTGGTAAACTGCGATGAAGAAACCGTTAGTCACGTGTAACATGTCACTTAAAAAACACTGCGTGGGAACGAAAATAGTTGAAGAACCTTTGCAATGTTCAATGAATACCTTAATTAAATACGTCAAATCAATATTTGATTATATTATACATATAAAATATCTTGGTTTAGTAGCATTTTGGCCCTCCGTATAAATCAAACATAGTTTCTTTGAGGCTCGCTAGAGTGCGATGAGGTTGCAATACCAACCTTTAAACAAAGTTCCTGAACTAATATGAAATGTTCCTATGCGCCCTACTGCCACAAATAAATTAATAGCCTTAACAAGACTCAATTGAAACTTGCTGCGCAGATTCCCGGTGCAATTCTGCAATTGAAGGGAGTGCTACGGTTCAAATAATCTCAACCTTATGAAGAGCAATTACATAAAGTAACTGTAACCCCACACCACCGAGTTAGGAGGGAGTCTAAAAGGAAAAGCACAAAAGGATATGAGATAACAGGATTAAAACTAATACTCTCGTTTCTTCATTCTGGTTGGCTAAATTTACATTTTGTGACGTCAAGTGCCGACTGCACTCTGTCCTGAAAAATCAAGAGGACTCAACGTCAAGGCCAAGTGTTAGTTTGTTAGACGACACACACTCGACAAGCTTACATAATTTGTTGAAGATGGGTTCACGTCGCAAAGTTTTGGATCTTCTAAATGTCATTTCCAGCACTTCGTGAGTATATTACTCTATTGTGCTTATTTAAGTTTCAAATGCTGATGCTACACCTAAATCGCAGGTATAAGTCATCGGGAACGAACAAATAAACAAACAAACAAACAGACAGGATACACATCAGATTGCTCGTAGATCTGCATGGCAACAGGTGTTTTCGATAATAATCAAACATGTAGCCCAAAATTTCGTGGATTCCCCAGGTGGTGCCGAGAGGAATTATTTGCGTATCTATTCTTCATGCTTCGGAATGCATGAACTTCCATTCTAAATCTTCATAATAAACATATGGAAGCCGGCTTGTTTTTATCTTTAGGTAATACCAATCCACCACTCGTGTTTTGATGTGTCTGTAAGATGCAAACTTCCATGTCTATCTGGTCTTCTCCTGAATTTATGTATCTGTTTATTCAACCGAAAGACACAAAAGGCTACAAGGTCCCTGTTGGTAAAAGAAAGTATACATATTCATAACAAAAAATATATAGTTCTTCTACCATCTTAAAAACATCTTAAAATACATTTTTTCGGGCCCTTGTTTTATACAAATGTTTTAATTTAGAGAAGCGGGAAAACAAAATAATACAATCGTATTTTTTAAACGATAATCACGATCACCCTAAATAAAACGGGTAGTCCTACAGTGTATATAAGTGTAGTTTTAAAAACAATTGTGTAATCATAATTATCAGTATCACCACATTGTAGGTACTTAACTATCTGCAATGTGTAGGTATGTGATAGAAAGTTGATTTATAAATCAAGCAGTTTCCCTTTGTCCTTGCAGTGCAAATTCTAATGCAATTCTTCCCCCCCCCCCCTCTCTCTCTCTCTTTCTCATTAGAAAGTGAAAATTTTGTATTACAGACTCAAGATGTTTACATTGTATCATTGAGTTGTTCAGTGATTCCAGAAAGTAATTTTCTCTATTTGAAAAAAGAAATTGCAGCTGTCAAATTAACAGTGAAAAAATTCTAATATTTATTATGCAGAAGAAACAGACGATATTACAGTTTACATGCACTGGGATTTATTCATATTAAACCCTAGGCATTAATGAAGTTGAGTAAAAATGTTAATAATTCATAACTAGCATTTTCCCTCGATGATCAAAACTCATTTGTACCGCAATTTCAGGTATTATACCAAACAAATTGCTCTGACAAATGCTTATAAAATAATTTTGTAAATAGCACAAATAAAAAAGTTGAAAAATTGGTAGAGTCTTAAAAAGAATATGAAAGTAATAAAATGAAGAAAAAAAAATCTTGATAGTATTAAAGTTGGGATGTCATTTACAGTTAAAATTTAAAATTTTTGGAAAAGCTTTGTGTACCTATCAATAAAAATTTCATCTGTTTATTTTGTTCAGCAGAGGGTACAGGAGGCTGAAGTTATCAAATCTATAAAAATCTGCTGTGTTACATTCACAAGACATTTTCTACCAATAACAAATTTATATAAATCCATTTACTATACCGTTCGTATAAAACATGATTCCTCTATCCATGTTATGTTACAATATATTTTGTTTATGAATGATTGTAAATCAAGCTAGATTTACTCAGTTATAAAATATAGAAACAGCATTCAAATGTTTGTGATTGAAAGAAAAGAAAGGGGAGAGGAAGAAAATAAAAAAGTTAAACCTGTCTGTTATGTGACAATTAGCATGAATATTTAAAAAATAATGGCTGACATTACAAAAATGTTGGATATAAATTATGTATTTTAATGAGCTATATATATATATTTTTTGTGTTGTAAAAGTTTTTTCTGTGTCGTTAAAGCTTTTCTTGCAATTCAGAATTATACAAAATTCAATAATATAAAGTGAACTTCATAGGTTATTCATGAAAATTTTGGATATACATTTCATTTTCCAGATATATGTTTTTGAGCGTAACATAACAATTTTTTTTTCCATGTACATCCTGTTGGATTCTTATGACCTTAAATGCCAGGCTTGGTATTTAACAGACTTTTCGTTTTTGAGGTATACAGTTCTCTCTCTCTCTCACACACCATTTTCGGGATTTGGGGACCTGAAATCATGTATTTCTGGCACAATCTTGCTATAAAATTTTTGGGCGAAATACTATAGGATATAGTAAGTAAAATTCAACAGCTAAGTAGTTCAAATACAGGATTCTTCAGTTAAAACCTAACAGGAGCACAACATTTCGCCTGTATGTTATTGGGGTGCCACGGCTTTGCCCCTACATAAACTCCGCGTGTAAAGTATGTATAACACTCTTACCTTATAGAAGTTGCTGGAAATGTTGTCCACCCTCGCTGAACAAGCATTATATTGGGAAAACACATCTGATTCACATGATTAAGTTGGGCCACTGTAATGTTTTTGATTTTATTTCTAATATTTTATTTTAGCTCTTTCAATGTATGAGGACTTGTCTCGTAAACTTTGTCTTTCAGGTTAGCCCACAAGTAAAAATCACACACTGTTAGATCAGGGGATTGAGAGGGCCATACACCAGCACGAGTCACTCTATCTTCAAACAGTTTCTTGATTTTATTCATGGACTCCTCTGCTGTATGGGCAGCAGCAGAATCTTGTTGAAACCACCCATATGATTTCTCTTCTTCTGTCAGTTCATGATAAAATGGTGTCAAAATGTCATTTTGGTACCTCTCTGCATTTACAGTCTCCACTCGTAGAATATTGGACCGATTATGCGTCTAGCACTAAGAGCATACCAAACTCCAACTCTCCGTTCATAATGGGGATTTCTTGAATGCAATGTGGATTTTCAGAGGCCCAATACTGACTGTTATGAGTGTTGACACAACCATTTAGGTGGAATCATGCCTCATTGGAAAAGAACGTAAGCTGTGGAGCAATTAAACGTCATTCACTGATGAAAGAAACCATTCACAATAATGTATTTGTGATACTGGGTCCCCTTGTTTTAAGGCATGGACGCTTGTACACTTGTAGTTTTAGTTTTAGACAAATTCTCATACATTGGAAGAACTAAAACAAAATAATAGAAATGAAATTGGAAACATTACAGTGGCCTAACTTAATCATGTGAATCAGAATGTATTCTCCCAATGTAATGCTTGTTTAGCCGAGGGTGGATGACATTTCCAGCATCTTCTATAAGATAAGAGTGTTAAACATGCTTTACGTATGGAATTTATGTAGGAGCAAAGCCGGCTGTGGCACACCGAATTGTGCACAGACAAAATGCTGTGCGTTCGTTAGGTTTTAAATGAAGAACCCTGTATTTCTGCTGTATGCAGTAAAACAAAAGAAAAACTGAATGAATTTTTTTCTTCAAAAGTGGTAAATCCTTGCTTAATTGGTGAACCTTATTGTGTTCGAAGAGATGTTTATATTAAAGGATTTTTGAGTTGGTCTTCAACTCAGTTTCATAAAAAGTGGGACATAGTTCTTTCTTTAGTCTTTATTTCAAAGGAAATTGGAAGAAACAATTTATATTATATACCTTTGTAGCTGAAAACATATTTCCAATGTTATCAGAAGTTTGTCTGAACTTAAATGGAAATAGAGTTTTCAGAGTGGTCAAATTAGTGCCAATGTCCTTTCAAATTAGAATGCTTTAAAAATGTAATTTTTGTTCAAAAGTAGTGTCATTACTCTTACTTTCTCTTCAGCTGCAAATGCCCAGCCCATGCTAACCCTGGAAGCAGCTATGCCCTATCTAATGCTCTGGACAGGCGATCCAATGCTACTTCAACACCAGATGCCAAGCCATCCAAGGATTATGCTTTTGAGGTAAGACTTTAAGTTAACTCTTTACCAAGGGTGACTTATGCTGATTTTGGATAGAAATATCAGATGGTCTCTATAAGATTAGATTGCTATCAAACACACAAGGCTGACACACTGTGGGTTACCTGAACTATGATAAGATGACTGCTTAGCTTAGCATTGTTTGAAGTGGTTGTAAACTTAAGAACTATAAATTATTACAGCACTCCATATCATATATAATTACATTCAAACCAGAGTTAAACAATCTGATTTCTGGTGTGGGATGTTGTTACACGATAGCTATGCTGCAATTCAACCTAAAAGAGAATAGCTTATGCACAATACAGGGAGAGCAAAAATGCTCTGAACCAGCTGCACAGTGTTTTGCTTGTCTGCATCCTAGTGCTCGTTGCTGTCTGCACTATCAAAGAAAGGTGTGGATGAAACCATAACATTTTTAGAACTACTTTTAAAGGCTTTATTAACCAGCTTTACAAAAGGAGTTGCTGAAACTGGCCACTATCATTGTCCATACATTTTTGGCACCCTTTAGGAAACTATCCATCACTCGCCGTAGTTCATGTCGAGAAATGTTGGCAATTTCCTGACAGATATTTTGTTTTAATTCTTCCAGGGTGTGTGCGTTTGTCTTGTACACTTTGTTTTAAGTTACCCTAGAGATAGAAATTGCTTATTGGAGCTCTGAGAAACCTTTTTGTGCTAATGGCGCACTATACACCATTTTTTTGTCATGAAGGATTACTTCATGAACAATATTAGGTTGAGTTAGAGGGCCAGTTTTTTTCAAGTTAACAGTTGACACCTGTACTTATGTAAATACAAGAATGGAGAATTAACGGACAAGGAGTTTGATTAAGGAAATATTGAAGCTATTAATAGTGAAGCAACAGAATCTAAAATAAGAACAAATTAGCAACTAAACACTTCACTTATCTTAGTAATATTGCAAGATAAGTGGAGCGTTTAGTTTCTAATTTGTTCTTATTTTAGATTAAGGAGTGTGATTTTTTTGCAACAAGACTCTGCAACAGCTCATACAGCAATCTTTCGATGAGAACATTTGAAAGTGTGTTTCAGGACAGAATTATTAGTAGAGATTTGTGGGCTCCTGGGTGCTCCGACCTAACCCCTATGATTTCCATCTCACGGGTAACCTAAAACATAAATGCACAAGACAAACCCACACACCCTGGAAGAATTAAAACAAAATATCCACTAGGAAATTGCCAGCATTTCTCAATGTGAACTACAGCAAGTGTTAGAGAGTTTCCTAAAGAGGTGCCAAAAATATATCCACAATGACAGTGGACAGTTTCAGCATCTCCATTCATAAAGTTGGTAAGTAAAGCTTTTAAAAGTAGTTTTAAAAATGTATGGTTTCATCTGTGCCTTTCTGTAATAGTGGCAGATGGAAACGAATGCCTAAGATGCGGACAGGCAAAACACCATGTAGCCCGTTTGGAACTTTTTTGCTCTCCCGTTACAGTGCAAGTACAAGATGAAGCTATAAAAGAGGAAAATGAAATGTCTTTGAAATACAAGGTGTGATCAAAATGTAATGTAAACTTTCATTTTTCTGAAAGAATCATTATTTATTCATTAACACCAACTTTGTCCCCTTCAAAGTAACCCTCTCCACACCCTCCAGATATAATACACTTGTGCCAGAGCTTTCTCCAAACTTGCAAGTGCTTATTACTTTCTTGTCATCCTAGGAGGTCCTCATTAGCAGAGCTATGATTTTTTGTTGTTAGCAATAAATGCAAAGAATATTATAAAACTTTGATTAGAGCTATCTCTATATTTCGCAATAAGTGTAGATGATTGGAAGCGTAATTTTTGGGGGAATTTCAATGAATTTTCTCATTTGCTCATGGAAGTCTTTAAACGTGGTGTCAATCTCGCTTTTGTAAAGAGTATGTTTAAGGAAGTACCTGAATTTTACAGTGAAAATAATGTGCTTTTATGTTATACTGAATTCTGCAACTATGACATCAGTTTAGTAATGAAACCAATGAACTGCACGTTCCGTTGACATTTAAGTCAAAGATGTCTAGTTTCATAGACTGTATGAGATATTTGTTGAAGTTGTATGACTACCCTGAAATGTGAACAGTGAAACATTCTTTTCTGTTTATAATTTAGTAGTTACTGATAAGATCTTCAGTGTCCTGAAAACATAACTTGGGTGTTGCAATTTTCTGTCAGTTGGGCTAAGTATTATGTAATTTAATATCTCATACCAAACATTAACATCCTTTCAAAAATGACTTGCATCTGTTAAACCTTGCACAAACTAGTGGTGATATTAATAATACACTTTTACCAATAATATCACATTTGTACTGCCTAAGTTAATCAACACACATTCAACGTTATTTTATTGTAGTTGGCATGAGCATTGGCAGGCCCTTTTTCAGGGGGACACATGTTGGAAATTTGCAATCAAACAGTATCAATTCATTATTCTGTTCTCAAAAACTGTAAAAGATATGAGTTCCAGTATTTGCAGTCATAATAATTTATGCATGTGTGTTAGCGTAGGTGGGTGTTACTCGTGCCTTCACTATATACTGAAGTGTGACAATTACTTTTACATGTCATGCAAACACTTCTCCCACTGGGAGACCTGGTCAGGATGCACTCAGCCTCGTTAGGTCCCTGAGGGCCAATTGAGGAGCTATTTGATTGAGAAGTAGGACAGGGATGCTGACCACGTTCCACCTCCCATACTGCACCCCACTCATGATGCCTGTGGTGGGCAGAGGTGGGGGACGCAGCGACCAGGTCGAGAAAGGACTGTTGCACCACAGGGTTAGTTAGTCATGCAAGCACAGTATAACTGAAAATGGTTGATAATACTGTATACAAGTATCTTGTTCATTATTGATTTGATTACATTATTATATTACAGGTTTTGTGTTTTTAATCTCTGTTGGTTGAAACCGAAATTATAATGTCAATTTATATTTGATAATGGAAAGAAACAAAAGGAGATTCTAGTCAATAGTGAAGGGGAAGACGTAATAAAGCTAATATGTTAAAGTCTCAAGAATGGAAGCCTAGGCAGATTTAAAAGACTGATAAGGCTTTGTTGACGCGCACGAGAAACAAACACGTGTAACGATTTAGCGGGCTGATTCCTATCTTACCATGACGTGCTCTAAAGTTAGCCAATGGAAATCGCTTCCTTATTGTTGCCCGCGCAAAAACAAAATGCAATGCAAGACACACTTGTCTTGAATCGAGCCGAGAGTACACGTGCAACTTGGGAACTGTACGTAAGCTAGCGCGTAAACATAATTCAGCGGTCGCTAAAGGGTGACAAAGTTAAAGTGTTATAACGTTGTAGTTGAAGTTACAAAGTTACATTCTATTTAAATATCGTCGGCAGTTTTCTACAAATCTGGAAATTTACAAATAAAGTGGTCTGTTGGTTGATTCTTCGTTTGGTTCCATTCCTACCATAACTCGCGCATACCCTGAGATTAAGACCTCTTGCTAGAGCTAGTCCGGGCACCAAACACGAGATCTTATAGATCTTAAAGGCGACGTCTTCGACGGAGAGGAGCGTTTGCGTCATGGTAAGAATTCTCTTAGACTTTGTAAAAATTTTTACAAAAAGAATTGATATGTTGCACTCACATGACTTTCTCTACTCTTGTACTAACAATTCTTACAATCTTATTCCTATATCTTTGTTAGTCGAGATAAACATTTGTACAAATATCTTATTGCCTATTTCCTTGTAGGTACAAGGGGAGTATGGGATACATTAGGCTTTGAGTGATAGTCAAATCTTTTAAAGCTTTGAGATCCCATTCTCTTTGCACGCTTAACATAAAAAAAATGAACAATGATGTCCCATTTCACGAAAGTTTCAAGTTTTCCGAAACTGACACAAATAACAAGAAATATATCCAAAATGGATCACTCTACAAAAAAATTCATTCAGACAAAGTGTGTGTTTTAGTGAGATGTACATTTTTTGTGCAGTAAGATTTTGTGTATCTTTTACGGCTTACGAATTATTCAAGTCATCCAGAGTAAACAGGACTACATAGGCTATAGCCAGAAAATTAAAAATATACATTTCATTTGTCATACAAATATCTTAAAGATATGGCATTTAAGTCAAAATCATTAGAGCCATTTTCAAGAAAATCAAAATTTTTTAAATTTTCCATGTAAAGGGTAGTTTAAGGTGGGGCAGTTTTGTTCAAAATCTTCGTGTTACATCCTTGAAAGATATTAAACTTAAATACCAACTTTGGTTTTTAACCGATTTTTCGTTTTTTGAGTTATGCTGTTCACAGACTGACAGACACATGCGTGCACACACACACATTCTAAAAATGCTTTTTTTTAATTCAGGGGACTCAAAGCATATATTTTCGATGAAATCTCGACATCCAATATTTGAGTGGAGTACAATCTTTCCTTTATTTACCAGGAGAGAAAGTAAAAATAAAAATGTTGCAGCACAGAATCACTGTTGACGACAATAAAATGAACATTTATAACTGTTGGTATGGAAATATGGTTGAGGACAATAATTAGTAAAGATATGTAGCTACTAATTGAAAACAAAGCATTCCGTGGTACGTTAAAAGTGTGAATAACATCACTGTCAAGCTCATTTGTAACACAGGCACTATGAAACAATTGCATATATCTTTTGTATGACTATTTTGAGGAAAAATTGATCTTTGCACCAAAATTGAAACAAAAGTCTAATAGTCAGTAATTGACTGCACATTAAATTCAATAATTTCCAAGTGGGGCCATGGTCCCTCCCCTTCCACCCTCCCAACAAAGACATCCAACGTAGTTGGTATTGGTCATACTACTTGCACATGCATTCTATGTTATTTTACTGTAGTGGAGTTAGTATGGTTTATTTGTGTTTAAGATTTCGGCAAAAAAAAGTATGTTGTAATATTTAATAAGCATTGAACAGAAATTTGAAGCTGACAGTGGACAAGGGATTCAAAGCATTGAAGGTAAGGGCTATAAATTCATATTCAAATCTTATCAGGAAATACTGAAATACAGCATTTTCAGTAATACAAAACTTGCACTTGCATTTTGTGGAACAAAGCAGTGAATTACCAGCCATTAATTCTTATCAGACAGTGCTGTGAAATAGCCGATCACAAGCATTGCAAGTAAGAAGTTATAAAATATTATTGCTTTTAAGAAATAGTCTTTGTAGGTACTTATAAGGCATATTGTAATATTGTATACAGTAATGGTATTTTATTAAACATTGTATTGTATGTCCAGCGAAACCCCGCTAATCTGAACCCTGCAAATTCGAAATTCCGCATAATCATAACACAAAATCCATAATTTAAAGAAACAATAAAAAGTTTGGTGCTGTTTTTTTAAAAGATGTTATGAATGGCTTTATTGTTGAATCTTATCTTATGATGGAAGCTATTGATGAGATTCTGGCGGCGCCGTGGCCGAGCGGTTAGCACGCTCGCCTACCACCTAGGCGGCCCGGGTTCAATCCCAGGGACCCGCATGTGGTATTCGTGGTGGACGAAGCGGCGTCAGGGCGGGTTTTCTCCGGGTACTCCGGTTTCCCCCGCCATTTCATTCCACCGGTGCTCCATCTTCATGTATCATCAGTGTCACCGCCTGCGGTGCCGTAGTAGTAAAAGCGGGCGTTAAACACAACAACAACATGATGAGATTCTTACTATCTCGGGTCACGGTACAGGGAGAAATGAATTATTAGACTTGATTTCCTTGTTTGTTGAATTTGTATTCGCAGCTTTGTAGATTACCACAGTCTTTGAATGTTAGCACAGTTTAAAACTCCTTGGTTTTAACTAATTTATTTTTCTTAGCACAATCTAGATTTTGTATTGAAGTATTTAGCAAAATTTTGCTAAATGCGTTGTGTATCTCCTTGTATCTCGTTGATTTAACTGTATTGTATTAATTAGGAATATATAATTTAACTTTTTGTAATCAAACTGGTCAATAATAATTTCCTCACATCTAAACCTTGGTCCACTAATCTTAAATTATTGTTAAACAATCACTTAATTGAACTGCACAAGCTTATTTATAGTGTAGAGAAAGCATTTTATATTATAGAACTGATAACTCATTATTGAAACTACACACATTGGAACAAAATGCACTTGTTCTGTATTAATTACAGTTATTAATTTATGAGCAAAAAGCATAAATTACTGTAGAATGACCACCTACATTAGCGAAACAAACTGAACAATCTACGTACTACCACTATCACATGCAATCGGCTATGTCTACAGGCCAGAAGAAAACACTGTTTTGTTTCTTTTAAGTGGGGTTCTACTGCATTTAAAATGTTTCCTTTTTTAATGTTAGTGTAGATTACTTTGTGTGGAATCTCTTTGGAATAATGCCAAAGGAAAAGATCTCCGAACAATTGTAAAAATGAAAGACCTGTACTATTTTTGAAGGAAAATGTTGTAGAGAAACACACAGACCTACAACATGGTGTAAGATTTGAGGTTATTTTGAGTCACCTTCACTACTAAACTGCTTTTTTTAAAGCGGAAACGTTTTCAGGACCATTCGATCCCATCATCAGCCGTTGGGTAACTGACATTATCCTCTTGTTCCTTTTTTCTGCTGTCAAATTGAAGAATACTTCACTGTCAATAGTGCTTCTATTTTTAATATTCATGGTGTAAGATTCCTAATCATGAGCATTCAATATGAACTTTGACAGATGGCGTGCTCAACAATACGATATGGACCTGGGGTGACAAGAGAGGTTGGGATGGACCTTGTGAACATGAAGGCAAAGAAGGTGTGTGTGATGACCGACCCACACTTGGTGAAACTACAGCCTGTTAAGACAGCTCTGGACTCGTTAACCAGAGAAGGTGTCAACTTCGAAGTATATGACAAAGTGCGGGTGGAGCCAACTGAAGCCAGGTAGGTTTCTGGTCAGCTATTGCAAAAGGGAGACCTTGTAATAGTTGATAATAGAATTAGAAATTAAATATGATGTGCAGCATGTTGAAACTAATTACTCTTAAGGGCCAACTTTGTCAACCAATGTTAAAAATACTTCACCAACATGTTTGCTAACATTTTGCTAAAAATGTAATATAATTATGGAAAAATTGAAGCTATTAACAGTGAAGCAACAAGATTCTAAAGTAAGAACAAATTAGAAACTAAAAACTTCACTTATCTTATTATTTTGGTGCTGACCCTGGGGTTTCAAGCTATATCCAGCTCATTCTCAAAGCAACGAGTTTGTTTATATGGCTTTGAGAATGAGCTGGATATAGCTTGAATCCCCAGGGTCAGCACCAAAATAATAAGATAAGTGAAGTTTTTAGTTTCTAATTTGTTCTTACTTTAGAATGTAATATAATGTTAAAACTCTTGTGTTTCATGAAGCTTTTACAGCAAATTTATTGTTAACTCTTGTTAATGGCAAAGACAACTACGAACAACAGCTTTCGAGTATGTGGTAGCTGACCTGTATGGCTTCTTAATACACCAATGCACTTTTGTCTGTGTATTGCAGCATCTGTGCTTTTGTTCACGGTCACCAGAGTTTTAACCTTCGTCTTTTACTGCAGTGCCAGATTTTTATAGTAGACCTTTATGGTATTTACCAGGCCCTTTTATATGTTCGTCAGCAGGCCTTGTGGAACTGTATAATTTGTTCAGATTCTTTGAGTGCCCTTCATAGTCTATGCACCCTGTACAATTACCATCCACTACTGTAGCATGTCCAGGACAGCCTTCACTCACTCACTCACTCACTCACTCACTCACTCACTCACTCACTCACTCACTCACTCACTCACTCGCTCGCTTGCTAGTGCTGGTGCTGACAATCCGTTCTTTATGTGGGTGCCTGCAAGGAAATGAGGCTGCTGATTCTGCTGCAAAGTCAGTAGTTTTAGCTCTTACTTTCCTTCTGATGCTTTTAGCACATTTTTACATGCTTGTATTGTTTCACGATGGGGGGCTCCATGAACGGATACTCAGGGAAACAAACTTAGGGAGGTGAAGTTCCTCTTTGTCAACTGGAGGACTTCCTTGCGTGGCTGTCACTGCGAGGAAGTGGTTTTAGCCAGATTGCATATCAGGCACTGCTGTTTTAGTCATAGGCACTTTTCATCTTTGGACGCTGCACCACTCTGTGCTTATTGCTGTGAGCCTTTGATGGTGCTGCATGTTTTAATTCAGTGCCAATTTTTAACTTAGTTACGTGTCTCTATGGGTCTGCACTTTAACCTCTTGAGCGATGGCCATTTAAACATCCGCGAGCCGAGAACTGCTAGCATTTAAATTGTTAAATGCGCTTCGTATATACACAGCTGTATTTTGTGTAAATATTAAGTTATTTTAATGAAACAAAAACTGGTATAAAACTCGTTATTTGCAGTATAAATGTACGTCATCAGCAAAGTTGAGTTGTATTTACAAAACGTTGAAATGGCACAATTTTGTTTCACTGTGGTGAAAAGTCAACTTTGCTCTGTCAAACGCATCTAATATTAGTTCTCGGAAAGCTACAGTAAAGGAACACCCATTGTATGTGTGGCTAATGCATCAGCATACTGTGTAATAAATCGCTACTGCATGCGTGGCCTCTTGAGTCATCAGAATAGATCAACATTACAACTTTTGCTTACGCGAGTTTTGTAACTGAGTAGAGTCCGTGTCTTTCTTTGTTGAAATACATACGTATCCTTTCCTGCTTGTAGCTGAAGGGAGAAGTGGTATAAAAAGGTGTTTTTGCACCAACTGGATGTAACCATATACAATTGTTTGGGGATTTGGACAGCTCTCTAAACCCACACAGGACAATGACCGACCTTGACTACCGACTATAAATAACTCGCAGCCTAATTGAACAATACCACGTTGGGGGTTGAAAATCCAAAACCCCTGCACTCCTCAGACTTCAAGGAAAACATTATCCTAAAATGATACCACCAACAGCAAAGAAGTCCCGCCCATTTCGAAAGTGTTTCCTGTGCCGCAAGAAGGGAATTTGCGAATGTGGAGATGTACGTACCCTTGTGTGTTTATCCCTGTTTAGGGGTAAAATACTGCAGAACGAACATATTAAGGTAAGCCAATAAAGTATATAGACCTTACTAAAATGTTTCATAAAGGGAAAATTATAATAAGTTGAGTTGGATAAGGGATAAATAAGGGTTAAATGCTTAAATGCACAGGACGCCCATATCGCTCATCTGCCATTTTAAATGGACGTGATTTCACGTCGATATCCCTCAAGAGGTTAAGTGCAGTAGAGCGTGTATTACATTTTATCCATGTTAGTGGTTTAGGTGGTCGTGTCAGAATCGCTGATTTTATCTGATGTTTTTATTTGGTCATTTGGTTGATGCAATTCAATCTTTTGTATCTCTCTTGTGGGTCTTGTATTAGCTTTACTTTTACAGTTACTGGCACTAGTTAGGTGACTTTTTAATTGTTGAGCAGTTTTAAACTGCAGGTGTAATGCCTGCACATACTGTTTTATTGTTTTGTTTGGGCACTAATGACCACAGCAGTTGTGTGTCCTAAAACCCAACCAATACTACTACTGCAGCACTCTATGTCAGTGTGACAATTGCTCTGTCCATGCCATCGTTAGAAAAACACAGATCGAACATAGCATTGTGCACTAAAGGCAGACGGAATTGAAAGTCAAGGGAAGGGGCTCTTTTGACTACAAAATTAATAAAGGGCATGGAATTGTAATTTGTGAATGGTTTGATAACAAGCTTGTTCAAGTAGAATCAAACGTGCATAGCATTGAACCCTTAGTGAAAGTAAAACGACTCGATCAAAAGAACAAGCAGCACATTGATGTAGACTGCCCTGCTCTGATTGGTGTATACAATAAGAATATGGGAGGTGTTGATAAATGTATTGCATATAAGGACAAACAAATGGTACAAACGTATCATTTTCCGTCTTATGGATCTTGCTACAGCAAATTCATGGCTCTTGTATAAATGTGTAATCGCAGATTGCAACACGCAGTATGGGAAATTGAAATTGTATGTTGCAACAGCACTGAGGCTGAGAAAGGTGATTCAGAGTGTCGAAGAATACTGTCAATGAAGGCAGGTTATGTCAATAATGATGCACAGTATGACCAAGTGGGGCACTTTCCCAGACAAGCATCTAGTCATGCATAAAGATGCAAAATGGAAAATTGCAAATGTAAATCTACTTATATGTGCTTGAAATGTAGAGTTTCTATGTGTATTGACACAATAGCAGAATGTTTCTACCATTTTCATCATTTTCAATAATGTTTGTCATGTTCATGATGTCCACTACAGCGGAAATTTTGTAAACTATAAACTAAAGAAAATTATTTTCTCGTACTCCTTCGGATACCAGAATATCAAATAATAGAGTCAAAACCGGTTATAACAATGTTGACTGACCGACAGTTTGCGGTCGTTATAGCGATAGTTGCACAAACCAGGTGTTCGTTTTTTTAAGCGTTACAGGGGTATTTTTTAGACATGTCGAATTGCTGAAAGTTGCGCTGTGGTTTGTGGTCGGGTTTGCTTTTGTGGTTGTAAGACCATAGGGGTGCCAGGTTAGTATCTCTCCAATTGCCATGTAGTGAAAATAGCAGAACTGCCTGTTTAAGTACAGTGCCACTTGCATCATTGTGTCTTGTTTATTTCCAGGACAGAAACAGATGTTACCTGCACCATCAATTTGCACGATGTTACTCGTGCAGATCCTAACAAGGTCATTTACCACATGTAAAAATACCTCTATACATTGCTGTAACAAACCAAATTGAATGCGTTATAGCCAACATATTTCTCTGAAAAGGTAATAAAAAGTATGTCATTTTATATGATAAGTCGTTATATGCGGTCGTACTAAGCAATTTTTAAATATAGCATTCACATAGGTTTTAGGCAGGATAGTTAGATTTCGCTGTTATAACTGATATGTCATTAAAAGCGATGTCACTATAACCAGTTTTGACTGTATATATTACCGTTAGAAAGTCAACATTATAAGGTATGCAACAAAGGGATATGTTAGCAAACGTGCTAGTTTTTTAGTTGAGTAAAACTCTAAGAGCCAATTTATTTCTGCATATACATGTCACAATTATATTTTCACCCGTTTGCCTAAACACATTGAGTTTACTGTTTCAAACTATTCAAAATAATAATAATCATACTTTTGACATGAAATTCCTTTTTCTTCTTTCATAGCTCCTCCCTTAATGTGGCGTACCATTTTATTAATAATTCACAAGATTTATATTAACTATTGGTGCTGTTTTTACAATTATTGTCGGTGATGGTGATGAGCTTTTGACTCTTTCGTTATCTCGGGTCATGGTACTGGATGGAATGAACATACACTCGGGGTTAACTTTGGTGAAATATTTTATTTGCACCTTTTTGTTCACAGTATTTAAATCGTATCACAGTAGTAAGTCTTTTATTTCAGTGGATCGACTTCCCTAGCATCGCCGAGATTTAATGTCTGAAAATTTAGCGATATTTCGCTAAATGTGTTTTCTATCACTTTACACTTCGTCTATTTTACGTCCTTTCATTTAATTGCACACTTCGTATTAGCTAACTTGTTAAAGTTAGCTAATGTTCCACTTATTTTACTCAAATTAACAGTCTTTAAACACCTAGTAAATTTACTTTCACTATTTTATGACGCGCACACATAAAAATGCGTCCATCTATACCAAAGACACGGACGCTATTATCAAATTCTTTTGGTTGCGAGTCTAGGATTCTGACTACCATGTGTACATCCGCGTATGCGTTCATCAAATAGTTCCCGCATTGTTAGGGAAGCGATCCTTAGCCATTCTCCCTTCGCTTTCAATATTGAACACATATAATTCTTTTATTTATACATATATATTAAAATTAAATATGGAAACATTTGTGACGTCTTTAAACAAACTTAATTGTTTGTAACAATGAACATTAGTAACACGTTTTCGTCATTTAACCAACTCATACCAACACCAAAAACAAATTACACTCTTAATAAATATTCACATAAACGATTTTCTTTTGGGGTCTTACAATATCCTGTGTCACTATGAAAAATAATGGGTTTTTCTCGTAATTTGTAGTGCCTGTCCTCTATAGAGTGCTGACCAACAAGGGAGAAGACCTCTCCTGCTGTACAAAGAAAGGGGGAGCAAACAGGGACAGGAATGGAGGGAGAACTGTGTTGGTTTGAGAGTTCAAGTCGCATACTGTACAGAAGCTTGGATGTTGCTGGTTTATGACATTGTCAGGTTGTAGTGGAAGAGAAACTTGGAACATTGTCACAGCATTTTTGTTGGCTATTCTGTTTCTGGTGGAGGTTATCATATTTCTGTTTTAGTTTCAAGGTTTTCTTGTAAATGTTATTGTGAAGAAGTGAAAATAGCTTGTGTTTAGGATTTTGTCACATGCAAGAATCTAAAGGGTCTGTCTGTCTGTCTGTCCTTGTTATGGAGGGGATTCTGGCATGTCAGCCGGTGGCATATTGTGTATCAGACCCCGGGAGGAAGGATGAATGAGAGTACCTTACAGGCAGCCAGCGTGCATTGCAGGCAGAGCTACTAGGGTGGGTTCCTAACATGTGGGCAGTACTGCAGCCTGACTGAGTTCCGGACCGCCCCGTAAAGCGCACTACCATCCAGGTGTGGCTGGGTAGACAGTCCCCCTGGTGGCAACTAGCTGACTGGAGTGTCTCCCCTCAGCCAAACACTGCATTTCCAGAGTGCAACTTCCACCACAGCGCATTCTAGTGGTGACCCTGCTGACGCTTTCAACCTGGAAAAACCGGATAGAGAGAATAAAATGGAAAGGGAATGAGGCTCAGGGGGTGTAAGATAAATATCCTTCCCAGCATTCACCTATTCGCCTGAGTAACCTGGGAAAAACCCCCCAAGCTCAGGAAGGTTGGCCACAGCAATCAAACCTGCGACCTCCTGAATGCGGCCCACGGACATTACTGCTTCAGCCATTCCACTTGGTAATCCAAAAGTTAGTAAACTGCGTGGTTTAATGCATTCAGTATTTGTTACATGAGGAACTTATTTATATCACAGGCAAAGTATAAAAAGTAGGTTTAGAATGGATTCTTAAGCTTTTTCTTCAAATCTTGATTTTGGCGCATATGCCCTTTCATGCCAAATGTATCACTTCTAACACATAGCTATTTTGTGGTACCACTTATTAAGGTTTGTTTACGTAATGAGCATCAACTACATTTGCTTTATCACAGTTTGCAGGATGCCACAAAGTTTGCCAAAGCTGGTAATTTTGATGCCTTCCTGGCAGTGGGAGGTGGTTCTGTCATGGATACCTGCAAGGCTGCCAACCTTTACTGCTCTGATCCTGATGCAGACTTTCTGGACTATGTAAATGCACCTATTTGGAAAGGCAAGCCTGTCACCTGCACACCGAAGCCACTTATTGCAGGTGATATTAGCATTTAGTAATTGTGAGATAGTATTTTTATTTTTATGGACATGTAAATATTTCACACAATGCACCAAAAGGGGATAGATAAAACTTTAATTATGTGTTCATACTTGTTAATCTATAATGTCAAAACAAATGTTATAATATGGAATGTGTTTTATGTCTGCTATGTTGTCACTTTGTTCATTTGTCCCTGTCATTTCACCAAGTTCTCACTCTCACTTCACTATTTTGATCTATTGTTCAATTTTCCTACAGAATGTGTACTTGAATACATATGACTTGTGTACACTTGAAGGCGTGTACTAGTACACAAAGCTTCTCCTGCACTGTTTTCTTACTATCATTACTAGGGAGTGGATTCTTAGGTAAATAAATATTTTTTCTGCACACATACATGCCTACAAAAGGCAGAAAAAAAAAAAGAGAGCAATAGCAGTAATAGTAACCGTTTTTTAGAGAGCACCATATTTTTATGTTTTGGCGGTCACATCGCTCTCTCACAACCCCCAGAATGTCTGGGGGACCACACCTGTCGTTGGTTTACGGGTCTCATCGACCTGACCGGGAGAATTATCAAAATAAATTCACCGACCATATCCTCTGATTACCAATCAGAAGACGTATTACATGCCATGACAGGTCAGCATGTTAGGGGTTAAGGTTTTATAGAAAAATTAGAGAAATGGAGAGGTTGGAAAAATAAAGACTCCCTAGCCCTCAGGAACCCTAATAGCATCGGGGTCGGAAGAGAACAAGAAATGACCAAGGTAAGGTCAGATAGGAAAGTTACAGTGAGGAGCAGGTTGATTACAGGACATGATTGTCTGGCAAAACATTTAAACAGAATTGGGATATATTCTTCACCACTCTGTCCTCTATGTGATCTGCAAGAGGAAATGGATCGAGACCACCTTCAAATATGCCCGGCCACTTCCAGTGCCCCATCCATCAGTGAAAAATATTGGAGAGCAAGAGGATTAATGACTTCATTGTCAGAAATCCAGCATTAGCTAACAACAACAAGAAAAGGCAGAAAACTCATAATAAAGGATCATGTGGATAAATATGAAAACTTAAATACCTATTTTCAGAGAATCACCCATAAATACTAAATTTGAATTTATCTTTGATTTTTTGTATTATATATCCTGCAAAATTTTAAACATATACGATATATTTACGAATGACTTTGCATCACTAGTATCAAAGAATGTTCACCATATGGTGGTGCCTAAGGCAAATAGAATAGATTAGGTCATCATAAACTTGCTGCACCCTGGTTATTCCTCGTCTGCTATCTGTATATTATATGTTATATTGCACTTGCGATAAAGAGTGTGAATGATGCATACAGACCGGCACCAGGTTCCTTCTTCAGTTCTTAGGAAGAAATTTCCTGAAACATGTGCATCTTGAAAGCAAGCCGAAAGTTAAATCAAGTGTTAAATCACGTCTTCAGCAATATGTAGATGAATTTAAAAACATATTTACCATGGACAATAACGTTTTGTTTTGCCAACCATGTGGAAAACAGTAAGTGCAGATCAGCGTTCAGTCCTTTTTATTTGGAAATAAACATATTGCTCTAGTGACTCGTGTGAATTCACAACAGTTATTGATACGTGAAGTGGCTTCTTCAATCAGTGTTCTAGTATTTTAATATATGCAGAGAATTTGTTGCAGTTGACATCCCACTCTAAAAAGTAAATATTCATTATCCGTTTATTTGTCACATAACATTTACATTGCTGAGCTAGTGCTCGTAAATGGTGACAGTTAACTTAGGTACTAACTAAATGTTGCAATTGTTAATTGCTTTCATAACTATGATACAGTTTGATTATAAACTATATGCATATTGCACATGACTAAGATTAGTATTTAATATCCTAATTATCACAGTTTAATACTTTTAATTATCACATAATGTGTCGATAACACTATACAGACTGATTTAAAAATTCTTCAGTGGACTAATAGCAGTGACAATCAAATAGGACAGTAGTTTTGACGTAAAAGATACTATTTTCTTTATATTTTTTATTTCCTCTGGTAACCTGTTATAAAACTTGGAACCGGGGTATAATATTCTGTCCTGACACAATTTAGTATTTACTTGTATATCATGTGTAAGTTGCTATGTTGTTTGGTGTTATGCTCATGAATATCTGCATTTTCGGTTATGTTACAATCACTGTTAAGAAATTTTTTTATAAAAAGAATGGGTTCATATACAATAAAATCTGCCTAAAATGGAACGTGATCATTCCAGCAATATTTTTCCATTTTCACGGGTTTCTGTCTTACAAAGGGCTGTACATATTTTAGTAAAACAAAGTACAAAAAATATAATCATATAGAAATAAACTGAAGGAATAATTTAAAATAAAATTCATAAATAAAAAAAATAGGTTTAATTGTATGTTTTGCTGTATTTTCAACTTACATGTCAAACATAATTGCAGTTCCTCCATTAGTTTCTTTTCCCCCACATATCCGTCAAAGTGCACTGTCAGGACTTCTTAACAAGAGAACACTCTATGATCTCCTTTGCATCCTGCATCAGCTCCACGAGTTCTGGGACATTCTTGGAAGCTGCAAATTCCTGAAGGTCACTCCAACAGATAATGCTTCTCTAAAAGTGCGTATTTTTCGCTCCCTTTCGTTGGCTTCATGGTTGTCATCATTGTCGCCCATTCCTTCCATGATTTGACAACTGCTGTTTAAAACCCCAGCGCAACAACCCATGAAGGGCCAAGGCTTGCTGCTGCGACCCCCACTTCTGCCCACTACAGACATCATTGGTGGGGTGCAGTACTGGAGGGTGGTACGTGTTCAGCGTCCTGAGACCTCCCAGCCAGTTATGTGGCCTTCTCAGCCTGGGGCCGCTACTTCTCCACAACTGCTGTTTCCAGCAGCAATATCTGCTGCACTTTGAATGTCTTCAGTAATGGCAAGTTCATTATCAAAGCACTAACTATGTATTAAGCATAATGAAAATCCGTCTTAGGTTATTTATGCAAACATTTCTGGAAAATCTATTCCGTTTCTGTGTTAGGCAGTTTCTGGTTTAGAGTGCTATTTAAAATAGGAAATAGCTCATTCCGAGATTCATTTTCCGGTTGTCCAGGTTTCCGGTATATAGGGGGTCCAGTTTAGTCAGGTTTTACTGCATATATAAATATTTGGGAATGATAAAATGTTAAGCTTCTTGAATAATGGTCGACGTGAGTGTTTCTGATTCACTCATAATATTTGTATTATCCTCTTTTGCATTACAAACAGTTTCTTATAATGTGAATTTCCCCAGAAGACTATTCCATATCTAAGGGCTGAATGTACAAATGCAAAGTACATCTCTTCATCCCTATACTAACAGTTTTTGCCAATTTTCTAAAAATATAACACACTGTACTCAGTCTTTTCATTAGATCTGTATGTGTATCCCATTTTAAATCGCTCTGGATCCAAAGTCTAAGATATTTTGTGCTGTTAACATTATCGATAATCATAATGTTTAACTTAGGAACTTTGACGAAATATATTGACATTGAGCCTCCTGAGGAATCACCATTAAGAAAGAACTGTCTTCTTAATTTCTATGATAAAACTTTGCAATAATTAGAGCAGCATGTAAAAATGAAAAGCTTTGCATCAGCATCTATGAAACTCAAAGAAAGTTAACCTTCGAAACGCGTTCCGGAAAAATATTTTGTAAGTGTTGTTCAGTGTTATTAATTAACTCACCTTTTAAATTAAATTAATTACAACAACACTGTTTTCAAACTTCTATGAAAGGAAGATAATCAAAGATTCAAGTTTCAGAGAAATATGAAACGTTGTCGGTGTGATGAAAGATGACGAAACAGTGAGCAGTCATATTTAGTGGTGTGTAAAGAACTATCTACAGCAAATAATATAACGATTGTGAGATTATTCAATGAAACTATGCGTAAGATATGGCCAAATGGTTGTTTGAGAAAAACAATGGCTTTCAAAAACTGTAGAGTGGAAGGTAAACAGAGTGAGTGTGTGAGTGCCAGTGACATTCCTTTGTATAAATATGCCCATCTGACATCCTGTGATGTGGAAAGATCATGTTCACAATATAAAGCGCTATTTAGAGACATTCTGATGGACAATTTGAAGAATTTTGTTGTCCACTACAATTTTGAGGGAACATGCTAGGAGCTACTATCCATTTACGGGTGCTGAGTACCTCTAACAATAATAAATTAATAATTTTCTCTCATTTCTGTGAATTTAAGTAAGATATTTTAACATTTTTACCAAATATTTGACATGCTTACGAAATATTTTAAAATTATCACCAAAAATAGTTTAACCTTTTTTACCACATAAAAATCCACTCCCTAATCATTATACCATGTCTCAGCCTAGTTCAGTCCTGCTGTAAACAACAAGGCGGAGCTGACTCAACTCGCCACATGTTAGACGTACAGGCACGCACAAAAGTTTTGCAGCACTAGCAGTATATATAGCAGCACTAACTTCTAGACAATAGAGTTGGGTTACACATTAATTTATTAAATCTATGGGTTGGAATATTAATAGAATCATACAGTAACATAATTGTTACCTTTAATCGGATTCCTTCCTCTCTGTCCACTATAACTGATTTCCGCCTTGCTTTTGAAACTTCAATCCAATATCTATCAGCAAACAGTGAAAAATTCGGCAAGTCCGTGTCAGAATTTACCGCATGCAAAATTTTGTTTAGAGTCGGCGGTTCATTTCTGAAAAAATAACCAGGAACGTTACTGCGTATAGCACTTTTCGTAAAATCGTCGTATTTCTCCACGCGCTGTTTGCATTTACGTAATTTTTCCGGTGTTCTTAGAGTTCCGGATGCTTGCTGT
Source organism: Tenodera sinensis (assembly GCA_030765045.1). Lineage (NCBI taxonomy): Eukaryota > Metazoa > Arthropoda > Insecta > Mantodea > Mantidae > Tenodera > Tenodera sinensis. The sequence goes on from JAUKNM010000139.1 coordinate 43,642, forward strand.
TCCATTCTAACACTATGTACACTACTTGTGGAAACACCAAGGAGATCACCAGTTTCTTTCTCAATGTTTTTTATAGAAGATTCCAGGTTTCTTTCTTTAAGTACTGTGAAACAATGCGTGATCATTCGCCTCTCACCACTTTTAAAAAGGTTTACCTCGATTGTGTTTCATTTCGGCTGAAGCACCAGTCTGCTCCATGATGAAAAGCTTACTGATTTTAAATTGCATATACATAAGTGTCCTTGGCCTTGTGAGGTCCGTGAGATGTACAGGAAATACAGTGTTAAATATCAGAAGCAACCCCACAGTATAAACAAAAACATCTGGTGCTGTTTTTATTATAATGACGCTTCATGTTTGAGCGATGTGGCTCTTATTTCTCTCAGGGCGTGGTAACGGATGGAATGAAAAATCAAACAATGTTTCTTCACCACAATGTATTATTTTACGAACACTTTTTCTCTATTTTACATTTAAATAAATCCTCTTAGCACCATTTTAGACTATTTAAGTCTTTTCACTTTTTCGAAAAGTGGAAGAAAAGCTTGATGAAAGTCTGGTAAATGTTCTACAATGTTCACACACTACCTAAACACGCCTTTTTACCTTGAATATACAGACGCTAGTGAAAGGAGTCCAGCGTCACCTCATGTGATACTACCTTTCTCGTATACATCCGCGTATGCGTTCATCAAATAGTTCCCGCATTGTTAGGGAAGCGATCTTTAGCTATTCTCCCTTTGCTATTAATATTGAACACATATAATTCTAATATTTATACATATATATTAAAATTAAATATGGAAATATTTATGACGTCTTTAAACAAACTTAATTGTTCGTAACAATGGACATTAGTAACATGTTTTCGTCATTTAACCATCTCATACCAACATCAAAAACAAATTACACTCTTAACAAATATTCACATAAACGATTTTCTTTTGGGGTCTTCTAATATTCTGTCACATCTTAATCAGCATTCAACTCGATACAGACCTCGTTGCGAGAGAGTTGCCTGGTATAGGAATGCAAAAATATTGTATAATAGCAGTGTCCTTTAGTAATTGTTAAGTAAAATGCAGCTTAATTTAACATAATATGTTAATAGTGTGTATAATTTCACCTGTCTTCTGTCTAATCTGTATATAGTATACTATTATGTATATATTTATTCCCTTCAGAAGTCACGAGCCGAGAACACATCTATGTGGTATGTGAAGCAGAAAGATCAAATGTGGACCTATATACGTTTATAAGAATCAAAACATTTGCATACTTTTCTGTGTCCGAAATGAGCTCGCGCAGAGTAGTGATCAGAAAACTACTTACAATACTGTACTTAAAGGAGGGGTTTATCATACGTATGCAAATAAAAGAAAATGCCCATTATCTTCGCCAAACCAATCAACAGCTTAACCGTTTTCTGTCCCAATATCTCTGTCTCTGTCTCTCTTCCCGCCCAGATGCTTACAACAGGATGGAACTAGGTTGAGACATAAATATACAATGTTACGCATTGCTAGTAGGCGGTAGCTCACAATGCACAAATACCATATAAGGCAGCACACACAAGCGTAGAAACTTCTCCCACTTTCTCCACACTATACATATGTTCAACTATAATTAAATTTTCACATTACTTCCCTCTTGCCCAAAAAAGTTGTCCATAATTGCATGAACAATGGAAATATCAAACGTTCTAAGTGACAAAAATCACTTGTTTCCAGAGAGACTAAAATTGTTTGTCTTAAGAAATGTTTACCAATATGAACAGGTTTTATTATACTGTAACAAAGTGGCAAAAATCCATCCAGTTTCGTTTCTGTCACTTTGTCTTCTAAAATTTTACCACAATTACACAGCTTTCTTCTTGCAGTTAACACAGTCTAGTCTTTTGGACTATCAGAACTCACAACATGGCCATGCCATGGCCAAGTGGTTAGACCATTCACCTCTAACCATAGCAGCCCAGGTTTGATCCCAGGCAACCGCATGTGAGACTTGTAGTGGACAAGGCAGCACTGGGGCAGGTTTCCTCTGAGTTCTCTGGTTTCCCCCGTCTCATTTCACTGGCGCTTCATCTTCATTCCATGTGTCATCTACGACACTGCCTGCAGTGCTGTATGTGGTAAAAGTAGGCGTTAAACACTACCAAAAAGTAACTCACAACTGTCCTCCTAACCCTGCTCAATCCATAGTGTCTGTCTCACTTCCTCTGCCTCTCATACTCTAATTACGACATTACAATTACTTGTGACTGCTCACTGAATCTTCTTTAGTAATAATAGGAGATTTTGTTGCCATTAAGCTATTACAGCAATAGACGTCAGTAAACTATATACAATAGAATATACAACAGTGATAAGGCAAAAGAAGCTAAGGCAATTAAAATTCTTACAGTAAACTCTCGGTTTAACAGACCTCTGCTCAACGGACTTCAGATTTAACAGACTAAATTTGGTGTTGGTTATAAAATAAATTTATATGAAATCTAGAAGATCTGTGATGATTAAATTGTGGCATTCCGCTTTTTGTCTGATCGAGAGGGCTAGTTCACGCATCTTCGGCTACATTCGTGAAAGTTCATGTACGCATCACGCGCTCAAGAGCTCACATGACTCTTAGCTTCAGTCTGAATTTGCCATTCTCTGAGCATTCCCAGGTTACCAGATTCTGAGTCATGAAGAGATCGCTGCAAGTGTTCTACAAGAGGATGAAGATGCCAACAGTGATGATGAATCTTTGAAGTGTGCACCTAAATTATCTGTAATAAGAGACCACATGGATGATGTAATTTCTTACGTGGAAAGATCTTCAGATCCACAAGTGCTAACCTATTATGAACATTTCAGACAGCTTCGCTCCTTAATCATAAAGAAGCAACAATCAAGTAGGAAGCAAATGGGTATTGACACTTTTTTCAAACCCACAACTTCGCAGGGAACGACTTCTAACCAAGAGTAAATCATGTAAAGTAAATGGTATGTACCAATAAAACAGTTTCAATTGTTTTTGCTTCATTTTCATTCATTTTGGATTTAACAGACTTTGAATTTTCTGGACAACTCCTGGCCCCTTTAGGTCTGCTAAATCGAGAGTTTACTGTATAAATACATGCTCAATACAAAGCAACATAAACTTAAAACCACTGGTAAGACATACAAAATAAAGAAAATGGAACACAATATCTTTGGTAAAATACAATAGTAATAATAATACTAGACATAAAATGCAACACAGTTAAAAACTAGTGAAAATAAAGTAAAATACATACAAAAATTTAATTAATTCAGATTAGGTATTGTCTTCCAAGTATTCTTGAATAGAATAATAAGGGTTAGCATGCAATCTGTTAAAAAGTCTGTCTTTAAACCTGTTGTTATACAACTTTATACCCAATACTTCAAAGCTATTCTGCGATTTAGATAGTCTATGATGTGGTATATCAACTAAATTGTTATTCCTAGTATTATAACTATGTACATTCTTCTATATTGATGGATACATACATTTTAATACCTGGGTTGCTATTTGCGGATGATTTAGTAGTAGGAGCTATATCCAAAGTGTGGATAGATAGAGCAATTGAAGCAATAGATAAATTTTGTAAGGAATGGAGCCTTAAAATTAACGTAAACAAAACTAAACTTATGGTAATTATTATTTATTTATGCCAACAAACTTACTGTTGGTGTTTTTAAACACACAAGCCGTGTGTGGGCAAAGTTTGAGAGGTAGAACTGGAACTTAAAAATTCAATGCCACAACTGGGATTTGAACCACAGACCTTCCGCTTACCGGGCGGCTGCTCTACCACTGAGCTATTGTGACAAACTGCCAGAATGGCATTGAATTCTCAAACCAGTTCGTATTTCTCTTGGTAAGGCACAAAGGCAGTCTCACATCAGAGACAAATTACCCCAATGGTGACTTACTTTTGTAAGTACTTTATGTCCCAGGATTAAATAACCTTCAGATGGTAATTATTATTTATTTATGCCAACAAACTTACTGTTGGTGTTTTTAAACACACAAGCCGTGTGTGGGCAAAGTTTGAGAGGTAGTCATAAAGTACTTACAATAGTAAGTCAGGCGGCGCCATGGCCGAGCGGTTAGCGCGCTCGTCTACCACCTAGGCGGCCCAGGTTCGATCCCAGGGACCCGCATGTGGTATTCATGGTGGACGAAGCGGCGTCAGGGCGGGTTTTCTCCGGGTACTCCGGTTTCCCCCTCCATCTCATTCCACCGGTGCTCCATCTTCATGTATCATCAGTGTCACCGCCTGCGGTGCCGTAGTAGTAAAAGCGGGCGTTAAACACTACAACAAACAAACATAGTAAGTCACCATTGGGGTAATTTGTCTCTGATGTGAGACTGCCTTTGTGGTTTACCAGGAGAAATACGAACTGGTTTGAGAATTTAATGCCATTCTGGCAATTTGTCACAATAGCTCAGTGGTAGAGCAGCCGCCCGGTAAGTGGAAGGTTTGTGGTTCAAATCCCAGTTGTGGCATTGAATTTTTAAGTTCCAGTTCTACCTCTCTAAAATTATATATATAGTAGCACTCGTAAGTGTTTTGACAAAGTCTGATAGATTTCTAAAGTTGGCAGTACTTACATAAACGACCCAAGTGTATTGTACAAGGGTCCAGGTGGCTGACAGTGTGTGCTGCAACACAGCAGCGTCAAGACGTCTAAGTAAGTGTCTTCTAATTGGGGCAATAACATTGCAGAACTGGCTCGAAAGTCTGTTGGCAAAACTATTCAGAAACTTCTGACGTTGTACTTTGCATGTGTTTCAAGTGAATTGTGAATCATTCACTAAATATTATGCCACCACTTCAATATAAAGACTAATGTGTACCGTTTCGGAAGGCTGTAATACATGATGTACAAGAAGGGAAACCATGAGCAGAGGTTACTCGTAATTTTCATCTATCTAGGCAACTTGTATCTGTCTGGAACAAATTTTACCAGGTTTGTGGTCATGTACACAACAGATCATGACAGGGTTGATCTAGAAAAAATAGATAAAATAATTAGAAGTATAGTGGTTTTTATTGTTGTGGCTACATTGTCAAGCTATGAGTTTTATATACAGGCATTATGGGTGCAAGCGGACAAATTCTGGTGTAATGTTATTGCTTTTAATGACAATCATGTTTTTTTTTCTTTTGTGAATCCAACTTTTTATCATTTGTTTAGACACTTTAACAAATTATCTTCTTTGTAACATATAACATTCGCGTGCCCCGAAGTTATCAATTTAGCCTTTTCTATTCAAAGTACTTTCTCACTTCTTGTTTTTCCTTGTAATTATTCACAAAGCATGCTTCTTCTTTTTAATTCTTTCACGTATGCTACTATACAATGTATTCAGATTACTTTACTGAATATTGGAATACTGACAGATTCTCTTCTCTGAAGATATTATCGCCCACCCATATCCAATGAAGTGTCGGACCTTAATCAAAAATCCAATTCGCCCTATGGGGGTAACTATTTATTTTACCTAGTTACTGCATAGTTACAATAACCATTTCTCTATTTTGCTGATTCTTTTATGTTCCATTGATCACGTCATCATGATTGACGTTGAATACGTTTCTCATCAATCTTGATACCTTCGGGACTTTAATTATAAAATATAATCATGATAATTTAAACATTATAAAAGATATTTACATATATCTTTGCTAAACAATTCAATTTATAGAATAACAGTATTAATATTTTCATGAGGCATCTTAATGTATAATTCCTGTCTCAGAAGACAGTTGGTGTCAGATCCTCAGAAGTCTGCACAACAAATCAACACCATTCTGAGGCAGAATTATGGAGTCGATGTCCATGTATCTACTGTAAAATGTAGATTAAAGGATGTGGATTTGACAGGAAACCCTGTCAAGAAACCCTTCATAAATCCTTGCAACAGTCAGAAGAGACTTACTTTGCAAAAGAACAGAGCAGGAATTGTCAACAGTATGATGGAGTGGTGAGAGCAAATTTAATTTGATGTCTTCTGATGGTCTTCTATATGTTTGACGACCTAAAGATGAAAGATTCAATCCATGCTACCAGGTTCCTACTGTAAAACATGGAGCGGGGAGTGTCATGGTATGGGGTGCTTCTCCACTAAGGGTGTAGGTTCTTTAGTGCATATAGAGGGTATAATAAAGGGTCCTGACTACAGGGAGATATTGGATGAGCATATGCCAACTAGACAAAAGTTGCTCCAAAAATGGTGTTTTCAGCATGATAATGATCTGAAACTCATTCTCATTGTGTAATAGACCATGCTCAAGAGAAAAATATTAATGTTTTGCCATGGCTACGTCAAAGTCTGGACTTGAACCTGATCGACCATATGTGGAAGGTGTTGGACAACAGTATCAGAACAAGAGAATTTTCCAATACAATGGAATTTTTCAACATATTGAAATATGAATGGCAAAAATTTGCTAAGGATACAATTAAAGCCCTTATCGCTTGCATGCCAGCAAGATGTGAGGCTTTTACAAAAGCAAAGGGTTATGCAATGAAATATTACGAGGGCTGTCTCAAAAGTAACTTGCACTATTTTTTTAAATCCGCACAGTAGGCGGAAAAAGTCTGAAAGTCCCAGGGTATATAGGTATGGGTGTAGTAGTAGCACCGTAAAATTCCTAGGCCCCTAAGTTTATTGCTTGGACATTAAAACAGCAGTAACAATGGAGATTCCACTCGTTCCTACCGCCGATTGTGAAGTTCGCGCTGTAATCCGTTTTCTGACGGGAAAAAAATGTGCAACTGAAATTCATTGCGAGTTGTGCAGTGTTTATGGAAGACGTTTTGTGAAGACAAATGGTTTCTCGTTGGCCCCAATCGTTCATTGAAGGGAGAACAACATTGCACAATGAGCAATGAAGCGGCCAACCCTCCACTTCCCTCGCTCCGGATGTTGTTGACGAGGTTCGAGCAGTCGTGAACAGTGATTGGCGCCATACACTTGATGCAGGTTTGTTTCAACTTCCTCCGTATATTGAAATAAGTCGTGCATCACTTCACAGGATTATTTCTAAGGATCTGTGTCCATCGAAAGTGTGTGCAAGTTGTGGAAACGAATGGATGAGGCAACTCCAATAAAAGGCAAAAGTTTTTGCATCGGCTGTCAAGGTCATCACAATGATATTCTGGGATTCGAAGGGAGTACTGTTAATCGGTTACCTGCTCCATGGGACCACGATGCTAGCTGCTCGCTATTGTAAGGTGCTGAGAAAACTCAAAAGAGCCATACAAAACAAAAGGAGGGGAAAGTTGAGCAAAACAGTTTTTCTGGTCCACGATAACACTCGCCCACACGCTGCTCATGAAACTCAAGCCCTTTTGAACAGTTTCGATGGGATGTTTTCGGTCATCCATGTAGTGCACCTGACCTTGCACCGAGTGATTACCATCTTTCTCCGGAGCTGCAGCAACATCTTGGGGGAAGGCGCTTCATAAATGATGAGGAACTGAAACAAGAAGTGGAAAGATGGCTATCCAGTTTGGCGGGAGAGGGGTTTGACATTGGGTTAAGAAAACTGTTACCACGGTATCAAAAATGTATTTAGGTTCAAGGAAATTATGTGGAAAAATAGGTACTGAATGTAGCTTTCAAAATATACCCTTTTTAAAATATTTAAACGTTTTGTTATTTTTTAAAAAAATAGTGCAAGTTACTTTTGAGACGCCCCTTGTAGTTGCTATGCTCCTGAAAGCACGTTTAGTATTTTTTTCCGTGCAAAACTACTTTGTCAAAACACTTATAGGCTGTGGTTTCTTCAGTTTAATTTTTTCTCATACAATACACTATCCCCAGGAGTGTTATTTTGTGTATGAATTGTCGTTAATAGTTTGTTACCTATTGTACAAGAGGCCAACCAATGCTACACAGAAGTTCAGGCTACGAGCGATACAAACCAGAAGTAGCAGGTAGAGTAAGGGGATGGTGCGAATGAGAGGGGAATAGGTTGCATCATTGCCAGGTTTGGCCATGGAAGTTTGTATCAGTTCTTTTTAAATAGGGAATAGGTTGCATCATTGCCAGGTTTGGCCATGGAAGTTTGTTTTAGTTCTTTTTTTAAATAGGGAATAGGTTGCATCATTGCCAGGTTTGGCCATGGAAGTTTGTATCAGTTCTTTTTTTAAATAGGGAATAGGTTGCATCATTGCCAGGTTTGGCCATGGAAGTTTGTATCAGTTCTTTTTAAATAGGGAATAGGTTGCATCATTGCCAGGTTTGGCCATGGAAGTTTGTTTTAGTTCTTTTTTTAAATAGGGAATAGGTTGCATCATTGCAAGGTTTAGCCATGGAAGTTTGTTTTAGTTCTTTTTTTAAATAGGGAATAGGTTGCATCATTGCCAGGTTTAGCCATGGAAGTTTGTTTTAGTTCTTTTTTTTAAATAGGGAATAGGTTGCATCATTGCCAGGTTCAGCCATGGAAGTTTGTTTTAGTTCTTTTTTTTAAATAGGGAATAGGTTGCATCATTGCCAGGTTTAGCCATGGAAGTTTGTTTTAGTTCTTTTTTTTAAATAGGGAATAGGTTGCATCATTGCCAGGTTTAGCCATGGAAGTTTGTTTTAGTTCTTTTTTTTAAATAGGGAATAGGTTGCATCATTACCAGGTTTAGCCATGGAAGTTTGTTTTAGTTCTTTTTTTTAAATAAGGAATAGGTTGCATCATTGCCAGGTTTGGCCATGGAAGTTTGTTTTAGTTCTTTTTTTTAAATAGGGAATAGGTTGCATCATTGCCAGGTTTAGCCATGGAAGTTTGTTTTAGTTCTTTTTTAAATAGGGAATAGGTTGCATCATTGCCAGGTTTGGCCATGGAAGTTTGTATCAGTTCTTTTTTTAAATAGGAAATAGGTTGCATCATTGCCAGGTTTAGCCATGGAAGTTTGTATCAGTTCTTTTTTTTAAATAGGGAATAGGTTGCATCATTGCCAGGTTTGGCCATGGAAGTTTGTATCAGTTCTTTTTTAAAATAGGAAATAGGTTGCATCATTGCCAGGTTTAGCCATGGAAGTTTGTTTTAGTTCTTTTTTAAATAGGGAATAGGTTGCATCATTGCCAGGTTTGGCCATGGAAGTTTGTATCAGTTCTTTTTTTTAAATAGGGAATAGGTTGCATCATTGCCAGGTTTAGCCATGGAAGTTTGTTTTAGTTCTTTTTTAAATAGGGAATAGGTTGCATCATTGCCAGGTTTGGCCATGGAAGTTTGTATCAGTTCTTTTTTTTAAATAGGGAATAGGTTGCATCATTGCCAGGTTTAGCCATGGAAGTTTGTTTTAGTTCTTTTTTTTAAATAGGGAATAGGTTGCATCATTGCCAGGTTTAGCCATGGAAGTTTGTTTTAGTTCTTCTTTTTAAATAGGGAATAGGTTGCATCATTGCCAGGTTCAGCCATGGAAGTTTGTTTTAGTTCTTTTTTTTAAATAGGGAATAGGTTGCATCATTGCCAGGTTTAGCCATGGAAGTTTGTTTTAGTTCTTTTTTTTAAATAGGGAATAGGTTGCATCATTGCCAGGTTTAGCCATGGAAGTTTGTTTTAGTTCTTTTTTTTAAATAGGGAATAGGTTGCATCATTGCCAGGTTCAGCCATGGAAGTTTGTTTTAGTTCTTTTTTTTAAATAGGGAATAGGTTGCATCATTGCCAGGTTTAGCCATGGAAGTTTGTTTTAGTTCTTTTTTTTAAATAGGGAATAGGTTGCATCATTGCCAGGTTTAGCCATGGAAGTTTGTTTTAGTTCTTTTTTTTAAATAGGGAATAGGTTGCATCATTGCCAGGTTTAGCCATGGAAGTTTGTTTTAGTTCTTTTTTTTAAATAGGGAATAGGTTGCATCATTGCCAGGTTTGGCCATGGAAGTTTGTTTTAGTTCTTTTTTTTAAATAGGGAATAGGTTGCATCATTGCCAGGTTTGGCCATGGAAGTTTGTTTTAGTTCTTTTTTTAAATAGGGAATAGGTTGCATCATTGCCAGGTTTAGCCATGGAAGTTTGTTTTAGTTCTTTTTTAAATAGGGAATAGGTTGCATCATTGCCAGGTTTGGCCATGGAAGTTTGTATCAGTTCTTTTTTTAAATAGGAAATAGGTTGCATCATTGCCAGGTTTAGCCATGGAAGTTTGTATCAGTTCTTTTTTTTAAATAGGGAATAGGTTGCATCATTGCCAGGTTTGGCCATGGAAGTTTGTATCAGTTCTTTTTTTAAATAGGAAATAGGTTGCATCATTGCCAGGTTTAGCCATGGAAGTTTGTTTTAGTTCTTTTTTAAATAGGGAATAGGTTGCATCATTGCCAGGTTTGGCCATGGAAGTTTGTACCAGTTCTTTTTTTTAAATAGGGAATAGGTTGCATCATTGCCAGGTTTAGCCATGGAAGTTTGTTTTAGTTCTTTTTTAAATAGGGAATAGGTTGCATCATTGCCAGGTTTGGCCATGGAAGTTTGTATCAGTTCTTTTTTTTAAATAGGGAATAGGTTGCATCATTGCCAGGTTTAGCCATGGAAGTTTGTTTTAGTTCTTTTTTAAATAGGGAATAGGTTGCATCATGGCCAGGTTTGGCCATGGAAGTTTGTTTTAGTTCTTTTTTAAATAGGGAATAGGTTGCATCATTGCCAGGTTTAGCCATGGAAGTTTGTTTTAGTTCTTTTTTAAATAGGGAATAGGTTGCATCATTGCCAGGTTTGGCCATGGAAGTTTGTATCAGTTCTTTTTTTTAAATAGGGAATAGGTTGCATCATTGCCAGGTTTAGCCATGGAAGTTTGTTTTAGTTCTTTTTTAAATAGGGAATAGGTTGCATCATTGCCAGGTTTGGCCATGGAAGTTTGTTTTAGTTCTTTCTTAAATAGGGAATAGGTTGCATCATTGCCAGGTTTAGCCATGGAAGTTTGTTTTAGTTCTTTTTTTTAAATAGAGAATAGGTTGCATCATTGCCAGGCTTGGCCATGGAAGTTTGTTTTAGTTCTTTTTTTAAATAGGGAATAGGTTGCATCATTGCAAGGTTTAGCCATGGAAGTTTGTTTTAGTTCTTTTTTAAATAGGGAATAGGTTGCATCATTGCCAGGTTCAGCCATGGAAGTTTGTTTTAGTTCTTTTTTTTAAATAGGGAATAGGTTGCATCATTGCCAGGTTTAGCCATGGAAGTTTGTTTTAGTTCTTTTTTTTAAATAGGGAATAGGTTGCATCATTGCCAGGTTTAGCCATGGAAGTTTGTTTTAGTTCTTTTTTTTAAATAGGGAATAGGTTGCATCATTGCCAGGTTCAGCCATGGAAGTTTGTTTTAGTTCTTTTTTTTAAATAGGGAATAGGTTGCATCATTGCCAGGTTTAGCCATGGAAGTTTGTTTTAGTTCTTTTTTTTAAATAGGGAATAGGTTGCATCATTGCCAGGTTTAGCCATGGAAGTTTGTTTTAGTTCTTTTTTTTAAATAGGGAATAGGTTGCATCATTGCCAGGTTTAGCCATGGAAGTTTGTTTTAGTTCTTTTTTTTAAATAAGGAATAGGTTGCATCATTGCCAGGTTTGGCCATGGAAGTTTGTTTTAGTTCTTTTTTTTAAATAGGGAATAGGTTGCATCATTGCCAGGTTTGGCCATGGAAGTTTGTTTTAGTTCTTTTTTTTAAATAGGGAATAGGTTGCATCATTGCCAGGTTTAGCCATGGAAGTTTGTTTTAGTTCTTTTTTAAATAGGGAATAGGTTGCATCATTGCCAGGTTTGGCCATGGAAGTTTGTTTTAGTTCTTTTTTTTAAATAGGGAATAGGTTGCATCATTGCCAGGTTTAGCCATGGAAGTTTGTTTTAGTTCTTTTTTTTAAATAGGGAATAGGTTGCATCATTGCCAGGTTTGGCCATGGAAGTTTGTTTTAGTTCTTTTTTTTAAATAGGGAATAGGTTGCATCATTGCCAGGTTTGGCCATGGAAGTTTGTTTTAGTTCTTTTTTTAAATAGGGAATAGGTTGCATCATTGCCAGGTTTAGCCATGGAAGTTTGTTTTAGTTCTTTTTTAAATAGGGAATAGGTTGCATCATTGCCAGGTTTGGCCATGGAAGTTTGTATCAGTTCTTTTTTTAAATAGGAAATAGGTTGCATCATTGCCAGGTTTAGCCATGGAAGTTTGTATCAGTTCTTTTTTTTAAATAGGGAATAGGTTGCATCATTGCCAGGTTTGGCCATGGAAGTTTGTATCAGTTCTTTTTTTAAATAGGAAATAGGTTGCATCATTGCCAGGTTTAGCCATGGAAGTTTGTTTTAGTTCTTTTTTAAATAGGGAATAGGTTGCATCATTGCCAGGTTTGGCCATGGAAGTTTGTATCAGTTCTTTTTTTTAAATAGGGAATAGGTTGCATCATTGCCAGGTTTAGCCATGGAAGTTTGTTTTAGTTCTTTTTTAAATAGGGAATAGGTTGCATCATTGCCAGGTTTGGCCATGGAAGTTTGTATCAGTTCTTTTTTTTAAATAGGGAATAGGTTGCATCATTGCCAGGTTTAGCCATGGAAGTTTGTTTTAGTTCTTTTTTAAATAGGGAATAGGTTGCATCATGGCCAGGTTTGGCCATGGAAGTTTGTTTTAGTTCTTTTTTAAATAGGGAATAGGTTGCATCATTGCCAGGTTTAGCCATGGAAGTTTGTTTTAGTTCTTTTTTAAATAGGGAATAGGTTGCATCATTGCCAGGTTTGGCCATGGAAGTTTGTATCAGTTCTTTTTTTTAAATAGGGAATAGGTTGCATCATTGCCAGGTTTAGCCATGGAAGTTTGTTTTAGTTCTTTTTTAAATAGGGAATAGGTTGCATCATTGCCAGGTTTGGCCATGGAAGTTTGTTTTAGTTCTTTCTTAAATAGGGAATAGGTTGCATCATTGCCAGGTTTAGCCATGGAAGTTTGTTTTAGTTCTTTTTTTTAAATAGAGAATAGGTTGCATCATTGCCAGGCTTGGCCATGGAAGTTTGTTTTAGTTCTTTTTTTAAATAGGGAATAGGTTGCATCATTGCAAGGTTTAGCCATGGAAGTTTGTTTTAGTTCTTTTTTTAAATAGGGAATAGGTTGCATCATTGCCAGGTTTAGCCATGGAAGTTTGTTTTAGTTCTTTTTTTTAAATAGGGAATAGGTTGCATCATTGCCAGGTTCAGCCATGGAAGTTTGTTTTAGTTCTTTTTTTAAATAGGGAATAGGTTGCATCATTGCCAGGTTTAGCCATGGAAGTTTGTTTTAGTTCTTTTTTTTAAATAGGGAATAGGTTGCATCATTGCCAGGTTCAGCCATGGAAGTTTGTTTTAGTTCTTTTTTTTAAATAGGGAATAGGTTGCATCATTGCCAGGTTTAGCCATGGAAGTTTGTTTTAGTTCTTTTTTTTAAATAGGGAATAGGTTGCATCATTGCCAGGTTTAGCCATGGAAGTTTGTTTTAGTTCTTTTTTTTAAATAGGGAATAGGTTGCATCATTACCAGGTTTAGCCATGGAAGTTTGTTTTAGTTCTTTTTTTTAAATAAGGAATAGGTTGCATCATTGCCAGGTTTGGCCATGGAAGTTTGTTTTAGTTCTTTTTTTTAAATAGGGAATAGGTTGCATCATTGCCAGGTTTAGCCATGGAAGTTTGTTTTAGTTCTTTTTTAAATAGGGAATAGGTTGCATCATTGCCAGGTTTGGCCATGGAAGTTTGTATCAGTTCTTTTTTTAAATAGGAAATAGGTTGCATCATTGCCAGGTTTAGCCATGGAAGTTTGTATCAGTTCTTTTTTTTAAATAGGGAATAGGTTGCATCATTGCCAGGTTTGGCCATGGAAGTTTGTATCAGTTCTTTTTTAAAATAGGAAATAGGTTGCATCATTGCCAGGTTTAGCCATGGAAGTTTGTTTTAGTTCTTTTTTAAATAGGGAATAGGTTGCATCATTGCCAGGTTTGGCCATGGAAGTTTGTATCAGTTCTTTTTTTTAAATAGGGAATAGGTTGCATCATTGCCAGGTTTAGCCATGGAAGTTTGTTTTAGTTCTTTTTTAAATAGGGAATAGGTTGCATCATTGCCAGGTTTGGCCATGGAAGTTTGTATCAGTTCTTTTTTTTAAATAGGGAATAGGTTGCATCATTGCCAGGTTTAGCCATGGAAGTTTGTTTTAGTTCTTTTTTTTAAATAGGGAATAGGTTGCATCATTGCCAGGTTTAGCCATGGAAGTTTGTTTTAGTTCTTCTTTTTAAATAGGGAATAGGTTGCATCATTGCCAGGTTCAGCCATGGAAGTTTGTTTTAGTTCTTTTTTTTAAATAGGGAATAGGTTGCATCATTGCCAGGTTTAGCCATGGAAGTTTGTTTTAGTTCTTTTTTTTAAATAGGGAATAGGTTGCATCATTGCCAGGTTTAGCCATGGAAGTTTGTTTTAGTTCTTTTTTTTAAATAGGGAATAGGTTGCATCATTGCCAGGTTCAGCCATGGAAGTTTGTTTTAGTTCTTTTTTTTAAATAGGGAATAGGTTGCATCATTGCCAGGTTTAGCCATGGAAGTTTGTTTTAGTTCTTTTTTTTAAATAGGGAATAGGTTGCATCATTGCCAGGTTTAGCCATGGAAGTTTGTTTTAGTTCTTTTTTTTAAATAGGGAATAGGTTGCATCATTGCCAGGTTTAGCCATGGAAGTTTGTTTTAGTTCTTTTTTTTAAATAGGGAATAGGTTGCATCATTGCCAGGTTTGGCCATGGAAGTTTGTTTTAGTTCTTTTTTTTAAATAGGGAATAGGTTGCATCATTGCCAGGTTTGGCCATGGAAGTTTGTTTTAGTTCTTTTTTTAAATAGGGAATAGGTTGCATCATTGCCAGGTTTAGCCATGGAAGTTTGTTTTAGTTCTTTTTTAAATAGGGAATAGGTTGCATCATTGCCAGGTTTGGCCATGGAAGTTTGTATCAGTTCTTTTTTTAAATAGGAAATAGGTTGCATCATTGCCAGGTTTAGCCATGGAAGTTTGTATCAGTTCTTTTTTTTAAATAGGGAATAGGTTGCATCATTGCCAGGTTTGGCCATGGAAGTTTGTATCAGTTCTTTTTTTAAATAGGAAATAGGTTGCATCATTGCCAGGTTTAGCCATGGAAGTTTGTTTTAGTTCTTTTTTAAATAGGGAATAGGTTGCATCATTGCCAGGTTTGGCCATGGAAGTTTGTACCAGTTCTTTTTTTTAAATAGGGAATAGGTTGCATCATTGCCAGGTTTAGCCATGGAAGTTTGTTTTAGTTCTTTTTTAAATAGGGAATAGGTTGCATCATTGCCAGGTTTGGCCATGGAAGTTTGTATCAGTTCTTTTTTTTAAATAGGGAATAGGTTGCATCATTGCCAGGTTTAGCCATGGAAGTTTGTTTTAGTTCTTTTTTAAATAGGGAATAGGTTGCATCATTGCCAGGTTTGGCCATGGAAGTTTGTATCAGTTCTTTTTTTTAAATAGGGAATAGGTTGCATCATTGCCAGGTTTAGCCATGGAAGTTTGTTTTAGTTCTTTTTTTTAAATAGGGAATAGGTTGCATCATTGCCAGGTTTAGCCATGGAAGTTTGTTTTAGTTCTTCTTTTTAAATAGGGAATAGGTTGCATCATTGCCAGGTTCAGCCATGGAAGTTTGTTTTAGTTCTTTTTTTTAAATAGGGAATAGGTTGCATCATTGCCAGGTTTAGCCATGGAAGTTTGTTTTAGTTCTTTTTTTTAAATAGGGAATAGGTTGCATCATTGCCAGGTTTAGCCATGGAAGTTTGTTTTAGTTCTTTTTTTTAAATAGGGAATAGGTTGCATCATTGCCAGGTTCAGCCATGGAAGTTTGTTTTAGTTCTTTTTTTTAAATAGGGAATAGGTTGCATCATTGCCAGGTTTAGCCATGGAAGTTTGTTTTAGTTCTTTTTTTTAAATAGGGAATAGGTTGCATCATTGCCAGGTTTAGCCATGGAAGTTTGTTTTAGTTCTTTTTTTTAAATAGGGAATAGGTTGCATCATTGCCAGGTTTAGCCATGGAAGTTTGTTTTAGTTCTTTTTTTTAAATAGGGAATAGGTTGCATCATTGCCAGGTTTGGCCATGGAAGTTTGTTTTAGTTCTTTTTTTTAAATAGGGAATAGGTTGCATCATTGCCAGGTTTGGCCATGGAAGTTTGTTTTAGTTCTTTTTTTAAATAGGGAATAGGTTGCATCATTGCCAGGTTTAGCCATGGAAGTTTGTTTTAGTTCTTTTTTAAATAGGGAATAGGTTGCATCATTGCCAGGTTTGGCCATGGAAGTTTGTATCAGTTCTTTTTTTAAATAGGAAATAGGTTGCATCATTGCCAGGTTTAGCCATGGAAGTTTGTATCAGTTCTTTTTTTTAAATAGGGAATAGGTTGCATCATTGCCAGGTTTGGCCATGGAAGTTTGTATCAGTTCTTTTTTTAAATAGGAAATAGGTTGCATCATTGCCAGGTTTAGCCATGGAAGTTTGTTTTAGTTCTTTTTTAAATAGGGAATAGGTTGCATCATTGCCAGGTTTGGCCATGGAAGTTTGTACCAGTTCTTTTTTTTAAATAGGGAATAGGTTGCATCATTGCCAGGTTTAGCCATGGAAGTTTGTTTTAGTTCTTTTTTAAATAGGGAATAGGTTGCATCATTGCCAGGTTTGGCCATGGAAGTTTGTATCAGTTCTTTTTTTTAAATAGGGAATAGGTTGCATCATTGCCAGGTTTAGCCATGGAAGTTTGTTTTAGTTCTTTTTTAAATAGGGAATAGGTTGCATCATGGCCAGGTTTGGCCATGGAAGTTTGTTTTAGTTCTTTTTTAAATAGGGAATAGGTTGCATCATTGCCAGGTTTAGCCATGGAAGTTTGTTTTAGTTCTTTTTTAAATAGGGAATAGGTTGCATCATTGCCAGGTTTGGCCATGGAAGTTTGTATCAGTTCTTTTTTTTAAATAGGGAATAGGTTGCATCATTGCCAGGTTTAGCCATGGAAGTTTGTTTTAGTTCTTTTTTAAATAGGGAATAGGTTGCATCATTGCCAGGTTTGGCCATGGAAGTTTGTTTTAGTTCTTTCTTAAATAGGGAATAGGTTGCATCATTGCCAGGTTTAGCCATGGAAGTTTGTTTTAGTTCTTTTTTTTAAATAGAGAATAGGTTGCATCATTGCCAGGCTTGGCCATGGAAGTTTGTTTTAGTTCTTTTTTTAAATAGGGAATAGGTTGCATCATTGCAAGGTTTAGCCATGGAAGTTTGTTTTAGTTCTTTTTTAAATAGGGAATAGGTTGCATCATTGCCAGGTTCAGCCATGGAAGTTTGTTTTAGTTCTTTTTTTTAAATAGGGAATAGGTTGCATCATTGCCAGGTTTAGCCATGGAAGTTTGTTTTAGTTCTTTTTTTTAAATAGGGAATAGGTTGCATCATTGCCAGGTTTAGCCATGGAAGTTTGTTTTAGTTCTTTTTTTTTAAATAGGGAATAGGTTGCATCATTGCCAGGTTCAGCCATGGAAGTTTGTTTTAGTTCTTTTTTTTAAATAGGGAATAGGTTGCATCATTGCCAGGTTTAGCCATGGAAGTTTGTTTTAGTTCTTTTTTTTAAATAGGGAATAGGTTGCATCATTGCCAGGTTTAGCCATGGAAGTTTGTTTTAGTTCTTTTTTTTAAATAGGGAATAGGTTGCATCATTGCCAGGTTTAGCCATGGAAGTTTGTTTTAGTTCTTTTTTTTAAATAAGGAATAGGTTGCATCATTGCCAGGTTTGGCCATGGAAGTTTGTTTTAGTTCTTTTTTTTAAATAGGGAATAGGTTGCATCATTGCCAGGTTTGGCCATGGAAGTTTGTTTTAGTTCTTTTTTTTAAATAGGGAATAGGTTGCATCATTGCCAGGTTTAGCCATGGAAGTTTGTTTTAGTTCTTTTTTAAATAGGGAATAGGTTGCATCATTGCCAGGTTTGGCCATGGAAGTTTGTTTTAGTTCTTTTTTTTAAATAGGGAATAGGTTGCATCATTGCCAGGTTTAGCCATGGAAGTTTGTTTTAGTTCTTTTTTTTAAATAGGGAATAGGTTGCATCATTGCCAGGTTTGGCCATGGAAGTTTGTTTTAGTTCTTTTTTTTAAATAGGGAATAGGTTGCATCATTGCCAGGTTTGGCCATGGAAGTTTGTTTTAGTTCTTTTTTTAAATAGGGAATAGGTTGCATCATTGCCAGGTTTAGCCATGGAAGTTTGTTTTAGTTCTTTTTTAAATAGGGAATAGGTTGCATCATTGCCAGGTTTGGCCATGGAAGTTTGTATCAGTTCTTTTTTTAAATAGGAAATAGGTTGCATCATTGCCAGGTTTAGCCATGGAAGTTTGTATCAGTTCTTTTTTTTAAATAGGGAATAGGTTGCATCATTGCCAGGTTTGGCCATGGAAGTTTGTATCAGTTCTTTTTTTAAATAGGAAATAGGTTGCATCATTGCCAGGTTTAGCCATGGAAGTTTGTTTTAGTTCTTTTTTAAATAGGGAATAGGTTGCATCATTGCCAGGTTTGGCCATGGAAGTTTGTATCAGTTCTTTTTTTTAAATAGGGAATAGGTTGCATCATTGCCAGGTTTAGCCATGGAAGTTTGTTTTAGTTCTTTTTTAAATAGGGAATAGGTTGCATCATTGCCAGGTTTGGCCATGGAAGTTTGTATCAGTTCTTTTTTTTAAATAGGGAATAGGTTGCATCATTGCCAGGTTTAGCCATGGAAGTTTGTTTTAGTTCTTTTTTAAATAGGGAATAGGTTGCATCATGGCCAGGTTTGGCCATGGAAGTTTGTTTTAGTTCTTTTTTAAATAGGGAATAGGTTGCATCATTGCCAGGTTTAGCCATGGAAGTTTGTTTTAGTTCTTTTTTAAATAGGGAATAGGTTGCATCATTGCCAGGTTTGGCCATGGAAGTTTGTATCAGTTCTTTTTTTTAAATAGGGAATAGGTTGCATCATTGCCAGGTTTAGCCATGGAAGTTTGTTTTAGTTCTTTTTTAAATAGGGAATAGGTTGCATCATTGCCAGGTTTGGCCATGGAAGTTTGTTTTAGTTCTTTCTTAAATAGGGAATAGGTTGCATCATTGCCAGGTTTAGCCATGGAAGTTTGTTTTAGTTCTTTTTTTTAAATAGAGAATAGGTTGCATCATTGCCAGGCTTGGCCATGGAAGTTTGTTTTAGTTCTTTTTTTAAATAGGGAATAGGTTGCATCATTGCAAGGTTTAGCCATGGAAGTTTGTTTTAGTTCTTTTTTTAAATAGGGAATAGGTTGCATCATTGCCAGGTTTAGCCATGGAAGTTTGTTTTAGTTCTTTTTTTTAAATAGGGAATAGGTTGCATCATTGCCAGGTTCAGCCATGGAAGTTTGTTTTAGTTCTTTTTTTAAATAGGGAATAGGTTGCATCATTGCCAGGTTTAGCCATGGAAGTTTGTTTTAGTTCTTTTTCTTAAATAGGGAATAGGTTGCATCATTGCCAGGTTCAGCCATGGAAGTTTGTTTTAGTTCTTTTTTTTAAATAGGGAATAGGTTGCATCATTGCCAGGTTTAGCCATGGAAGTTTGTTTTAGTTCTTTTTTTTAAATAGGGAATAGGTTGCATCATTGCCAGGTTTAGCCATGGAAGTTTGTTTTAGTTCTTTTTTTTAAATAGGGAATAGGTTGCATCATTACCAGGTTTAGCCATGGAAGTTTGTTTTAGTTCTTTTTTTTAAATAAGGAATAGGTTGCATCATTGCCAGGTTTGGCCATGGAAGTTTGTTTTAGTTCTTTTTTTTAAATAGGGAATAGGTTGCATCATTGCCAGGTTTAGCCATGGAAGTTTGTTTTAGTTCTTTTTTAAATAGGGAATAGGTTGCATCATTGCCAGGTTTGGCCATGGAAGTTTGTATCAGTTCTTTTTTTAAATAGGAAATAGGTTGCATCATTGCCAGGTTTAGCCATGGAAGTTTGTATCAGTTCTTTTTTTTAAATAGGGAATAGGTTGCATCATTGCCAGGTTTGGCCATGGAAGTTTGTATCAGTTCTTTTTTAAAATAGGAAATAGGTAGCATCATTGCCAGGTTTAGCCATGGAAGTTTGTTTTAGTTCTTTTTTAAATAGGGAATAGGTTGCATCATTGCCAGGTTTGGCCATGGAAGTTTGTATCAGTTCTTTTTTTTAAATAGGGAATAGGTTGCATCATTGCCAGGTTTAGCCATGGAAGTTTGTTTTAGTTCTTTTTTAAATAGGGAATAGGTTGCATCATTGCCAGGTTTGGCCATGGAAGTTTGTATCAGTTCTTTTTTTTAAATAGGGAATAGGTTGCATCATTGCCAGGTTTAGCCATGGAAGTTTGTTTTAGTTCTTTTTTTTAAATAGGGAATAGGTTGCATCATTGCCAGGTTTAGCCATGGAAGTTTGTTTTAGTTCTTCTTTTTAAATAGGGAATAGGTTGCATCATTGCCAGGTTCAGCCATGGAAGTTTGTTTTAGTTCTTTTTTTTAAATAGGGAATAGGTTGCATCATTGCCAGGTTTAGCCATGGAAGTTTGTTTTAGTTCTTTTTTTTAAATAGGGAATAGGTTGCATCATTGCCAGGTTTAGCCATGGAAGTTTGTTTTAGTTCTTTTTTTTAAATAGGGAATAGGTTGCATCATTGCCAGGTTCAGCCATGGAAGTTTGTTTTAGTTCTTTTTTTTAAATAGGGAATAGGTTGCATCATTGCCAGGTTTAGCCATGGAAGTTTGTTTTAGTTCTTTTTTTTAAATAGGGAATAGGTTGCATCATTGCCAGGTTTAGCCATGGAAGTTTGTTTTAGTTCTTTTTTTTAAATAGGGAATAGGTTGCATCATTGCCAGGTTTAGCCATGGAAGTTTGTTTTAGTTCTTTTTTTTAAATAGGGAATAGGTTGCATCATTGCCAGGTTTGGCCATGGAAGTTTGTTTTAGTTCTTTTTTTTAAATAGGGAATAGGTTGCATCATTGCCAGGTTTGGCCATGGAAGTTTGTTTTAGTTCTTTTTTTAAATAGGGAATAGGTTGCATCATTGCCAGGTTTAGCCATGGAAGTTTGTTTTAGTTCTTTTTTAAATAGGGAATAGGTTGCATCATTGCCAGGTTTGGCCATGGAAGTTTGTATCAGTTCTTTTTTTAAATAGGAAATAGGTTGCATCATTGCCAGGTTTAGCCATGGAAGTTTGTATCAGTTCTTTTTTTTAAATAGGGAATAGGTTGCATCATTGCCAGGTTTGGCCATGGAAGTTTGTATCAGTTCTTTTTTTAAATAGGAAATAGGTTGCATCATTGCCAGGTTTAGCCATGGAAGTTTGTTTTAGTTCTTTTTTAAATAGGGAATAGGTTGCATCATTGCCAGGTTTGGCCATGGAAGTTTGTACCAGTTCTTTTTTTTAAATAGGGAATAGGTTGCATCATTGCCAGGTTTAGCCATGGAAGTTTGTTTTAGTTCTTTTTTAAATAGGGAATAGGTTGCATCATTGCCAGGTTTGGCCATGGAAGTTTGTATCAGTTCTTTTTTTTAAATAGGGAATAGGTTGCATCATTGCCAGGTTTAGCCATGGAAGTTTGTTTTAGTTCTTTTTTAAATAGGGAATAGGTTGCATCATGGCCAGGTTTGGCCATGGAAGTTTGTTTTAGTTCTTTTTTAAATAGGGAATAGGTTGCATCATTGCCAGGTTTAGCCATGGAAGTTTGTTTTAGTTCTTTTTTAAATAGGGAATAGGTTGCATCATTGCCAGGTTTGGCCATGGAAGTTTGTATCAGTTCTTTTTTTTAAATAGGGAATAGGTTGCATCATTGCCAGGTTTAGCCATGGAAGTTTGTTTTAGTTCTTTTTTAAATAGGGAATAGGTTGCATCATTGCCAGGTTTGGCCATGGAAGTTTGTTTTAGTTCTTTCTTAAATAGGGAATAGGTTGCATCATTGCCAGGTTTAGCCATGGAAGTTTGTTTTAGTTCTTTTTTTTAAATAGAGAATAGGTTGCATCATTGCCAGGCTTGGCCATGGAAGTTTGTTTTAGTTCTTTTTTTAAATAGGGAATAGGTTGCATCATTGCAAGGTTTAGCCATGGAAGTTTGTTTTAGTTCTTTTTTAAATAGGGAATAGGTTGCATCATTGCCAGGTTCAGCCATGGAAGTTTGTTTTAGTTCTTTTTTTTAAATAGGGAATAGGTTGCATCATTGCCAGGTTTAGCCATGGAAGTTTGTTTTAGTTCTTTTTTTTAAATAGGGAATAGGTTGCATCATTGCCAGGTTTAGCCATGGAAGTTTGTTTTAGTTCTTTTTTTTAAATAGGGAATAGGTTGCATCATTGCCAGGTTCAGCCATGGAAGTTTGTTTTAGTTCTTTTTTTTAAATAGGGAATAGGTTGCATCATTGCCAGGTTTAGCCATGGAAGTTTGTTTTAGTTCTTTTTTTTAAATAGGGAATAGGTTGCATCATTGCCAGGTTTAGCCATGGAAGTTTGTTTTAGTTCTTTTTTTTAAATAGGGAATAGGTTGCATCATTGCCAGGTTTAGCCATGGAAGTTTGTTTTAGTTCTTTTTTTTAAATAAGGAATAGGTTGCATCATTGCCAGGTTTGGCCATGGAAGTTTGTTTTAGTTCTTTTTTTTAAATAGGGAATAGGTTGCATCATTGCCAGGTTTGGCCATGGAAGTTTGTTTTAGTTCTTTTTTTTAAATAGGGAATAGGTTGCATCATTGCCAGGTTTAGCCATGGAAGTTTGTTTTAGTTCTTTTTTAAATAGGGAATAGGTTGCATCATTGCCAGGTTTGGCCATGGAAGTTTGTTTTAGTTCTTTTTTTTAAATAGGGAATAGGTTGCATCATTGCCAGGTTTAGCCATGGAAGTTTGTTTTAGTTCTTTTTTTTAAATAGGGAATAGGTTGCATCATTGCCAGGTTTGGCCATGGAAGTTTGTTTTAGTTCTTTTTTTTAAATAGGGAATAGGTTGCATCATTGCCAGGTTTGGCCATGGAAGTTTGTTTTAGTTCTTTTTTTAAATAGGGAATAGGTTGCATCATTGCCAGGTTTAGCCATGGAAGTTTGTTTTAGTTCTTTTTTAAATAGGGAATAGGTTGCATCATTGCCAGGTTTGGCCATGGAAGTTTGTATCAGTTCTTTTTTTAAATAGGAAATAGGTTGCATCATTGCCAGGTTTAGCCATGGAAGTTTGTATCAGTTCTTTTTTTTAAATAGGGAATAGGTTGCATCATTGCCAGGTTTGGCCATGGAAGTTTGTATCAGTTCTTTTTTTAAATAGGAAATAGGTTGCATCATTGCCAGGTTTAGCCATGGAAGTTTGTTTTAGTTCTTTTTTAAATAGGGAATAGGTTGCATCATTGCCAGGTTTGGCCATGGAAGTTTGTATCAGTTCTTTTTTTTAAATAGGGAATAGGTTGCATCATTGCCAGGTTTAGCCATGGAAGTTTGTTTTAGTTCTTTTTTAAATAGGGAATAGGTTGCATCATTGCCAGGTTTGGCCATGGAAGTTTGTATCAGTTCTTTTTTTTAAATAGGGAATAGGTTGCATCATTGCCAGGTTTAGCCATGGAAGTTTGTTTTAGTTCTTTTTTAAATAGGGAATAGGTTGCATCATGGCCAGGTTTGGCCATGGAAGTTTGTTTTAGTTCTTTTTTAAATAGGGAATAGGTTGCATCATTGCCAGGTTTAGCCATGGAAGTTTGTTTTAGTTCTTTTTTAAATAGGGAATAGGTTGCATCATTGCCAGGTTTGGCCATGGAAGTTTGTATCAGTTCTTTTTTTTAAATAGGGAATAGGTTGCATCATTGCCAGGTTTAGCCATGGAAGTTTGTTTTAGTTCTTTTTTAAATAGGGAATAGGTTGCATCATTGCCAGGTTTGGCCATGGAAGTTTGTATCAGTTCTTTTTTTTAAATAGGGAATAGGTTGCATCATTGCCAGGTTTAGCCATGGAAGTTTGTTTTAGTTCTTTTTTAAATAGGGAATAGGTTGCATCATTGCCAGGTTTGGCCATGGAAGTTTGTATCAGTTCTTTTTTTTAAATAGGGAATAGGTTGCATCATTGCCAGGTTTGGCCATGGAAGTTTGTATCAGTTCTTTTTTTTAAATAGGGAATAGGTTGCATCATTGCCAGGTTTAGCCATGGAAGTTTGTTTTAGTTCTTTTTTAAATAGGGAATAGGTTGCATCATGGCCAGGTTTGGCCATGGAAGTTTGTTTTAGTTCTTTTTTAAATAGGGAATAGGTTGCATCATTGCCAGGTTTAGCCATGGAAGTTTGTTTTAGTTCTTTTTTAAATAGGGAATAGGTTGCATCATTGCCAGGTTTGGCCATGGAAGTTTGTATCAGTTCTTTTTTTTAAATAGGGAATAGGTTGCATCATTGCCAGGTTTAGCCATGGAAGTTTGTTTTAGTTCTTTTTTAAATAGGGAATAGGTTGCATCATTGCCAGGTTTGGCCATGGAAGTTTGTTTTAGTTCTTTCTTAAATAGGGAATAGGTTGCATCATTGCCAGGTTTAGCCATGGAAGTTTGTTTTAGTTCTTTTTTTTAAATAGAGAATAGGTTGCATCATTGCCAGGCTTGGCCATGGAAGTTTGTTTTAGTTCTTTTTTTAAATAGGGAATAGGTTGCATCATTGCAAGGTTTAGCCATGGAAGTTTGTTTTAGTTCTTTTTTAAATAGGGAATAGGTTGCATCATTGCCAGGTTCAGCCATGGAAGTTTGTTTTAGTTCTTTTTTTTAAATAGGGAATAGGTTGCATCATTGCCAGGTTTAGCCATGGAAGTTTGTTTTAGTTCTTTTTTTTAAATAGGGAATAGGTTGCATCATTGCCAGGTTTAGCCATGGAAGTTTGTTTTAGTTCTTTTTTTTAAATAGGGAATAGGTTGCATCATTGCCAGGTTCAGCCATGGAAGTTTGTTTTAGTTCTTTTTTTTAAATAGGGAATAGGTTGCATCATTGCCAGGTTTAGCCATGGAAGTTTGTTTTAGTTCTTTTTTTTAAATAGGGAATAGGTTGCATCATTGCCAGGTTTAGCCATGGAAGTTTGTTTTAGTTCTTTTTTTTAAATAGGGAATAGGTTGCATCATTGCCAGGTTTAGCCATGGAAGTTTGTTTTAGTTCTTTTTTTTAAATAAGGAATAGGTTGCATCATTGCCAGGTTTGGCCATGGAAGTTTGTTTTAGTTCTTTTTTTTAAATAGGGAATAGGTTGCATCATTGCCAGGTTTGGCCATGGAAGTTTGTTTTAGTTCTTTTTTTTAAATAGGGAATAGGTTGCATCATTGCCAGGTTTAGCCATGGAAGTTTGTTTTAGTTCTTTTTTAAATAGGGAATAGGTTGCATCATTGCCAGGTTTGGCCATGGAAGTTTGTTTTAGTTCTTTTTTTTAAATAGGGAATAGGTTGCATCATTGCCAGGTTTAGCCATGGAAGTTTGTTTTAGTTCTTTTTTTTAAATAGGGAATAGGTTGCATCATTGCCAGGTTTGGCCATGGAAGTTTGTTTTAGTTCTTTTTTTTAAATAGGGAATAGGTTGCATCATTGCCAGGTTTGGCCATGGAAGTTTGTTTTAGTTCTTTTTTTAAATAGGGAATAGGTTGCATCATTGCCAGGTTTAGCCATGGAAGTTTGTTTTAGTTCTTTTTTAAATAGGGAATAGGTTGCATCATTGCCAGGTTTGGCCATGGAAGTTTGTATCAGTTCTTTTTTTAAATAGGAAATAGGTTGCATCATTGCCAGGTTTAGCCATGGAAGTTTGTATCAGTTCTTTTTTTTAAATAGGGAATAGGTTGCATCATTGCCAGGTTTGGCCATGGAAGTTTGTATCAGTTCTTTTTTTAAATAGGAAATAGGTTGCATCATTGCCAGGTTTAGCCATGGAAGTTTGTTTTAGTTCTTTTTTAAATAGGGAATAGGTTGCATCATTGCCAGGTTTGGCCATGGAAGTTTGTATCAGTTCTTTTTTTTAAATAGGGAATAGGTTGCATCATTGCCAGGTTTAGCCATGGAAGTTTGTTTTAGTTCTTTTTTAAATAGGGAATAGGTTGCATCATTGCCAGGTTTGGCCATGGAAGTTTGTATCAGTTCTTTTTTTTAAATAGGGAATAGGTTGCATCATTGCCAGGTTTAGCCATGGAAGTTTGTTTTAGTTCTTTTTTAAATAGGGAATAGGTTGCATCATGGCCAGGTTTGGCCATGGAAGTTTGTTTTAGTTCTTTTTTAAATAGGGAATAGGTTGCATCATTGCCAGGTTTAGCCATGGAAGTTTGTTTTAGTTCTTTTTTAAATAGGGAATAGGTTGCATCATTGCCAGGTTTGGCCATGGAAGTTTGTATCAGTTCTTTTTTTTAAATAGGGAATAGGTTGCATCATTGCCAGGTTTAGCCATGGAAGTTTGTTTTAGTTCTTTTTTAAATAGGGAATAGGTTGCATCATTGCCAGGTTTGGCCATGGAAGTTTGTTTTAGTTCTTTCTTAAATAGGGAATAGGTTGCATCATTGCCAGGTTTAGCCATGGAAGTTTGTTTTAGTTCTTTTTTTTAAATAGAGAATAGGTTGCATCATTGCCAGGCTTGGCCATGGAAGTTTGTTTTAGTTCTTTTTTTAAATAGGGAATAGGTTGCATCATTGCAAGGTTTAGCCATGGAAGTTTGTTTTAGTTCTTTTTTAAATAGGGAATAGGTTGCATCATTGCCAGGTTCAGCCATGGAAGTTTGTTTTAGTTCTTTTTTTTAAATAGGGAATAGGTTGCATCATTGCCAGGTTTAGCCATGGAAGTTTGTTTTAGTTCTTTTTTTTAAATAGGGAATAGGTTGCATCATTGCCAGGTTTAGCCATGGAAGTTTGTTTTAGTTCTTTTTTTTAAATAGGGAATAGGTTGCATCATTGCCAGGTTCAGCCATGGAAGTTTGTTTTAGTTCTTTTTTTTAAATAGGGAATAGGTTGCATCATTGCCAGGTTTAGCCATGGAAGTTTGTTTTAGTTCTTTTTTTTAAATAGGGAATAGGTTGCATCATTGCCAGGTTTAGCCATGGAAGTTTGTTTTAGTTCTTTTTTTTAAATAGGGAATAGGTTGCATCATTGCCAGGTTTAGCCATGGAAGTTTGTTTTAGTTCTTTTTTTTAAATAAGGAATAGGTTGCATCATTGCCAGGTTTGGCCATGGAAGTTTGTTTTAGTTCTTTTTTTTAAATAGGGAATAGGTTGCATCATTGCCAGGTTTGGCCATGGAAGTTTGTTTTAGTTCTTTTTTTTAAATAGGGAATAGGTTGCATCATTGCCAGGTTTAGCCATGGAAGTTTGTTTTAGTTCTTTTTTAAATAGGGAATAGGTTGCATCATTGCCAGGTTTGGCCATGGAAGTTTGTATCAGTTCTTTTTTTAAATAGGAAATAGGTTGCATCATTGCCAGGTTTAGCCATGGAAGTTTGTATCAGTTCTTTTTTTTAAATAGGGAATAGGTTGCATCATTGCCAGGTTTGGCCATGGAAGTTTGTATCAGTTCTTTTTTTTAAATAGGGAATAGGTTGCATCATTGCCAGGTTTAGCCATGGAAGTTTGTTTTAGTTCTTTTTTTTAAATAGGGAATAGGTTGCATCATTGCCAGGTTTAGCCATGGAAGTTTGTTTTAGTTCTTTTTTTTAAATAGGGAATAGGTTGCATCATTGCCAGGTTTAGCCATGGAAGTTTGTTTTAGTTCTTTTTTTTAAATAGGGAATAGGTTGCATCATTGCCAGGTTTGGCCATGGAAGTTTGTTTTAGTTCTTTTTTTTAAATAGGGAATAGGTTGCATCATTGCCAGGTTTGGCCATGGAAGTTTGTTTTAGTTCTTTTTTTAAATAGGGAATAGGTTGCATCATTGCCAGGTTTAGCCATGGAAGTTTGTTTTAGTTCTTTTTTAAATAGGGAATAGGTTGCATCATTGCCAGGTTTGGCCATGGAAGTTTGTATCAGTTCTTTTTTTAAATAGGAAATAGGTTGCATCATTGCCAGGTTTAGCCATGGAAGTTTGTATCAGTTCTTTTTTTTAAATAGGGAATAGGTTGCATCATTGCCAGGTTTGGCCATGGAAGTTTGTATCAGTTCTTTTTTTAAATAGGAAATAGGTTGCATCATTGCCAGGTTTAGCCATGGAAGTTTGTTTTAGTTCTTTTTTAAATAGGGAATAGGTTGCATCATTGCCAGGTTTGGCCATGGAAGTTTGTACCAGTTCTTTTTTTTAAATAGGGAATAGGTTGCATCATTGCCAGGTTTAGCCATGGAAGTTTGTTTTAGTTCTTTTTTAAATAGGGAATAGGTTGCATCATTGCCAGGTTTGGCCATGGAAGTTTGTATCAGTTCTTTTTTTTAAATAGGGAATAGGTTGCATCATTGCCAGGTTTAGCCATGGAAGTTTGTTTTAGTTCTTTTTTAAATAGGGAATAGGTTGCATCATGGCCAGGTTTGGCCATGGAAGTTTGTTTTAGTTCTTTTTTAAATAGGGAATAGGTTGCATCATTGCCAGGTTTAGCCATGGAAGTTTGTTTTAGTTCTTTTTTAAATAGGGAATAGGTTGCATCATTGCCAGGTTTGGCCATGGAAGTTTGTATCAGTTCTTTTTTTTAAATAGGGAATAGGTTGCATCATTGCCAGGTTTAGCCATGGAAGTTTGTTTTAGTTCTTTTTTAAATAGGGAATAGGTTGCATCATTGCCAGGTTTGGCCATGGAAGTTTGTTTTAGTTCTTTCTTAAATAGGGAATAGGTTGCATCATTGCCAGGTTTAGCCATGGAAGTTTGTTTTAGTTCTTTTTTTTAAATAGAGAATAGGTTGCATCATTGCCAGGCTTGGCCATGGAAGTTTGTTTTAGTTCTTTTTTTAAATAGGGAATAGGTTGCATCATTGCAAGGTTTAGCCATGGAAGTTTGTTTTAGTTCTTTTTTAAATAGGGAATAGGTTGCATCATTGCCAGGTTCAGCCATGGAAGTTTGTTTTAGTTCTTTTTTTTAAATAGGGAATAGGTTGCATCATTGCCAGGTTTAGCCATGGAAGTTTGTTTTAGTTCTTTTTTTTAAATAGGGAATAGGTTGCATCATTGCCAGGTTTAGCCATGGAAGTTTGTTTTAGTTCTTTTTTTTAAATAGGGAATAGGTTGCATCATTGCCAGGTTCAGCCATGGAAGTTTGTTTTAGTTCTTTTTTTTAAATAGGGAATAGGTTGCATCATTGCCAGGTTTAGCCATGGAAGTTTGTTTTAGTTCTTTTTTTTAAATAGGGAATAGGTTGCATCATTGCCAGGTTTAGCCATGGAAGTTTGTTTTAGTTCTTTTTTTTAAATAGGGAATAGGTTGCATCATTGCCAGGTTTAGCCATGGAAGTTTGTTTTAGTTCTTTTTTTTAAATAAGGAATAGGTTGCATCATTGCCAGGTTTGGCCATGGAAGTTTGTTTTAGTTCTTTTTTTTAAATAGGGAATAGGTTGCATCATTGCCAGGTTTGGCCATGGAAGTTTGTTTTAGTTCTTTTTTTTAAATAGGGAATAGGTTGCATCATTGCCAGGTTTAGCCATGGAAGTTTGTTTTAGTTCTTTTTTAAATAGGGAATAGGTTGCATCATTGCCAGGTTTGGCCATGGAAGTTTGTTTTAGTTCTTTTTTTTAAATAGGGAATAGGTTGCATCATTGCCAGGTTTAGCCATGGAAGTTTGTTTTAGTTCTTTTTTTTAAATAGGGAATAGGTTGCATCATTGCCAGGTTTGGCCATGGAAGTTTGTTTTAGTTCTTTTTTTTAAATAGGGAATAGGTTGCATCATTGCCAGGTTTGGCCATGGAAGTTTGTTTTAGTTCTTTTTTTAAATAGGGAATAGGTTGCATCATTGCCAGGTTTAGCCATGGAAGTTTGTTTTAGTTCTTTTTTAAATAGGGAATAGGTTGCATCATTGCCAGGTTTGGCCATGGAAGTTTGTATCAGTTCTTTTTTTAAATAGGAAATAGGTTGCATCATTGCCAGGTTTAGCCATGGAAGTTTGTATCAGTTCTTTTTTTTAAATAGGGAATAGGTTGCATCATTGCCAGGTTTGGCCATGGAAGTTTGTATCAGTTCTTTTTTTAAATAGGAAATAGGTTGCATCATTGCCAGGTTTAGCCATGGAAGTTTGTTTTAGTTCTTTTTTAAATAGGGAATAGGTTGCATCATTGCCAGGTTTGGCCATGGAAGTTTGTATCAGTTCTTTTTTTTAAATAGGGAATAGGTTGCATCATTGCCAGGTTTAGCCATGGAAGTTTGTTTTAGTTCTTTTTTAAATAGGGAATAGGTTGCATCATTGCCAGGTTTGGCCATGGAAGTTTGTATCAGTTCTTTTTTTTAAATAGGGAATAGGTTGCATCATTGCCAGGTTTAGCCATGGAAGTTTGTTTTAGTTCTTTTTTAAATAGGGAATAGGTTGCATCATGGCCAGGTTTGGCCATGGAAGTTTGTTTTAGTTCTTTTTTAAATAGGGAATAGGTTGCATCATTGCCAGGTTTAGCCATGGAAGTTTGTTTTAGTTCTTTTTTAAATAGGGAATAGGTTGCATCATTGCCAGGTTTGGCCATGGAAGTTTGTATCAGTTCTTTTTTTTAAATAGGGAATAGGTTGCATCATTGCCAGGTTTAGCCATGGAAGTTTGTTTTAGTTCTTTTTTAAATAGGGAATAGGTTGCATCATTGCCAGGTTTGGCCATGGAAGTTTGTTTTAGTTCTTTCTTAAATAGGGAATAGGTTGCATCATTGCCAGGTTTAGCCATGGAAGTTTGTTTTAGTTCTTTTTTTTAAATAGAGAATAGGTTGCATCATTGCCAGGCTTGGCCATGGAAGTTTGTTTTAGTTCTTTTTTTAAATAGGGAATAGGTTGCATCATTGCAAGGTTTAGCCATGGAAGTTTGTTTTAGTTCTTTTTTAAATAGGGAATAGGTTGCATCATTGCCAGGTTCAGCCATGGAAGTTTGTTTTAGTTCTTTTTTTTAAATAGGGAATAGGTTGCATCATTGCCAGGTTTAGCCATGGAAGTTTGTTTTAGTTCTTTTTTTTAAATAGGGAATAGGTTGCATCATTGCCAGGTTTAGCCATGGAAGTTTGTTTTAGTTCTTTTTTTTAAATAGGGAATAGGTTGCATCATTGCCAGGTTCAGCCATGGAAGTTTGTTTTAGTTCTTTTTTTTAAATAGGGAATAGGTTGCATCATTGCCAGGTTTAGCCATGGAAGTTTGTTTTAGTTCTTTTTTTTAAATAGGGAATAGGTTGCATCATTGCCAGGTTTAGCCATGGAAGTTTGTTTTAGTTCTTTTTTTTAAATAGGGAATAGGTTGCATCATTGCCAGGTTTAGCCATGGAAGTTTGTTTTAGTTCTTTTTTTTAAATAAGGAATAGGTTGCATCATTGCCAGGTTTGGCCATGGAAGTTTGTTTTAGTTCTTTTTTTTAAATAGGGAATAGGTTGCATCATTGCCAGGTTTGGCCATGGAAGTTTGTTTTAGTTCTTTTTTTTAAATAGGGAATAGGTTGCATCATTGCCAGGTTTAGCCATGGAAGTTTGTTTTAGTTCTTTTTTAAATAGGGAATAGGTTGCATCATTGCCAGGTTTGGCCATGGAAGTTTGTATCAGTTCTTTTTTTAAATAGGAAATAGGTTGCATCATTGCCAGGTTTAGCCATGGAAGTTTGTATCAGTTCTTTTTTTTAAATAGGGAATAGGTTGCATCATTGCCAGGTTTGGCCATGGAAGTTTGTATCAGTTCTTTTTTTTAAATAGGGAATAGGTTGCATCATTGCCAGGTTTAGCCATGGAAGTTTGTTTTAGTTCTTTTTTAAATAGGGAATAGGTTGCATCATTGCCAGGTTTGGCCATGGAAGTTTGTTTTAGTTCTTTTTTAAATAGGGAATAGGTTGCATCATTGCCAGGTTTAGCCATGGAAGTTTGTTTTAGTTCTTTTTTAAATAGGGAATAGGTTGCATCATTGCCAGGTTTGGCCATGGAAGTTTGTATCAGTTCTTTTTTTTAAATAGGGAATAGGTTGCATCATTGCCAGGTTTAGCCATGGAAGTTTGTTTTAGTTCTTTTTTAAATAGGGAATAGGTTGCATCATTGCCAGGTTTGGCCATGGAAGTTTGTTTTAGTTCTTTCTTAAATAGGGAATAGGTTGCATCATTGCCAGGTTTAGCCATGGAAGTTTGTTTTAGTTCTTTTTTTTAAATAGAGAATAGGTTGCATCATTGCCAGGCTTGGCCATGGAAGTTTGTTTTAGTTCTTTTTTTTAAATAGGGAATAGGTTGCATTATTGCCAGGTTTGGCCATGGAAGTTTGTTTTAGATCTTTTTTAAATAGAGAGGTGCCAAAAAAAGAGCTAAGAAACAATTTACTGATGATTTTATATGCTTTAACATCTCTACTTTCACCTCCAAGCTTCAAATTCCTAATCTTTAACACTTCATTTTGGGACTTCTGTCCTATATTGACTGTCATCTGGCTTGATACGACATGGCTGTTTTGAAACCACAAAAACACAAAGGAACCTTCTTACATATTTATGTAGGTATGTTAGCAAAGTTAAAAAGGAATTCTAACACAAGGTTTTATGATTTCAAAGCAATGAAGCATGACTAGTCAAGTAGAACGAAGAAAATAAAAAAAAAAGGTTTTCTAGTTATTGAGAGCTGAGTTACCGGGATTCTACTGTATTATTACTTGTGACATCACTTGTAAGTAAGCTTATAACTTCTATAGTGGACTTTTAGCTTACAGAACACAGAGGTGGAGCCAGTCTATGGTTCTGGGAGGTTTTGTAGTTGGAACACAGCAATCTCATGGCAGCAGTAAGAAAGGATGTCATTCATATGTTTTAAGAGGGATTCCTAGCCACAAGGATATGACATTTTACAAATGTTTGTGTATGTGTTTTTTTCTATTTACTTTACATCAATTTAACTATATGGTGATATTGCTATGTATCTGTTAGTAGATGCCTCATGCTTGTGTGTGGCAGACATAGCCATTGTTTCCTCTGTACTGTAGTACCTAGCTTCATCATGTTTCCACAGATGGCTTATTGCTAGGTAACTGCATCTCTGGTTCTGTATGTGATGGCAGATAGCTTGGCACATGCCAAACAAATGGCAGCTTCAACATGTGTACAGGGACCTTAGTGCCAGGCAGCTGTACCTCTGCTTCCATACACTACTGGGAGCTGGTAGCTTCGACACGTGTCTGCAGAGACCTTAGTGCCAGGCAACTGTACTTCTGCTTCCATACACTACTGGGAGCTGGTAGCTTTGACACGTGTCTGCAGAGGCCTTAGTGCCAGCAACTGTACCTCTGCTACCACACATGGCTGCTAGCTGGTAGCTTCGACACATGTCTGCAGAGGCCTTAGTGCCAGGCAACTGTACCTCTGCTTCCATACACTACTGGAAGCTGGCAGCATCGACACGTGTCCGCAGAGGCCTTAGTGCCAGGTAAGTGTACCTCTACTTCCATACACTACTGGGAGCTGGTAGCTTCGACACGTGTCTGCAGAGGCCTTGGTGCCAGGCAGCTGTACCTCTGCTTCCATACACTGCTGGGAGCTGGTAGCTTCGACACGTGTCTGCAGAGGCCTTAGTGCCAGGCAACTGTACCTCTGCTTCCATATACTACTGGGAGCTGGTAGCTTCGACACGTGTCTGCAGAGGCCTTAGTTCCAGGCAACTGTACCTCTGCTTCCATACATGGCTGCTAGCTGGTAGCTTCAACACATGTCTGCAGAGGCCTTAGTTCCAGGCAACTGTACCTCTGCTTCCATACATGGCTGCTAGCTGGTAGCTTCGACACATGTCCACAGAGGCCTTAGTGCCAGGTAACTGTATCTCTGCTTCTGCATGTGCTGGGCAGATGGTATTAGAATGCCCTTATCTGCTTTCATTGTCTGTGGTTAAGTGGCAGAGCATTTGCTATTGCCATTTATTCTCATTTTTATGTTTTAACTGTAAGTGCAACTTTGGGTTATGTTATGAAACATCCAATTTGGCATTTACCTTGGCGACTGAGGGAAACCACAAAAAAGTCAAGTCAGTTTGTCTGCCCATGGGAGTTGAACTCAGGACCTCTCTAAGATGAGCCACAGACATTACTGCCTGAGCCATTCTGCTGTGTTGTGTGTTTTTGTAATTCTGCTTTTTCAGACTGATATGTGAAGATGGCATCAAAACAAAACACTTGACAGATGTAAAATAATGTGACAAAGTAACAAAAATCCAGTCCAAAATTTTTTTCTCACTTTGTTTTCTTCTAAAACTTTTGCACAAATACAAGATTCTCTTTTACTGACATTAACACAATCTAGCCTTTTGTGATATTACAGCTCAGAACTTTTCTTCTTGTAACCTTGACTCAGTCCTTTCACTGTCTTTCTTCACTTTGACACAACATATCTTTCACGACAGCACAATGAATTGAAGTAATCATTTCCATGTGTACGAATTATTGATACTAAAATAGATAAACCTAAAGCTACACACACACACACACACACACACACACACACACACACACACACACACACACAGCTGTCTCGCATTCACTGACCGACTCATGTCTGTAACCATAATTCCTCTAACTCATTGCCTTATCTACTTGCATAGTGAGGATGACATAACTTCTACAAACATGCCAGCCGATGGACACCTTGAATATTCTGGAAAACCCTTTGTGTTGCTGCTCGATTGTTAGTCATGTGTATGTGTGAGTGGTGTGAGGAAGTTTGACTTTGAGTACCTTAATTAAGCACAGTGCCAGTGAGCTTCAACCATCCTTTGTTGTGTTGCCCCTGCTGTGAACCAGGGTCAGAATAACAACAATGTGCAATGAATTCAGTGACAATTTTTGTTGAATTCTTTGGCTGGGAGTGTACATTGGCATCTGTACATTCCTGTTATTGCCTTGCACCTCAACTCTCCCCCAGTCCCTAGTCTTGACGATTTTGTAAATTGCCAAAGAGCACAAGAAAGAGATCTTGAATACTGTTACCAGCAGATAAAACACTGAAGTGCTGGCAACAATAGAGAAAGAGAATGTATTGAATGTACATGCTTAGACTTTCACGGCTGGCGCTGATCCAACAGAATGTAGTTTCCAGGCCTACAAGCTTCACCATTTTCCTTTGTATTGTTTGCAAGGAATGTTCAGTTTAAAACAAAACTTGTTTGTAATTCTTTTACAATGACAGAAACTAGGATATAGAAATGACTTAGCATTTTAATAGTTGCTCAAATAACAGAAGAAATAACTTACTGGGGATTACAACCAGTTTTCATAAAAACTGTAATTACAAAATCATAATGTAGCTGAAGATGTATATATTTCTGAATGCATATTATCTTTAATGAATATATTTTTGTATCAATTGATACAGGTGATTAAAGATATTTCTGCAACAGTAAAATGTTATAAAGAATTATTTTTTAAATGTTACCTTTTTGAGAAGAAATCATTGTTTGTAACTGTAAAAGGGCTCATTACTTGGTGTAAATATAAAATAAATTATGTTCAAATTATTTCATTGTTCACGTAAAAATTAACACCATCTTTCATCAGATTAAGAATACAAAAGTTGTCCTATTGCTCTATACATAAAATAAAGCTAAGATTTTGCTGGTATTTATGGTTTTTGAACTGAATAAATGATACCAGCATAGATAATGGAGTACACTGAAGGTAGAAAGATTGTGTTAAAGTGTTTGTTCGTATCTGTGTATGTTACCTTTCCAGCTGAATGGCCTGCCCGCCTTGGTAGATTGATGGTTAGCATGTCTGCCTCACGTTCAAGAGGTCGAAAGTTCGAATCTCGCTTAGGGTGAGTTATCCTGGTAAGGTATTTTTCCAAGGGTTTCCCTTATCCTGAGAAGACAAATGTCAGATAACTATCAGCTCCGTGGGCCTCGGGCTCATTTGAGCATCATTTCACCCGTTTCATTAATTCATTCATTGTCCGATATGACATTACATTGGAGAGCATTAATTTTAAAAAAAAAAGAAGCTGAATGGCCTTTGCAACTGTAGGTTCTGCTAGTCTCCAACATAAATGGGGATCTTAAATGACAGTTGTTGCACAAACAGTTTTTTCAAGGAAGGGGAGTGCCTTACAAGCACCTGGCAGTTTGGTGTGAATTGGGTGACACTATTTTGTTGTTAAAAATGTTACTGCATCATATAATGTGTATCTTACCTTATTCCTCATTGTGGGATTCTCCTTCTGAATCCCAAAGGTTTCACTGTTAAACACCAAGCAAGCTCACATAAATAGACTGCGGTAACTCGCTACATTCTTTTCAGGCTTACTAACCAACTGGATGTAAACATATTAACCTCTTCAGTGATATGGACGTGAAATCACGTCCATTTAAAATGACGGATGAGCAATATGGGCGTGTATACACGTCCTGTGCATTTATCCCTTATCTAACTCAACTTATTTTAATTTTTCCTTTATGAAACATTTAGGTAAAGTCTATATATGAGAGGTAGAACTGGAACTTAAAAATTCAATACCACAACTGGGATTTGAACCACAGACCTTCCGCTTACCAGGCAGTTGCTCTAACCATTGAGGTATTGTGACAAACTGCCAGAATGGCATTAAATACTCAAACCAGTTCGTATTTCTCCTGGTAAACCAGAAAGGCAGTCTCACATCAGAGGCAAACTACCCCAATGGTGACTTACTGTTGCAAGTACTTTATGTCCCAGGATTAAATAACCTTCAAATTGTAATTATTATTTATTTATGCCAACAAACTTACTGTTGGTGTTTTTAAACACACAAACCGTGTGGGGGCAAAGTTTGAGAGGTAGAACTGGAACTTAAAAATTCAATACCACAACTGGGATTTGAACCACAGACCTTCCGCTTACCAGGCGGCTGCTCTAACCATTGAGGTATTGTGACAAACTGCCAGAATGGCATTAAATTCAAACAAATTACCCCAATGGTGACTTACTATTGTAAGTACTTTGTCCCAGGATTAAATAGCCTTTGGATGGTAATTATTATTTATTTATGCCAACAAACTTACTGTTGGCGATGTGAGACTGCCTTTGTGGTGTACCAGGAGAAATACGAACTGGTTTGAGAATTTAATGCCATTCTGGCAGTTTGTCACAATACCTCAATGGTTAGAGCAGCCGCCTGGTAAGCGGAAGGTCTGTGGTTCAAATCCCAGTTGTGGCATTGAATTTTTAAGTTACAGTTCTACCTCTCAAACACCAACAGTAAGTTTGTTGGCATAAATAAATAAAGTCTATATAATTATTATTTATTTATGCCAACAAACTTACTGTTGGTGTTTTTAAACACACAAGCCGTGTGTGGGCAAAGTTTAAGAGGTAGAACCGGAACTTAAAAATTCAATGCCACAACTGGGATTTGAACCACAGACCTTCCGCTTGCTGGGCGGACGCTCTACCACTGAGCTATTGTGACAAACTGCCAGAATGGCATTAAATTCTCAAGCCAGTTCGTATTTTTCCTGGTAAACCACAAAGGCAGTCTCACATCAGAGACAATTACCCCAATGGTGACTTACTATTGCAAGTACTTTATATCCCAGGATTAAATAACCTTCACATGGTAATTATTATTTATTTATGCCAACAAACTTACTGTTGGTGTTTTTAAACACACAAGCCGTGTGTGGGCAAAGTTTAAGAGGTAGAACCGGAACTTAAAAATTCAATGCCACAACTGGGATTTGAACCACAGACCTTCCGCTTGCCGGGCGGACGTTCTACCACTGAGCTATTGTGACAAACTGCCAGAATGGCATTAAATTCTCAAGCCAGTTCGTATTTTTCCTGGTAAACCACAAAGGCAGTCTCACATCAGAGACAATTACCCCAATGGTGACTTACTATTGCAAGTACTTTATATCCCAGGATTAAATAACCTTCACATGGTAATTATTATTTATTTATGCCAACAAACTTACTGTTGGTGTCTTTAAACACACAAGCCGTGTGTGGGCAAAGTTTAAGAGGTAGAACCGGAACTTAAAAATTCAATGCCACAACTGGGATTTGAACCACAGACCTTCCGCTTGCCGGGCGGACGCTCTACCACTGAGCTATTGTGACAAACTGCCAGAATGGCATTAAATTCTCAAACCAGTTCGTATTTCTCCTGGTACACCACAAAGGCAGTCTCACATCGCCAACAGTAATCGCTAACAGAATTTTTAAGTTCCGGTTCTACCTCTTAAAGTCTATATACTTTACTGGCTTATGTTAATATGTTCGTTCTGCAGTGATTTACCTCAAAACAGGGATAAACACACAAGGGCTAATCTCCACATTCGCAAATTCCCTTTTTGCGGCACACGAAACACTTGCGAGATGGACGGGACTTCTTTGCTCTTGGTGGTATCCTTTTAGGATAATGTTTTCCTTGAAGTCTGAGGGATGCAGGGGTGCTGGATTTTCTACCCCCAACGTGGTATTGTTCAATTAGGCTGCAAGCTCTTGATAGTCGGAAGTCATGGTAGGTCATTGTCCTGTGTGGGTTTAGAGCTCTCCAAATTACCAGACAATTGTATATGGTTATATCCAGTTGGTGCAAAAATACCTTTTTATGCCACTCCTCACTTCACCTACAAGCAGGAAAGTATATGTAGGTATTTAACAAAGAAAGAAACGGAGTCTACTAAGTTACGTAACACCCGCAAGCAAAAGTTGCAATGTTGCTGTATTCTGATGACTCAAGAGACCATGCATACAGTAGTGCTTTATTTCACATGCTGTGATTTGCTGACGCATAGGTCACACATTCAATGGGTCGACTACTGTTTCCTCTTAGAGAACTTATATTACATCCGTTCGACAGAGCAAAGTTAACTTTTCACCACACTGAAACAAAATAGTGCCATTTCAATGTTTTGTAAATGCAACTTAACTTTGCTGATGTATGTGTATACTGCATATAACGAGTTTTATACCAGTTTCTGTTTCATTAAAATAACTTAATATTTACACAAAATACAGCTGTGTATATACGAAGCACTTCAAATGCACTGCACTGGATATTGGGTAGCAGTTCTTGGCTCGCGGACGTTTTAAATGGCCATCGTTCAAGAGGTTAAATTACTAGCACCATGTCTAAGTACTCTCCTGATATGAACGAATCCATGATAGCAAAGTTAATTCGTTCATGTTGCAGACAACTACTTTACCCCTCCCTACTCCTTCCTTTGACCTTACCACTGATTGGCTTCGGCTGAACCTGTCACCCCCCATCCACCAATGCTTGTTTATTCATGACGTTGGCTAACATCAGCTGTCACGCCGAAAAGGTGCAAATGTTACTATAGTGATGCACTCCTTCATGTAAGAATGAAGATTCAGTTTTCCATAGTTCTTAAAACAGAAAAATGTTGTTTGTTGTTGTTGTTGTTTTCTAGTGCCTTGCATCTGGCAATGAAGCCATTAGCATTTGTGGCTTTCATGTAACTGTTTTCTTAACGGGCACCAGTTTTACAATGTGGCAGTTACATCACCCGACTTAAACCCCCATTTTGCAAGGGGGACCACACCTATCGTTGGTCAACGGGTCCATCGGACCTAGCCGGGAGGACTAAATAGGTGGTATTTAGATCCACCGACCTTCCCCTCATGTGCCTCTGAGGGACGCTGTTGTGCTGTGATAGGCCAGCACATATGTAAATGACATTTCCTCCATTTTAGATGAAACAGTTATACCGCTGTGATTCGGTCCCCAGAGCCTCATCTGTTAAAAGCAGGGTGCACCACGGGCAGGATGAGGATGAGAATTGGGTAGGAGAGGCTATAGGAGGCGCATCACTACCCCTTACTACCCCTAAAAAAGAAAAATGAAACAGTCAAAATCACATATTTGAGGGTTAAAACAATGGTGATATAAAGGGATAGGGATTTTTCTATTAAGGGATCTTTATTATTATTATCCGTCACAGGCTAAAACAATAGTAATTGCCTTTAATACACAAGTAAATAAAAGTCTTCTGCTTCATTTTTCTAAAACAATTGCGCTCTTTTGTGTGTTACTGCGCTGAAATAAAACTAATGATCTCGCCATAAATGAGAGCTGTGGATTCGAATGTGCCTAAATATGAAAAAAAGCAAAATGAAATTGTTCTCTGTATGTAAACCGGTGTGACAGTAATAGTACCTTAAAAGAAGGTGTACATAATATGAAGTTTCTCTAGACATATGACAAACCAAATTCATATTTAGTACGGGACTGGAGTACAGTTTATGTACTCCATAAGATAATGCTACGTTTACAAGTACTATTTAACAAAGAATACGAGTACCAGTCAGCATTTTGAAATAAATTCCCTAACGCTGTCTAAATACATTTATAAGCACTTTTCAACAATAAATACTGAAAATGTGTTGTTTATGCCGATAATATGGTGTTTATTTAGGTTTTACTATTACTTAATTTAAGTTCTTAATACTGAGTCGTATTTCAGTTCACAAGAGGGGATATTATTTTAGTTGTTTTTCTTCAGTTTTTGTGTTTTTTGAAAAAAGTTAAGAGATAAAGAGTGGCTTATTTTGCTAGATAAGGGATGACTGGAATGGGAACATCTTTTTTTATTTATTTGATCTCAATGTTATGTTTTTTATTGTATTTTGTCTATTTTTCTATCTCTTTATTAATTTTTTATTCTTAAGGGGAGTTTTCCCCTTAAATTAGTAGCACCATGTCTAAGTACTCCCTTGATGTGAAGGGATTCATGATCACGAGACAAATTGTTTCATATTGCAGACGATTGTACTTCACCGCTTCCCTTTCCTTCCACCCCCTTTCACACCAAATGCCACACGATACCTCCCATCACCTGCAAGCAACCAGGCACGCGACAACTGCCTTTCGTGTAACCCACAACGTCGCCATATTTCGTGTAGAAATTAAACTTTGCATGACATTTTAATGTTAAATTGTGGGTAAATTCGTTTGAATTAAGATTAAAAGGCATTACAGTGTCGTTCACACTATGTTTGCGAAATAATGAACTATTTATATCCATTCGTCAAGAAGTTAGATGGCTTCAAATGTTTGACACAATTTTTTTTCCCCGTGAAACGGTTCTTTATTGACTAAAATTGTATTGGACATATTTGTTACACTCCTGTAGAATCCGTGGTTAACGTGTAGCCAAAGCAGTGCCTTCCATCCTGTAGACAACATGAACTGTTGGAATTTGCCAAAAGCCAAACGTGATAGATTTATCTTGTTTCTTGGAAGTTTGTAAACAGTGTTTTAATAATTAATTTAAACCAAAAGGGTGAGGAGTCGATTAATAACACTAAACAACACTTACCAGTAAATTATAAGTGTTATGTAGTGTTATTAATCAATTCACTTTTTTGGTGTAAAACGATACATTTATCCTTGTTAATAGTGCCTTTTGGTTACTTCTGGCGGATTCCTCAGCATTGCAGGAATGAGGTTACAGTACATAAGTATGCCTCTAGATCAAGGCAAATATTTGCAAGCTGTGAAGCAAGGTTTATACAGTGTTACGGGTGCTGTAAACAATAGCTAAATGATAATTCAAATGCCTGGTGGAAAGTGAAATGTTCAGAAACAGGACAGGCTACTTTTATATTAATTACAAATCATATTTTACTTTTCCATTGACGTCCAAGCAGTCTGCATTCTGAGGGCATAATTGCATTGTGCCAACATTCTTGCTCCAAATTGTAACTGCATCCATGACTGTTGTATACTATTCTTATATCTGAAATTTATGCTGACAGTAATACATGAGAAAATTTTACTTGTATTCTTTTTGTTCTACATTTTGGCTTGCAAAAAATACAAAATGACTTTGTCACCAAAGTCGGTAGTTGTTAGCTAATGCTGGATTTTTGACAATGAAGTCATTAATCCTCTTGCTCTCCAATATTTTTCACTGGTGGATGAGGCGCTAGAAGTGGCTGGGCATATGAAGGTGGTCTCTGTCCATTTCCTCTTGCAGATCACATAGAGGACAGAGTGGTGAAGAATATATCTCAATTCCTCAGGGGTCTCTGTCTAGGGGAAATGTGAATGGCGACCACAAGTTACCCAAGCTGAGCAGAAACATCACTTGCACTTGTGTTTTGCCACTCACTGTAGCTTTTCTATCTGACCTTACCTTGGTCATCTCTTGTTCTCTTCTATTAGGGTTCCCGAGGGCTAGGGAGTCCTTATTTTTCCAACCTCTCAATTTCTCTATAAAATCTTAACCCCTAACATGCTGACCTGTCATGTCATATAACATGTCCTCTGATTGGTAGTCAGAGGATATGGTCGGTGGATTTATTTTGATAACTCTGCCAGTCAGGTTGGTGAGGCCTGTAAACCGACAGGTGTGGTCCTCCAGACATTCTGGGGGTTGTGAGAGAGCAATGTAACCGCCATAACATAAAAATATGGTGCTCTCTAAAAAACAGTTACTATTACTGTTAAGTCTCTTCAATATTTATGCAAAGTCAGAAGTGCAATCCTGGATGTGCCAGTTGTTTTAGTGGCATATGTTTGACAAGATAATTTTGTATGCCAACTACATCGGCTCAGCCATTTTGATGCTTCTCTCATTAAAGAAGGGAATAGGTATCTATAGGGCAGCTTTTTTTGCAACCCAGCATAGGTGTTTTACCATATAAATAGCTGATTACCATGCACACTATCTTCAGCTCTCAGATAGTGTTATTGAAAACAGCAACAAGGCTTTTTATATCTTTCATGCAGTTGTGCTTTAAGTACCTATATCATAAAAGCCCCTGGTTTACACTTCTTTTTTATCCTCCCTCTTTCCAGGTTAGCCAATGGAAAGTCTAAATACATGGCGCAGTACCCCCTTTACTGTTTACAGATTGTGCTGTTGATGCTGGATCTGCTTCAGGCATTTAGTACTTACACTTATCGTTACACAAAAGAAAACCAGTATAACACAAGGGAGCAGCAACCAAAGTAACAGAATACAGTGAAATGCACAACTGGCAACACTGAGTATGGACAACGTTCAGCTGTTACTTTTGGCAATCCTAGGCCTTCTTGACTTGGACTGGTAATAGCACTGGGTTCCAGGGCTCAAAATAAAGTGAGCAGGTAGTAGAGCCAGCTTGTATTATTAAGCTCTGCTAATCCTTTCTTTGATTTAATCCTCATACATCACGTGCACACAGCTAAAGTATTACCAAGATTTCAGCACCAGGACGAGGTTAGCACAAGTTAGTTTTTCCTCCAACTAAACAAAGATTTGGTTTTCCTCAACAGATAGTTCTCATATAGATGTCTTTGAGGTTAGTCAGGGGATTTCAACAAATTTTCTTTAAGAAATTGTACAATTTAGATCTAAAATGAAAGAAAGAAAAATTGTAAGCACTTCTGGGCATTCAAATAGAAGTGTTCTAAAGGACATGGCCATTTAAATCCATCGTAATGTATTTAAAGGACATGGATGTGTGCACAAAAGCAAGAAAATTGAAGACAACAATGTTTCACCGACAGTTTACATTAATGGTAAATTCTGCAGTTAAGAGAAGGGCAGGATTTACTTTGTGCATGAAGCAAGCTATACAAAAGTTTACTGGATTAGACAGCTATTGACGAGTTTTAACACAAATTTGTCCTAATGTTTCAGTGACCAAGCCGAGGCACGTAGGCAGAAGGTGAAGGAAGCCAGGAAACGATGAGAAGAGAGAATTTTGAGGAAGAAAGAAGAACTTTTGCAGTCATACCAACGTGAAGATGATGCTGCAGCTGCAAAGAAGTAAACTATTCTGTATATTTTGGCATTATCTTGAATTATCTTTGTTCTAAAATATTGAGAAGCCTCTATGTGAAGCTAAGTTGTGAATAAATTGGTTATAAAACTGAAGAGGTTTTACTTGGTATTCTTTCTCCGTTTAACCTCTTTGTATGGAAGATTTACACCCCTCAGTACTTACGAGTGATGTCATTCCATGTGAAATCAACACATTTTGAATTAAAATACCAAATTTAATTTTTTTAATTCAAACTTTCTGAAGTATGGCTATGTAAAATTTTCAAAAACTATCCAGAACTGAACATAATTTTGTTTTAATCACTCTAGGAGTTGCCGTAATTGAGCCACAGAGCTGGAAAAAGGTATCCTTTTGCAGCTATTTTTAAGCTGTTTCCAGTGAAATACATCATAACATAGGTTCTAATTAATTTATTCAAAATTCAAATTAAAATTTTGATTCAATTTTTTTCCAAAAAGTACATAATTTTAAATTTTTAAAACATTTCCATCAATGGCATTGTAAACCACGTGGCAAAACATAAATTTGGGATGTTTTCATGGTTTAAAAAAAAATTCTTCCTAACTCTGTTTTTCACTAATAGCCGTATTGCCGAAGCCTACTTTTAACAAATAGGAATTTAAAATATACAGAAAGCTAAGTCAAGCGTATCAAAAATATCAAA
This sequence comes from Tenodera sinensis, assembly GCA_030765045.1. NCBI lineage: Eukaryota > Metazoa > Arthropoda > Insecta > Mantodea > Mantidae > Tenodera > Tenodera sinensis. The sequence continues at coordinate 88,041 of JAUKNM010000139.1, forward strand.
ATATGTTCTAACCAATCAGTATATTCTGTAATTAAGTTGTGCAAGTTTGCAAAGGCCATACCACAAGCAGATACAAAACCCACAAGTTCTATTTGAGTGGGCAGAAGACAACCTAACTGAAATAGATTTTGCCTATGCCACTCAAGAATTGTGCTGCTTTAGAAATGTTCCTAAAAAGCTATTGGCATTGACAATCAAAGGAATGTAGCAGTTACATGCATTTGTCCCCAACACCTCAAAATTATTAGTGAAACACTTTTTAGGTGATGCAGGTTTGGGAGAGGGAAGTAACTACATCACCAGACAAATTGAAGTTATAGGACTTACCAGGCTACAGCACCACTGTGTATTACAAAAACTGGTGGCTTGGCTACATTTTAGAAAAATTTGAACTTGAAGTGAAAATAACTTGTTCTTCCATGTGAATCAGGATTCTCCTATCTTAAACATGCAGATGTTTTCACAAAAGTAACTGTTTACTCCGACTGGGAGAGCATACACTTTTGTTGAAAGTGATGTAAGCCAAACCCAATTATCTTTTTTAAAATGTCTGAAGATCCGAGATGTTTTGGGAAACTGCTTTCAACTCGGGACTTCATTTTTCCTCAAGTTAGTGCCAATTTGTATTTTATAGATGTTTAAAATTATCATTGTTACTACCTATAGTTATAGGTCCCGTGTTAAATATTTGTTTTACCAATGAATAGGCTATTAATTAAGGGAAAATGAAGCTATTAACAATGGAAGCAACAGAACAAATTGGAAACTAAAAGCTCCACTTATCTTATTAATATTGCAAGTTGGTTTACTGCTGACTAGTTTCTAGTTGCATCCAAATTATTCCAAACAAGTTTAGTTTCTAATTTGTTCTTAATAGGCTATTAGTTTAAATTGTATAAAACTAATCAACTTAATTTAATTATGTTAGCTAATGCTGGATTTCTGACAATGAAGTCATTAATCCTCTTGCTCTCCAATATTTTTCACTGATGGATGTGGTGCTAGAAGTGGCCGGGCATATTTGAAGGTTGTCTTGGTCGATTTCCTCTTGAGATGACAGAGGACAGAGTGGTGAAGAATATATCCCAATTCTGTTTGATTTTTTGTAGTAATATTTGTTAAAAGTAGGTTTGGTCAAAATGGGGCTATTAGTGAAAAAGAAGAGTTAGGAATAATTTTTTTAACCATGAACCCATCATCACCCTAAATTTATATTTTGCCATGGATTTACAATACTAAGTATTTCTGGAAATGTTTTGAAAATTTAAAATTATGTACTTTTTGGGAAAAGAATTAGATCATAAATTCAATTTGTATTTTGAATAAATTTCTTAGTTATAACTTGTATATTACTGGGAAGAGCATAAGAAATGCTGCAAAATGACACATTTTCCAGTGCTGTAGCTCAATTAGGACAGCTTCTACAGTGAATTAAAAAGGTCTGAAGATTCTACATAGCCATATTTCAGAAATGGTTTGAGATAAATTAGAAGTTTGTATTTTCCTTAGTCTCAGTACCCACTACAAGTATAACAAATTTTAGCAAAATCTAAAATGGTGAGGTAAATCGAGTGTATCAATTCTACATGGATGCTCCCAGTGGCTGACTGCAGTCAGATAGCTGTTAAGGAGCATACAGACGTTGGATGAGTGTGTCCAGGACGGATCAGCCTGATGAAGCCTAGTATGAGACTGAGAAACGAGATATGAAACGAGGGCAAAATGCATGAACGGAAAGATGAAACAGTTGCTGGAATTAACGGCAGGGGAAACTGCTGAGATGCTGCATTGTCCATCACAAATCTGCCCTACTGTCCCCTGAGATTGAACTCAGGCTGCTTGCTAAGAGGGGAGCAGTCTAACCACTTGCATTGGTTCCGCAGTACTTGGTATTCATTAACACTAATTTATATTTCCATGTATTTTTGGTTACTGCTTTGTTCTTGAAAGGTATTTGTATTTTTATTTTCTGTACTATGTATAGTAAGTAGGGAAAGTATTGTATTCCACCCAAAAATTTGATATCAAGATTGCACTGGAAATATGCTTTGAGGCTCCCTGAATCCAAAAAAAGTATTTTTAGCAAAAGGTCTGTGGGGGTGGGGGTTGTGTGAACAGCATAACTCAAAAATGAAAAGTGGGCTAAAAACTAAATTTAATATTTAAGTTTTAATATCTTTCAAGGATGCAGGATGCGACAGGAAGATTTCTAAGAAAATTCGTCCACCCTAAACTACTCTTTACATGGAAAATTTTTCGAATGTTTTGATTTTCTCCAGAATGCCTCTTTTAACGATTTTTATTAAAATGCCACATGTTTAACCCAATCAGGTCATGTTTAAGTGCATTGGCAACTAACCAAGAAATCAGATTTAAATCCCCTAGCTGTGAGGGCGATATGGCTTTTAAAATCAGCCATTAACTGTTTTTTGAAAATTTGGGTGTGCAATATTAACAGCATAGACTCACCAATACTGTTGTCCTAATACTGCTGTTGTGTGTAAAAGAAATGGAAAATCAGTTTGAATCTCCCCCTACCAGGGGCGGTTCTACCCTTAGGTCACAAGGACACGTGCCCCTCCAATCATGTTCTGGTGAACCAGACAGAACTGTAATACGTTTTATTTTTTCTTTAAATGAGTTATTTGCATTGATTTTTGTTTGATATTCACCTTTGTAAGCTTTACGAAATTTGGCAACCCTGCACGGTCACAGTCTCCGTGCGGACTTCCAACTTCGTGTATTTAACGTCATTCCCTCACTCTTAGCTGCGGGAAGTGACGGGGGTTATGAGGATTTCGCTTGCACATGGTCACAATAGTGATGAGACCTGACACTATGCGGCGCTGTCACTAAAATTTGTGAATGTTCTCCCTCTTTTACCGGCTTATTTTGTTTAAAATGTTACAAGTGCCATTGCTCAGTTTGCTGCATTAGTGTCCATTGTAGTGCAGTGTCGATAATATATTTTTCAGCTTTAACTGTGAATAAAATTGTGTATAACAGTTTTCTTATTCAACTGCTAAGCTTATATAATTTAACATCATTAATGTATAGTGAGCGAAACTATTAAAATGAACCAGGTGAAGTTCTTACAAACTAAAACCTTAAGTTTCGAGGACCGATTGCTAGCAAAGGAATTAGGACCTCCTAGGCCAGATCTTTGCATAAACCAGGTTTCTAAAGATAAAAGCAGAACATACAACAGAAATTTTAATAAACCTGTGTATGAAAAATGAGAATGGATGTGCGGGTGTTCTGTAGATAATGCACTGTTTTGCTTTCCTTGTGTGTTCTTTGGTGGGAGGACACATGGGCTAAAACCGGCGTAAAAGACTTGAAACATTTGCCGGAAAAAAGCAAGAAACATAGTTTATCAAAGACTCATTTACATAATGAAATGAACCTCGCTGTACTAGGCAAAACTGATATTAGAATACAGCTTGATGATAGCTACAGGGTGTCTGTTTCCAAACACAATGAACTTGTTGATAAAAGTAAGTACATTTTGTCACGCATTATTGATGCTATTAAGTTCTGTGGCGAATTTGAATTAGCTCTGCGTGACCATGATGAAACAGACGATTCCGTTAACCCAGGTGTTTTTAAAGGTCTAATAAACTATACCGCGGCCCTTGACAATGTTTTGAGAGATCATTTAGAAAATTGCACTGTCTTTAAAGGTACATAAAAAATAGTTCAGGATGACATTTTAAACGCAATTTTATTAGTTTGCAGAAATTATATCTTATCTGAGCTAGGTGATGTAGAGTTTCTAACCCTTCAGGCTGATGAAACAACAGACAATTCATGTAAAACTTTACTGTCCTTAATTGTGATATCAAATTGAAGGAAAAATATTTAAGAGATTTTGGGGATATTTCGAATTGACTAACAGGAGTGCCACTGGTTTAGCAGCAATTATTGTAGAAAAGTTACGTGAAATGGGAGTAGAGAAAAATCCAGGGAAACTTATATGCCAAACTTATGATGGAGCTTCTGTTATGAGTGGGAAGAAGGGTGGGGTGCAATGTTTGATAAAAGAAAGGTACCCTAATGCAAACTACATTCACTGCTATGCACATTGGAATGATAATTTGCGCTATTTATGCTTGGTAGCCACACGGTGCGCCATTTGGAACGTTTATTCGTACCTCCTTCTTCTTCAATGTTATGCGAAAGTGGGGAAGTTGACGGGAACAAATAGGATCAGAAGAATTTACCGGTGAATGAAGCGATGAGACTCTTGAAGCTTTTCATCGAAGTTCTCGATGAACCTCAGGGCGTAGTACGGGCCTGCGTCTTACAAAGAAGATTAAATTTCCTTTTTATGTTTTTAGTATACTTATTTATTGTTTCTTCAAGTCACAAACAACAATACAACTTTTCAGGATTGGCATCCTTTTTCACAAGCCCTGCGGGGTTCACACAACCCGAACATGGACTGTGTAATTTTGCTTGGAACGTTTATTCCTAATCTTCTTCTATTTGTCGATGTAGCCTTACTAATTGTATATCAGTTCTCTGCATTTTTACTCCTGTTGACTTTTAAAACGCAATGTTCTTCCAATAAACACTATATGTTGATCACTTTTACAATTGTTCGCGGACTATGCGATTTTCACATGACGCCAATCTCAACAATACATGAACAAGAACAAGCTAAGACAATTGAAAATCTCTATCATTGCCCACTAGGACAATGATTCACAATTCTAGGGGGCTTTTTCTGCCACCACTGTGAACACAAATTTTAACTATTTTCGGAGGCTACTTCTAAAAATATCACCTCAACACCAAGGAAATCTTATCCTTCAGAGTGCAACGTGAGCTTCATCTCACAGAAGAATATTTTTCTAAGACTTACAGGGGATAGGGACATTCTTTTCGAGGTCTCCAAAAAGGGTGGTTTATCTAACTGAATTTGTTCAGAAAAAACTTGGCAGTGTCCCACCGACAAGGTGGTATTTTCAGTATCGCACTGTTAATACCGTTTTCGAGCAGAAAGATAATCTACTAAAATGTTTCGAATATATAAGAGAGAACGAATTAAATGATAAAAAAAGCGTCTAGCGAAGCAACAGGATTTGTACGAACATTGAGAGACTCTGAATTCACTTTTTGGCTTGAATTCTATCACAAAATTATGCTTCATGTAGCAGTATTCTTTGACTGTGTCCAGAAAAAAGACATTGATGCTGTTAAAGTTACTGAGTTTGTCAAGGACTTAGTTAATGCTGTAGTGAAAGTTAGGAAAATGTACGAACACGAAGAAGTGTCTGTATGCGAACCCCCAAGTAAGTGGCAATGTGTTGAACACAGCAATAGTAGGAGTAATAGGGTGGCAGCTCTAGAAGTTTGTGACATGATTACAAGCAATATCAGTGATTGGTTTCAGTTCTCAGGTCATTTGAGTGTCTCGAAGCTATTTTTGGTTGACAGGTTTCCCCAATACTGCAATGTATTTCCTGAAAGTGCCTTTCAGGCCACCTTGAAATTATATCGCACAATCAGTGGTCCGAAATTCCGAACTGAATTAGAGGTGCTGTATAGTGAAAATTTGCGTAGAGCGTCCGGTGCAACGCCTCTTCTGCAGTTTTTATGTGAAAACAACATGACATGGACCTTCTCTGAGTGTGTGATGGTTTTAAAAATAATTGTTACTCTTCCAATGACGACTGTAGAGACCGAACGATCATTTTCTACACTCAATAGAATAAAGACATTCTTACGAAACTCTATGGGGAACGAGAGACTGAACGCACTGGCAATGCTATCAATAAAGAAGAAGATAACAAACACTATTCTAGACTTCAACAGGTATGTGATTGAGGAATTTTCTACAGCCAAAAATAGGAGGATTGAGCTGATATACAAAAAATAACAAGTAAGCCTTATATCATAATTTATTGCTTTATTTTCCTTATGTACTACTGCATGTCGATTTTTGTGTGCCCTACCACATTTAAATATCACGAGCCGCCACTGCCCCCTAATCATTGTTTCACGAAAAATTAGGGTGTCAAGGCATTGGGTTTTATTCCAGTACAATTGCATAGCAATTATCACACTTGAGACATCAAAATAACTAACACAATATAGGCCCTGATTTCATACTTCATCTTTCAATACTTTCTATCAGGATGGTTCAACTATCTCTGTGTAAGCATTTGTTTCGTCTCGTATTTTGTGAAAGGTTCCATGTAGTGAAAGTGCAGATGGGGATCTGTGATGCATGCTTATTCAGAAGTATTTACAAATACCACTATTTGTACTAAAAGGGTAGAGAATAATAATTATTATTATCATTATTATTATTATTATTATTATTAGCATTAGTAGTATTATTAGTAGTATCAGTAGTAGTATCATCCTGAAGATGGGAGAGATGTACACTCCCGAAACGTTGATGTCTTTTCATCACTACACCTGGCTCGAAGCCCGAGAGCATCTTGAATATAATATTATTTTTGAACAGGAGAATGAACTAACTCCCTTACCAGAGATAGCAGTGGTATGTACAGAGAATGATATAGAAATAAAGGAAGCAGAAATTAATGCTGCTCTTAGCCAGATTAAAGTGGATACGTCTCCGGGTCCTGATCGAATCATTGTAAAAGTTTTAAAAGAATTTAAAACCACTAAACTGTTGTGTCTTATAGCTAATGCGATGCTGAAATTTGGAAAATGTCCTGAAGTATTTAAGGCTGCAAGAACAGTTCTAATATTCAAAAAAGGAAACCCTGATGAACTAACTAATTGGCGCCCAATATCAATTTTTTCTGTAATCAGACGTGTTATTGAAAAAGTAATTGACAGAAAACTGAGATCATTTATCGATTTTTGCACTTATCAACGTGGCTTTGTTGCGCTCCCTGGCTGTCATATAAATACATCAATCATCAATGGATGTCTGACAAACTGTAAAGCTAACAAGAAGGACTGCTGCATTGTTTTCCTTGACATCTCCAAGGCTTATGATAGCATAGGTCATGAACATATCAAGAGATGCCTGATGCGCACCAATATGCCAAACAACTTGAGAGCATTAGTTCTGAATCTCATTCAGGTTAATAGCATTGCAGTAGAATGTGGCATAAACAAAACATCACCTATTTTTCTACAAAAAGGAGTTGCCCAGGGTTCACCCATCTCTCCTACATTGTTTAATTTAGCGATTGATGACAATTAAAGATGTAACGGACCATGAGATTGCAAAATTGCATGGATTTCAACTTAGCTCTGAAGTAAAATATGTATCAGCCATGGTTTTTGCTGATGACATTGTTTTAGTAGCAAAGGACGAAACATCTGCTCAGTCACTTTTAGACTTAACTACCAGCAACTTGGCTGCAATTGGTTTGCATATCAATCCATTAAAATGCAATGTCATAAATATCAAACATGGTAAACTTAGTGAAACTTCTAAAATAAAATTTGGCACAAATGTTTTAGAGCCAATCAAAGAAAATGAAAACATAAAATATTTGGGTGTAAATTTCACGAATGAAATCCAGTTGGATAAGAATAAGATAATCAAACGTTTGGAAAAAGATTTGAATTCACTTTCTTATTCCAACTTGCTCAAAGCAGATCAAAAATTAAATATCATTAATCAATATATTTGGCCTGGATTAGTTTATTCCCTTCAAAGTACACCACTGAATAAGATTCCATCCTCCTTTTTAGAAGATATTGATAAATTAATAAGAACATCCGTCAAAGAAATAGTTGGGCTACCACATGATTGCCCCAATGATATGATATACGCTCCACGTAATCTTCGAGGAATAGGACTAATTAGAGCTGGTTGGGAGGCTTATATACAACATTTTAATATAGCTCAGAAGCTTTCACTGATATAAGATATGATCATCTACGCTTGTGTCGAGATACTCAGAAAGAGAAGAAAGAAGCCCTTTCCAATTTGAACATTGACATTAACGATGAAATCATGTCAAAATCAGGACGATGGCTTCGAAAACAATTACAGCTTAAATCGTTTGATGCATGGTGTCAGCTACCTCACAAGGGAAAGGGGATTGAGACATATAAAGAGAATCCCAGAGCCAATTCGTGGATGAGCAACAGAAAAATCCTGTCATGTTCTGAATGGACTAATGCCATCAAAATGTCATGTAACACGTCAGCAGTAAGATCTGTGCCTGGAAGAAATCAGCGAACAACACTATGTCGGCACTCAAATTGTAAAGAAGTGGAAACCCTTGGGCATGTACTAGGATATTGCCCAAAGGGAGAATTACTTCGCAACAATCGTCACCACCGTGTGCGTTCATCAATTTCTACAGCCCTTCGTAGAGCCAATTGGGAGGTCTATGAAGAGGTCCATTGCCTGTCTGAGGATGGTAGCCATCTAAGAGCAGATATCGTAGCCATCAAGAGGGATGCAGGAAAGGGTCTCATTCTTGATCCAACAGTAAGAATGGAGCAACATTTACAGCAGGCGACACAGGTGAACGAGGAAAAGGAAGCCATCTACCAACCATGCATTCCTCACCTTAGTGAGAGATATAATGTACCTGAAAATGCATGGCATGTTTTAAATTCACAAGTACCTGCCTCAAAGCACTGGGTGTGCAATGGTCCGAAATTGTAAATATATGTTTACATGTCCTAAAAGACTCTTTATACATTTTAAATAATCACTTGTATTCAATGTGTTAACTGTTATCTTCTTGTTATAATCTTTTAATGTTTTAGATATTTTCAATATTAATTTTAATCATTTTTTTTTCTTCTTCTTAAAATTGACTTTGTCATATATCTCTGTATTCTGGATCTTTATGGTCACCTGCAATGTCAGGCAGATGTCACAATTTTTGTTTGTGAAATATATTATTATTATTATTATTATTATTATTATTATTATTATTATTATTATTATTATTATTATTATTATTATTATTATTATTATTATTATTATTATTATTATTATTATTATTATTATTATTATTATTATTATTATTATTATTATTATTATTATTATTATTATTATTATTATTATTATTATTATTATTATTATTATTATTATTATTATTATTATTATTATTATTATTATTATTATTATTATTATTATTATTATTATTATTATTATTATTATTATTATTATTATTATTATTATTATTATTATTATTATTATTATTATTATTATTATTATTATTATTATTATTATTATTATTATTATTATTATTATTATTATTATTATTATTATTATTATTATTATTATTATTATTATTATTATTATTATTATTATTATTATTATTATTATTATTATTATTATTATTATTATTATTATTATTATTATTATTATTATTATTATTATTATTATTATTATTATTATTATTATTATTATTATTATTATTATTATTATTATTATTATTATTATTATTATTATTATTATTATTATTATTATTATTATTATTATTATTATTATTATTATTATTATTATTATTATTATTATTATTATTATTATTATTATTATTATTATTATTATTATTATTATTATTATTATTATTATTATTATTATTATTATTATTATTATTATTATTATTATTATTATTATTATTATTGTTATTGTTGTTGTTGTTGTTGTTGTTGTTGTTCTTGTTCTTGTTCTTGTTCTTGTTCTTCTTGTTGTTGTTGTTGTTGTTATTGTTGTTATTGTTGTTATTACTGTTATTACTATTATTATTATTATTATTATTATTATTATTATTATTATTATTATTATTATTATTATTATTATTATTATTATTATTGTTATTGTTCTTGTTCTTGTTATTGTTCTTGTTCTTGTTCTTCTTCTTGTTGTTGTTGTTATTGTTGTTATTGTTGTTATTACTGTTATTACTATTATTATTATTATTATTATTATTATTATTATTATTATTATTATTATTATTATTATTGTTATTATTGTTATTATTGTTATTATTGTTGTTGTTATTATTGTTGTTATTATTATTATTATTATTATTATTATTATTATTATTATTATTATTATTATTATTATTATTATTATTATTATTGTTATTATTATTATTATTATTGGCGGTGGCAGTTCAAATAGTTTCTGTGCATTTGTTAAGGTAACCTGATGTATTCATATCAGTGTGTATCCAAATGTTCGTATAATATATTCTAATAACAATTATGGCACTTGATTAACCCAAAATGAATGTTTTGGCACTTAGTCCATTTAGAATCTCAACTCTAGAAATAATGATTCCTGGAAATAAACAAATGGCAAACATCACATTAGGTTAGTCATACTAACCTAATGGCTATGAGCGATACGAACCTCGCATCACATGTCTTGGCATGCAGCGTTGCAATGTCATGGTAGGCTTTACAAATGGTGCATTTGTACTATTAAAGTGTGATTTGCAAGAGAGGAGTAAATCAGACATGTGAGACATTTATGCAACTAACATCTATAAAATTACAAGAAAGAAAAAGAAACAAAAAGATTACCTTTAAAAAAACAATGCCTGCAGTGGCTGAACACCCAAATCAGTCGTGTCAGTTTCTGAACCGTCTTCAGAGCTGCTATCAGAATCTAAATTTACCACAACACTGTCACGAATTATTTCAATCATGTCCGCATTCCACATATTTTTGTCGCACTGTATCATGTGAGTCACATAGTTTTTCCAGTTGTTCACTGTGACATTTAACACACCTTGTTTCATTAGATCTTTAACTGTTGCTAATTTGAAATCCTTGTTCCTGGCAGCTGTGTATCTCTTAACTGGCTCCAAACACTTTCGATGGGATTAAGTTCTGGGTGACACCGAGGAAGGTGCAAAATTGTGATCCCAGCTGCTGTTGCTAATTTTTCAATACGATATTGTGAACACTATAATATTTTTACTAATTCTACTACGTATAGTAAGTAGAGAAAGCATTGTATTTAACCCAAAAATTCGATGTTGAGATTTCACCAGAAATATATGTTTTGAGGTCCTCTGAATCCAAAAAAGCATTTTTAGAAAAAGGTCTGTGTGTGTGCCTGTCAGTGTGTGGACAGCATAACTCAAAAATGAAAAGTCGGTTAAAAACCAACTTTGGTATTCAAGTTTAATATCTTTTAAGAATGTGACAGAAAGATTTTGAAGAACATTCCTCCACCCTAAACTACCCTTTACATCAGGCAACCTCAACTCGATGCATTGTGACCTCATATCCTTTAGCCCGATGCCCGAGCATGAGGAAGCGGGCAGAAATGAAGGTCAACGGAGATAGAAAAACAGTCAGTGGCGGAATAACTAAAATTTGTAACATCGGAAGCTTTGAACATAAAGCACTTCCAAACTGAGACTGCCCTCAAGGTTGGGCATGCTAGCCCAGGCATGGGGAAGAGGGGTGACAGCAGTGCAATAAAATATTCACCCTCTCCACTGACTGACTGACTGGTTCTCTGAGGCAGACAGACAATAGTGGCAGGCATGGCCTAGTAGCTAACCACTGTGAGAGTCAGTGGAACTGGTTAAAACTATGGGAAGTGACACAATGTGCTGGTTCTCCCCATCTATAAGCAATAAGATGATTTGTACAAATGTTTATCTTAACTAACACAAAGAAGATATAGGAATAAGTTTGTAAGAATGGTTAGTACAAGAGTAGAGAAAGTCATGTGGGTATAGCACATCAGATTTTTTTGTTTTGAATCTAGAGTATTTTCATAGGTATTAAATGTTCAAACAAAAATTTTCAAGATAACCCGTGTGGGGTTATAAATTTGTATGGGGCTATGCTGAGTTGTATACTATATTTAAAACCACCATTTTCATATGCTCCATTTCCCTGTAATCCAATGTCATTTGTTCTAATTCCCTCAGTGCTTTACTATTTATGGGATCTCTATAGCCTTCAACCACTTGTTCCGAAAATCCATGATCAGTTGCACTCTTTACATACTAATGGCTTTCATGTGCTCTTCGTTTGGGTTCCTGGACATTGTGCCATTGTAGGAAACAAACAAGCAGATCAGGCAGCGAAGGATGCGATTCTACATCCCACTGAATGGGTTCTCTGCTGCTTAACTATGGATTTGAAGAGTTTTCTTTTGGTGCAGAAAAATATTCTTTCAATGGCAAAAGGAATGGTTTACATCCACCGCCAAACTCCGAAAGGTCAAGGCTACAATGTTTCCTTAGTGTTATTCTTCTCATCCATCATGTCAAAAGGAGATTGTGCTTGCTCAGCTTCATATTGACCACTATTATTTAAGTCCTAGCCATCTCCACAGAGGTGAACCACTCTATCCACTATAATGCACCTCATAATGTGCCTAAGGTTTGCTTTGGAACCTTATTATCTCCAGCTCAACAAACCATCAGTTCTAAATGGATATGCAGCAGTTAAAAATAATTTATTACTTTAGCTGCAGATGTTATGTTGGTACAAATGAGCTTTTTAGTTGGCATGAAAGCATTTTCCTTAATGCCATGTTATTCACATATACATGCCAGACATTGTAATCTAATGTAAAGTAGGATTGAGATGTGTAAAATTATATCTATCAAAGTGTTGTTTCAATAGAGAATTCATATTATTTTTCATGCCAAGTCTCCTGTGTTTTAAAGCTTAAACTGGAAGGAAAAAATAATTTTTTTTTTTTTAATTTTCTTATATTCTTACTAATTTTTGGTCTACTTTAATATTATATTGCATTTTTTACAATTAATGAATAAATTATGTTTTGTTATTGATGTTGGGTACCGATTGAAATAATCCTTCTTATTTGAAAGATTTAGAATTAAAGAACTGTCTGTCTGCAACAAAACGGACTAAGTCAAAACTTACAATTTTGAAAAAATATAGTAAATTAATATGATTTTCCACATTCATACAATATGAACCCATCATATGGAGCCTAATATAATTGAAACAAAAATATTACTAACTTTCATTGGTTTGTCCGCAGAAGTTTTTAATGATACTGACGAAAACATATTTTGTGAATTGGCCAGTTTTGATACTAGACGACTCAAGTATTTTCTCACCCAGTGTCATCATACTTTGAAATCGGCTTGGTCTCTCTAATGATTTAATTGCTATTTTAGGAGAGACTGCCTCTATCACCAAGCTTCTCTGATGTGTTACACTAACTGGTTTCTTTACAAAAAATTAACTTGTGCAGTTTCCTGTGTGTTAGTGACTGTCTAGCTGTGTCAGAAGTGTATAAGCTGTTTGCTGAACGTTTGTTACTGTTTTATAATGAATTGTGGGATTTCTATTGTTTACTGTTTGTATTTTTTAGTTTAATATTTTAACTTTTGTTCTTCCAGTTATTTATTTCTATGTTTGCTTTGCCTGTTACTTTAGTACTGGAATAAATCCTGAATAAATATATAGCCAGAGCGTGGCACTGATGACCTCAGCAGTTTTGCACCACTCAAATGCATGCACTCACTCTAAATCACTCATTGAATTTTTCAGTCTCATTCCACCCTTTCCAATCCTGTCCTACACACGGCTGTTGTGTGGAAGAACATTAATTACAAGGAATACCTCCAAAATGGTTCACTCCACAAAAAATGCATTTAGACATAACTTGTGTGTTTGAACTAGATCTACATTTTTGTACAGTAAAGTTTGGTTTATTTCTTATGGTTTACCAGTTATGCAAAATTCAATTAATATAATTTTAAATGAAGTGTAAGTAAAGTACACTTCCCTTCTTTTTTCATCTGAAATTTGCACCTAAAAATCCTAAACCTGCTGATGAGAAGAGATCGCACATCACAGTGACATTACTGCAATAAAGTGAAGGCAGGCAAACAACACTAGCATGTTCTAACTGATAGGCATTTGATTTTGGCGCAGAATAGGCACGAAGGAGGGACGGATGTAGCGCCGCTCGGTCGATATAGAGGCGTATTGCATTATCGACGGATCGTTAGTTCGTGCCGGTGCCGTGGTGAAAGGTAGCGACATTTATGACATTACCCTTTAACAGAGTCGATCATCTGGTATAATCTGTGTACGGGACTCTTTCTAAAGAACAGCCGAAAACAGTTCCTTCGTGGTTCCTTCTTAGTGTTAAATATATATCGGTGCTGCGTTGGGGTCACAGATTGGTTGGGTGCTACCAGAATTCATGAATGCGTTGCAGGGAATGTAGACCAATCCACGCATACGAAACATAGATGTACGATTTTGAAATTTGTTCTATTGGTTGAATTTACCTAGCGCTGTGCCCACACCATAGAACACCTATAGGCTCACATGAAGTACTAGGTGTTCTGTGGATTACATGCAGTGCTCAAAATGATTGTTTTACCACCTTGTCCTCCCTGTTCATAAGAGATGGCGCTGTTCTACCCTGAACTTGAAAATAACATTATATTACAGTCCGGGGGGCCTCTTCCCGCTTCCCGCGCAATCGCTCTTCCTAGAGCTGTATGCTGATGACGTCCCACGGGAGTCACGTAGTACCGATATTCACACGTGCAGCTTACATTTTACGGTATAATTCAAATCCCATGGTAGTATCTAAGTGTCTCTACTTTTCTTGTTTTCTGACATGAAATGTCAACGCAGGCGTTTTAATTGAACAAAAACAAAGCTCTCATTGCTGTAATATTTCGTAAAACAGAAATGAAAATTATCTGTAGGAGGAAGGAACAACAGCGTACCATATAATCGTGCAATTATTACTTTGTTAAGAGCTTTCAACACGCCTTTTTCACTTTCTTTAGGATTTAGGTTATAATTGCAACGTAGCCCTTATTAAAAGGCCTTATAATAATGTAACAAACGAAAACAGAATGTGATACTGACATTCTTTCCCTATTAAGACAGTATTTTATTGACTGAGCTGTTCTTCTAAGAATAGCTGTGGCCACTCTTTTACAACAATATGAAAATGCAGCGCAGAGGAAAATGAAATAAATAACACAATTACGACAGCTATCATTTTTGAAAATAGCAATATATTTGACACGAAGAGAGAGAAAGAGAGAGAAAGAAAGAAAGAAAGAGAGAGAGAGAGAGAGAGAGGGCCGGGGGAGAAGGTTTGTCTATCGCTTTCACCTATGAATCCTTTATAATGTGTAATGAAAGTTTATCTCTGTTAACATGAATATATAGAAGGATAAGCCTTGGTAAGAATACTTTGCGCAAGAGTGAGCAAAGAAAATCATTTGTATATAGCACATCAGATTTTTACCATTGAAATATATGCTGTGCATATTTTAATACATTAAACAACTATAAATAATTTTAGTTATACATATTGCGCGTTTTCATAGATGACCTCAATGGTCAAAACTAGAGAAAATCTGATTTGAGGTTGTAAAATAATGTGATTAATTGCAAATTACGTTTATTTGTGAAATATCATCAAAGTATTGTATAATTGCAAGGTAATTCCAGCAAGAACGTCGGCAGACTTTTTTCCAGGGGAGGGCCAAATGTTGGAATTTTGCAATCAAGATAATATTAATTCATTATTTTGTTGGCAAAAGTTATAGTATTTGTTGCGTATAACAGTATTAATTTGTGCTCATTAAAATTGTTCTTTACATTAAAATTAAAATAATAGTTTAAGAGTCAGCCCATTAAGTTCACTAATTACCAAAGGGGGGGCCGCGGTCCCCCTTTCCCTCCCTTTGCGACGCCCATGTCTTCAAGGTGAATAATGAGAACCATAATGATAATAGTAATAACAGTAACGATGACATAATAATAGTAATAATAATAATAATAATAATAATAATAATAATAATAATAATAATAATAATAATAATAATAACAATAACAATAACAATAACAATAACAATAACAATAACAATAACAATAACAATAACAATAATAATAATAATAATAATAATAATAATAATAATAAT
Organism: Tenodera sinensis; assembly: GCA_030765045.1. Taxonomy (NCBI): domain Eukaryota; kingdom Metazoa; phylum Arthropoda; class Insecta; order Mantodea; family Mantidae; genus Tenodera; species Tenodera sinensis. The sequence goes on from JAUKNM010000139.1 coordinate 103,916, forward strand.
AATAATAATAATAATAATAATAATAATAATAATAATAATAATAATAATAATAATAATAATAATAATAATAATAATAATAATAATAATAATAATAATAATAATAATAATAATAATAATAATAATAATAATAATAATAATAATAAATAATAATAAATAAATAACAACTAGACTAACTACCTTAATTCTGGAGCCTATGATCCTCACGACATCTTGCTGCTATAGCGCATGCGCGGACGCGAGTATAAACCTAATGGAGAGATTGAAATCCGCTAGATTGGCAAGGTTTTAAACCAAGTGTTAGATTTTTTCAATAAATAGGTTCCTGTTCTTATACTCAACACATGCCTGACTTTCGATCTGTATTTCTTTTATGAATTGGAATTAACAAGTGAATATGTGCATCTTTGTATTTTTCCTGTCAAAAAATTGGGTAGTATGTATATTTGAACAGCCAAATATTGGACATTAATCAAAGGAAATACAATAGTTTGCCACATGATCTTGCATACGATTTTGTTCTTGCACACAGAGTTGAGAATGTGTATATGCTTATGTGTATGTGAAACGGCCCCGTGCCGTTCACGTGCAGACCATATTAGGTAAGCACACCTAGGTTAGTGTGAGTATATGAACAGGATGACAGGGACCTGTGTTAGAGACTCTATGTACTCCTACCATCAATAACCAGATATGTGTAAACAATGTCTCCACACCTTTCTCCACTTTTACAAATTTGCTGCAGGTATAATTGCTTGGTCAAAATATATTTACTGAAGCTGAATAAACATTACTTGTATAATTTAGAAGCCTAAATACAGTAGTATCGCAACGATTATTTTTATACACTAATTAATTTTGCAAGGTTTATAGCTGATGCTTAATGATACCGGCTTTGATTTGTAACTGTTAAGTTCCATCACATATCTCTGTCTCCACTCCGTCTTCGGCAACGGGACCTACGTCGTCTTCTGCTTGAGCAACTTCTACGCCTCCATCTCGAACAACTTCTCCTTCCCCTTCTTCTTGAACAACTTCTCCTCCTCCTCCTTCTTCTTGAACAACTCCTCCTCCTTCTTCTTGAACAACTTCTGCTTCTCCTTCTTCTTAAAGAGCTCCTCCTCCTTCTTGAACAACTTCTTCTCCTTCGTGAACAACTTCTCATCCGGCACCTCGATCTTCTTCTCCGACAAACGGAACCGATAACTTTTATAGAGCCCCGATCTTTTAATGCCTTTAGAAACGTTTTCCTTTGGTTTTCATCCATAGTAAACAATTTCTCTTCGTTCGTGTCAGTTGGACAGCTCATAAGAGTTCTCGACACATCATCGAACGCTCTTAACATACACTGCTTTTTATGGATAGTTCTGTTTTTTACACTTTTTCTGCTTTCGGGTGCTGTGGGCTTCCCCATTTTCGTATTTAAGAATTTAGATTTTCCTTGCGAATTAGATAACAGGAAGAATTTTGCTTTCCCTTGGAAACCACACCATAATGTTGAAATGCTATGGCAACGTGTATTTCAGTTGAACAAAAGCGAGTGAAACATACCGAAAACAACAGTCCCACCGTGCCAATGTACAAAAGCTAAAGTACCTACTATATTTATAAGCCTATATAGTTAAATGAGTAATTCTTACGATTTCAATCAAATTTTGTATTCAGACAGGGTTTTGCTTATTAAGTTTATCTATATAGGCGGCATTTCTGGGGGAAAAAAGACAGCAATTTTACGAGTAACAGTCACAATTACTCTAAACCTTATTTTGGGCATAATTTCTCTTTTAATGGGCCAGTTTCAACAAACAAGCCAGGATATTAAAGGTCTCGTCATGGAAACAGCTCCAACAATTAGGATAAAAATTTATATTTAGCTAACATTTTGCTTTTCAAGTTTATCTAAATAAGTAGATAAACGATTAATCAAAAGGAAAAGAAAAGAAAATCCGAGCGAAGCTCGGTCACCCAGGTACTGTAACATAATAGAATGATCGCATTGCATCTGTAATATTCACTACACAAATAAGATGCGTTTAATTTTTGTAATGAATATCTCCTTCGAACTTCAATGGAATAAACAGTAGCCTACCCTACTAGTTAATAAACAACAAATATTTCAAATGTGGTCAAATTCGACCACATTCACTTTTACAAACAGATAATGATCAATGCTTTATTGTTAATTATTGCTTTGCAACCTACAGGAAAATTAGTTTAATTTTTCTCGGAAAGCTGTCACTTAATTGTGATGAAAAACCAAGAGTTTGTGCAGTTACGCTACCGATAGTCAAGTGTTTCTATAGCATTTACTTTTTCCTTTCTCTGTCACATATGCATAGTAAAGTTAGTATGGTATCTATTGCATTCCATCCAAAAATTTATATCGAGATTTCACCGGAAATACATGTTTTGAGACTCCGTGAATAAAAAAAAGCAGCTGTTTTAGAAAAGTGTCTGTCTGTGAACAGCATAACTGCACCCAGACTAATCCAGGACCCTCTAGAAGGTCCAGACTATTCTTTACATAGAAAGTTTTAATTTTTTCAAAAATGGCTCTGACGATTTTGATTAAAATCAAATGACAGTAGACCACAGTACAGTGAGAAAATGCAGTCAGTTGCTCCCAGATTTTCAGCTTTCTTTACATTAAATAAGTTAGGTTGATATACTGTTTTTATAATCGCCTAAAATACTGTATTCGGTGATATAAAATATTATTACTAAAACGTTATACATGGAACTATACCAATTTAAATATACGATCTCAATGGGACAACATAACCTAACATTTACCTACATGTCAAATGAATATCGATATCAGTACAAAGAATAACAACGCACATACGACACAACATACATAGTTTGATAGCTTATTTAATGATTTATAACACTGCAATCCCCTCCACTTAAAGCTTAACTTGCAAGATACAATAATAACATGAACGTCGGCAGACTTTTTTCCGGGGGGGGGGGCGGCCAAATGATAGAATTTTGCAATCCGATAATATTAATTCATTATTTTGCTGTCAAAAGTTATAGTATTTGTTGCGGACAACCGTATAAATTTGCGCTAAACAGAAATTGTTCTTTACATAAAAATTAAAATAATAGTTTAATAGTCAGCACATTAAGTTCATTAATTTCCAAGGGGGGCCGCGGCCCTCCCTTGCTCCCTCATCGCGACGCCCATGAATTCCAGCACTTTGCTCCTTTTCTTTAAAATGGGAAAGAAAATATTGTCCGTATTTCCCGAATGTGAAAGAAGCACTGTATAGCTATACAGGAAGGGTCATTAACCTTTCGTTCATGTTATACCTGAATTTCAGTACGGTTTGGGATAAGGCGGTGCACAGTCTTTTACAAAACAAAGGACATTGTATTTCGCTTCCTTTTATCTTTCTGTTTATTTTAAAAGGGTTGGAGTCATTCTGTCTGAGCCAGGGCGCATTTAAAATGGCATGAAGTAGCATAATAAAACGTGCCGAATTGCCCTATGAGATGCATTTTGTGGTACGTGTTAACGCATTAATTTCTAAGACAGAAAATTTGGGAAGCAAAGACAGTGACTGTAATTTGCCAAAACAAGTGCCACAGGACTGGATTACAGTTATTTCAAAGGGGGAACTTGTTCGGCCGACTGAACAGTGGTACCAAAAAGTGAAGGAATTTGAAGTTATATTTGTGGGATTCCATGGCTTTATGTTTCAAAATGTGCTGGAGTGATGAAAGCGCTTACTGGCATGATTTGCTCTAAATTTCCTGAATTGGATGAAAGAATTGTTTCCCTATACGTCAGGACCCACACTTTCATTAGGATACGGCATTTAAATAACAAACTAAAACCTGTAAGTATGTCAAAAACGAACGCGAGGAAGTGTCAGCAGTGGGCGTCAGCTACTTCTTCTGCAACAACTTGCCCAAATGTAAGTCTACTTTTAAGATCAAACAATAATTTGTTACTTCTTATTTTAATTGTAGTTTCGGTGGCGGTCGTAAAATTGGTTTGTAATAAGTAGAATGTGTTGATGAACGTTTCTAATGTGTTTTCAGTTAAAGTATCTTTTCTATCACATATCACTGTATTTTTCTACACTTTATTAATTATTGCTTAAGTGTTTATGCACTGGAACTGTCAGTCAATGCTTTAAATGGTATATGTCGAAACGGGTTTAAAGCGCTCACTTTCTATTGCTGTCTGAACTGCGCACGCTCTCAGACCTCCATGTGACGTATGTTGCTTGCAACCAATGGCAGCAATTGTGCCGGAGTGGCCTACCTTCCTTCTGTAGTTACCTTGTATTACAGTATTTATGAATAAAGACATGGAAAAACATATTTGTTCTAAGCAAAATTAACAGCATATTTAGTGCACATTAGAAAATACAGCGCATCTACGGTATACGATATTGGAATTGATACAAATGTTTTTCTTCTACGAACAAAACACTATGAAAGTATGTATGATACTCCAATGAAATATATGCTGTGCTTATTTTAATACATTAAACAACCATACATAATTTTAGTTATACATATTGCGCGTTTTCATAGATGACCTCAATGATCAAAACTAGAGAAAATCTGATTTGAGGTTGTAAAATAATGTGATTAATTGCAAATTACGTTTATTTGTGAAATATCATCAAAGTATTGTATAATTGCAAGGTAATTCCAGCAAGAACGTCGGCAGACTTTTTTCCAGGGGAGGGCCAAATGTTGGAATTTTGCAATCAAGATAATATTAATTCATTATTTTGTTGGCAAAAGTTATAGTATTTGTTGCGTATAACCGTATTAATTTGTGCTCATTAAAATTGTTCTTTACATTAAAATTAAAATAATAGTTTAAGAGTCAGCCCATTAAGTTCAATAATTCCCAAGGGGGGGCCGCGGTCCCCCTTCCCCCCCTTCGCGACGCCCATGTCTTCAAGGTGAATAATGAGAACCACAATGATAATAGTAATAACAGTAACGATGATATAATAATAATAATAATAATAATAATAATAATAATAATAATAATAATAATAATAATAATAATAATAATAATAATAATAATAATAATAATAATAATAATAATAATAATAATAATAATAATAATAATAATAATAATAATAATAATAATAATAATAATAATAATAATAATAATAATAATAATAATAATAATAATAATAATAATAATAATAATAATAATAATAATAATAATAATAATAATAATAATAATAATATTAATAAGAATAAGAATAATGATAATGATAATGATAATGATAATGATAATGATAATGATGATAATAATAATAATAATAATAATAATAATAATAATAATAATAATAATAATAATAATAATAATAATAATAATAATAATAATAATAATAATAATAATAATAATAATAATAATAATAATAATAATAATAATAATAATAATAATAATAATAATAATAATAATAATAATAATAATAATAATAATAATAATAATAATAATAATAATAATAATAATAATAATAATAATAATAATAATAATAATAATAATAATAATAATAATAATAATAATAATAATAATAATAATAATAATAATAATAATAATAATAATAATAATAATAATAATAATAATAATAATAATAATAATAATAACAAGAACAGTAATAGTAATAATGATGATAATAATATATAAATAACAACTAGACTAACTACCTTAATTCTGGAGCCTATGATCCTCACGACATCTTGCTGCTATAGCGCATGCGGGGACGCGAGTATAAACCTAATGGAGAGATTGAAATCCGCTAGATTGGCAAGGTTTTAAACCAAGTGTTAGATTTTTTCAATAAATAGGTTCCTGTTCTTATACTCAACATATGCCAGACTTTCATACTGTATTTCTTTTATGAATTGGATTTAACAAGTGAATATGTGCATCTTTGTATTTTTCCTGTCAAAAAATTGGGTAGTATGTATATTTGAACAGCCAAATATTGGACATTATTCAAAGGAAATACAATAGTTTGCCACATGATCTTGCATACGATTTTGTTCTTGCACACAGAGTTGAGAATGTTGTTGTTGTTGTAGTTAGCGAATGCTGGATTTCTGACAATGAAGTCATTAATCCTCTTGCTCTCCAATATTTTTCACTGATGGATGGGGCACAGAGTTGAGAATGTGTGTATGCTTATGTGTATGTGAAACGGCCCCATGCCGTTCACGTGCAGCCCATTAGGTAAGCACACCTAGGTTAGTGTGAGTACATGAACAGGATGACAGGGATCTGTGTTAGAGACAGTGTTGCCAACTTAGCCTTTTTATGGCTAGATCTGGCCTTTTTGAGAACCTATCTAGTTATAAATTTTCCAAAAATCTACAAGTAGCTTTCCTGGCCTTTTTTTCTGAGCTTCATTAGCTTTTCTAGCCTTTTTCATTTTATACTTATCTACCGGTACCTTTAAAATAATACAGAATTCAATCTCGCTACTGCAGCTATTGCACGTAATGATATAATCCTTTTGGTGAATTTCCGAATTTTTTGAATCTGGGAGTGTGGATTCCACTAAGTTGTTAGATTTCTAGAAAAAGATCCGTGAGTGTATCTCTAGCCTGTGGACAACATAACTCAAAAACGAAAAGTGGGTTAAAAACCAAAGTTGGTATTTAAGTTTAATGTCTTTCAAGGATGCGACACGAAGATTTTGAAGAAAATTGTTCCATCCTAAACTACGCTTTACATGGAAAATTTTGATTTTCTTGAAAAAGGCTCTAACGATTTTGATTAAAATGCCATAAGTTTGAAATATCCTTATGACGAGTGGAATGTATATTTTTAATTTTCTGGCCTGAGTCTCTATACTCCTATTTACTCTGGACGACTTTTGCATAACTGGTAAACTGTTAGGGATAGACCATATCTTACTATGAAAAACTGTAGATCTTTCTAAAATACACAATTTGTGTCTGACTAATTTGTTTATAGAGTTAACCATTTCGGAGATATGCCTTGATATATGTATTTCTGTCAAATGGAACATCGTTATTCAATGTGTTATATTAACTCTGCAAAGAGAACGGAATTTGAAAGCTTTAAAAGATTTGATAATAGCCCAAAGCATACTGTATTCTAACATTCCCCTTGCACCTACAAGGAAATAAGCAATAAGATAATTTGTACAAATGTTTATATCTCAACTAACACGAAGAAGAAAGAGTTTGTAGGAATGGCTAGTACAAGAGTAGAGAAAGTCATGTGAGTGCAGCACATGCGAAGTCCCAGACGAAATATTGAAGCTTGTTGGTACAAATGCTGCATACATGCAAGAACCTAAGGGAGATCCCAGCTGCAGTTTTCTAATGTTTATATATGTATTAAAATATAATATAGCCTTTTCTAGCCTTTTTGGCAAGCCGGTTTAGCTTGCTTTATTGAATTGTGGTTGGCAACACTGGTTAGAGACTCTATGTCACACTCTATATACTCCTACCATCAATAACCAGATATGTGTCCATGGTTTTCGGTGGGAAATGTAGATAAAGAGGCTATATCTCTGGCAACAAAATTGAAATTAGGCGTAGCACCCACCCCGGCTTATTTATTTAAGATCGGAAAACGCGATACAGATTGCTGTGAGTGTGGTCAGTTTGGCGATGCAGATCATATATTCTTCTTCTTCTTCTTCTTTTTATTTTACGACGCTCTTGAATACCAGATCATATATTCTTTCAATGCCCTAAAAATTACCAACATTCGACATCTCTATATTCACACATTAGTGCACGTATTGGTCACGGTCCCTGGAATATTTCATCACTTCTAAATTGGAAAATACGTTATATAGCACCACTTCTTCTTCGTTTCCTCAGAAAATGTAAAATAAAACTATAATACTAACAGCATAATAAGAACATATGTATATTCAAATTACATCTTATGTTACATCTACATCTCTACTTCATCAAAGACACCAGACGCGGAAATCCAGAATACACTGGATCAAGCGTCATTAAATAAACCAACAACAACAACAACCAGATATGTGTCGTTGCCACCTCTGTTTAGACCCCCACCCTTTCACCACACTAGACCGTCATGATTGACGTAGTCGCCACCTTTCTTTAAGGCTGGCACACTCTTCTTCATCTTCTTCTATATGTTATGAGAATAACCTGTGGTTTAGGCCACAGAACCATCGTACCTGCATTCAAATTATCGTATGCCCCCATAATTATCGTACGGATTGGCAACCCTGGCTGGCACCCTTGGAATGTTTGCCATACGAGTTGCGCAGTGTCATCTAGCGTTTGCATTTGAAAGTAAGGCTTACATGCAGCGCTCACCTTGAACAAGGGACAGGACCTTCTAGATTACCGGACCTGACACTGCCATCTAAGTTGTACAAAAATGGCGTCGGCTGGTGGGATTTATTTCTGAGGTGTTTCCACACGCTGTTTTTCGTATTATTTTCTGTCTTCGAGTTATTGTTTCTTATAATAATTCCTATGTAAGTTTGTCTTCATATCAGCAAAGCGAGTGTTTCAAAAGTTTTATTTGGGCAGTATAGGAACAGGAATAAATGTAATAACGTTTTGACTGTGCCGTGTGCTATCCACGTGTTCATGTTTATTGTGTTCCATCTAGGACTATGGCTACATTAGCCGTATAGTGTGGTTAATTTATCTGTTTGCAAGTACAATTTGTGTCACGATTACAGTGGTGAGAGGTTGTTGAAGAAAAACTGTTCCAGTAGTGTATATTAATGTTGCCATACTACAACCTAACCTCAAACACGACAATGCACCGTAACTGTTGCATTCCCGGATGCAAATTAAAAATCAGAAACTTTCAGTTAAAACAAAAGGTAAATTACAACATAAAGCTTCTAAATTCAGTATTTAATTACAATAAATTGCAGCGTTATGTGTATTAGTTGCCGGTGTGTATATAACATGGTGAATAGTGTGAATAGTGAAAGACAATAATTTCGAGTGAATTCAATTAGTGGCATCTGCAACACCAACAGTTTGTTTCATGTAAGTAGTATGCTGCTCATATTTGTACATTATCTTTTGTCTTTGTAATTTAAATGTGTAGCTGTAGTTTAGAAGAAATGTGTTATGTTGCTGCATGTAAAACTGTAGACTATAGCAAAGTTTGGTAAATATTTACAAAATCGTCCGCTCGAGAAAACGAATGAAACATAGTGCAATGGATGCAGTTTTTATTGCTGATTACGATCTTGTAAGTTTTATTGTGCGCTCAAGCTTCGTGTTTTATTTATGAGAAAATTTCGTACGGTCGATGAAGTGGTTTTATTTCGCTTATGCGGCGGATATTTAGCTAATAAATGTGCATAAACGAGTGTAATATATGCTACAATGATTGATTAATGCATTTACGTTGAAATGATTGCATAAACACTACCCAAATTGTAAATATTTCGATAACACAGGACCCTGTCACCCCACTCATATGCAAAACTAACCTAACCTAAGCTAACACAATGTTGCTTTACAATACTGATTTAAGATTACGTATTTCATGTATTTCATTTACAGTGCTGTTTTACGGTTATTATTTTTAATATTTCATCTGCTTTTGTGGATTCCCCCTGTAAAATAAAGTGTCCTGAAGTGCTGAGTAATATGTTGTTGCAAACTGAGTAATCAAGTTCTCAGTAATAGTGAAAGCAAAATTTCACCCTAAAGGTTTTGAATTCAGTAGGTAGCTTTAGGTCATTCTAAATGGCAGCATTTGTATATCAGCCATCCAGTATAGTATGTTTTGTGTAGGTATATAACATTCTGCACATTGTACAAATGTGAAAAACAGTGTAAACAATGATTAATAATTCTGAGTCAACTCACTGTCAACACTTCTGTTTTATTTAAGTAACATGCTGCTTGCAGTTTTGTCTATCTTCTTTGTAATTTGAGTGTGTAATGCAGTTACATAATGGCATGTAAACCTGTAGATTGCATGAATGATATTTGAGGTTATATATTTCATTGCCCATGGTTTATCGTTTAATATTAAATGTCATTCTTTTTTGTTCACTTGAGTTTATGTTTAAGACAGTGTTTTTGTGTTTAACACAGCCCATATTCACAAAATAGGCGTGTTATTACACCACATTTTTATTTTACTGCGTTGAAATCGTAGCCTGTAGACGAGTTGTTTACAAGTAGTTCCCACCACTTTGGCCGCCATCTTGAATTACAGTGTCAGGTCCGGTATTTAGGAGGTCCTGCAAGGGAACAAGGCGTACTCTCTGTTCACAAGAGATGGCACTGAGGTATTTTTTCTACACTGAACTTGAAAATAATATTATATTACAATGTTTATGAATAAAGACTGCAAAAACATATTTATTGCACGTAAAATTAGCTGTTTATTTAGTCCGCAGAAAATAGAGCGCATCTACTGCATACGATATTGGAATTGATATGAATTGTTTTTCTTCTCCGAACAAAGAACTATAAAACTCCAATGAATTGAGGGAATTCACAATGCACTCCTCGTACACACATCATCACTCCCGGATTCACTTATCCAGAGTTTGAATCGACTGACACTCCTCAGATCTGGAATTGTAGCCCCAGAATCGGCCCAATTAATGAAATATAAACATAGTCCTTACCGTATCCTGATATTGAATATAAGGGGCATTTTAATTTCCGCCTCGGTCGATCTGGTATTGCAGCCCTGCCAGAATCGGCCCAACTAATCGAATTCAAACACAGCCCTTACCATGACCTGATATTAAATGTAAGTGGCATTTTAATTTCTGCCTCAGTTATGGGTTGCTCTGGTATTGCAGTGCTGCCAGAATCGGCCCATAATCGAAATTAAACACGGTCCTTACCACGTTCTTACATATGGTATCAGAGTATGGTATTCTGTGATTCTCATATTGGGCCCCCAGTTTCTAGTATACGAGGTTAGAGATTCGGTAATTAAGTTTCCCCACGTCTCGCTAAGGTAGTGAAAGCACGAGCACATCTTTGTAATACCTACATTATTAGTTGTTATCTATATCTCGATGATAGAAGGTAAATGATTTATGAGCAAATTCCGTACGTACGATGCAGCGGCTTTATTTCGCATATGCGGCGGATATTTAGCAAATAAATGTTTATAAATGAATATAATAAATGCTAGAATGAGTGGTTAACGTATTTACGTTGAAATTATTGCATAAACGCTGCCCAAGTTGTAAATATTTCGATAACACAGGACCCTGTCACCCAACACCTAACCTAACCTAACACAGGCAAACCGAAAACGGAGCTTGACCGCCAAATAAAACTTTCAAAATCGTAATCAGCAATAAAAACTGCATCCATTGCACTATATTTTATTCATTTTCTCGAGTGGCTGATTTTGTAAACAATTAACAAAGGTTGCTAAAGAACATTTACTACGTTTCCATGGCTAGAAACTAAATATACACGATTCGCTAATAAAATTAATAGCGAATTGCTTACACAATCGAACATGCCAGTCCAAAATAAACAACCACCTTCCTTCCCCCCGCCCCATAAAAGCGGGAGTCCCACAAGGAAGTATATTGGCGCCGAATATCTTTAACCCTTAACTGGTATCACCCCTATTAATTTCGTAACTGGTATCATGGTGTCTGGGAGACTCCGGGTATTTAGAATTAAAAATAATACTAGTTCATTTTAAGCTATTTACTATAACTGGCACTATTAAACATGTGTCTTCAACTAATCTACATTGAATTTATTATGGAATATAGCAGAAACTTTAAACATTTATGATAAAATACAATATCTGCTTTCTAAAAATTCCACATTTCCTCCTTTTCTTTAAGTCTCAAATATAAAAGTCGTAATAAATATATAATATGTCTGTCACTCACAAAACACAATATATTGTTAAGGCAATTGTAAATTACAACAATGGATTGACACGCAAACTGAACCTGGATGCTAAAAGTCTGGCTTTGTTGCGAGTCATAGTTCTTTCGGCACTTCCTAATAATAGGTTTGGAAAGTGCTTTACAACAAATAAAAAATGACATGATAAATGCCAATAAAGTATATAACAAAAAAAAAAAGCTCCACACTTTTAGTTATTCACACCCTCAAAGCACACTCGGCATATTTTTTTAGCACACTCCAAGCAGATTGGCTTACCACACTTCTGACATGGATACTTGGTTCTTCTCTTCAGCTTAGGGTCACATGTATAGCATGTTTTGCGAATCTCGAAGACTTCTGGTACATCACTTGGCTCTTCTACATCATCTATGCTCAGGATCCTTCTCATGCAAAATGTGAGCTCACGTGGAAGGTTCTTGACTTCAAGTACCCTTCGATGCATTTGTGGATAAACCAGAGATTTTGCAAGAGCTTTCATAAACTCCAGCCTAGTTATTTTTGGAGCATCTGGAAATGCTTGATGGCGTATGAAAGCATTAACACCAGATCCTATATCCACAGGGGTGAAAAATATTGCCATAGGCCATCTACGGGTTCTTCGGCTGGATGTGTAGTTTGCACACTTCAGATCCAGTCCATCAACGCCTCCTTTAGTTAGATTATAAAAAGAAATAATCTCTGGCTTTCCAGTCTCAGGATCTTCAGCCACTGAGTGATGCATGGAGGACACCAATATCACTGCTTTAGACTTCCTTGAGACATAAGAAAACAATGTCATGTCCTCTGTGAAATCATACAGAGATGACTTTTCTTCTCGAGACTTGTGTGGTTGAAACTGTGGTGGGATCTCCTTTTTATTTTTTTTCAAGGTTCCTACATAAGTTAGGTCTCTTTTTGAAAGTTCTTTCACAAGTTCTATTGAACTAAACCAATTGTCTGCAGTGATATTCCGTGGAGTTTTCTGCACTGATTTCGAAAGCCTCAAGATAGATTGAGAGGGGATGCTGAGCTTCTTTTCCTCTTCAGAGAGGGTTTGCCCATCGGAACCTTTTCCAGAATAGATGTAGGCATCGCACAAGTACTGGGTTCTGGCATCTGTCAGACACATAATTTTTATTCCATACTTGGCCGGTTTCTTTGGCATATACATTCGAAATTTACATCGGCCATGGAATGGCACTAGCATTTCATCAATACATACACAAGTGCCTGGAGTGTAGCAGAGTTGACAGTTCTCTATGAATCTGTTGAATATTCCTGATATTGCCGCTGTTGGATCTTCTTTCTTTCTTTCTTTCTTCCCTGTTTTTGGAATTATCGAAGCGAAGTGCCGTCAAAATGAACAAAAATCTTTTCTTCGACATGGTGCACCGAAAAATATCTCGTCCTGTTCCATCTGTTGCAAAAAAATTGTCTATAGATTCGTTACTGGATTTGAAGATAGCTGTAAATATAAGTAGGCCAATAAATGCCTTAAGTTCAACTAAATCAATATTTTGTATGAAGCTTAGATTCTTTCGAGAATATTTGGCCTGCAATGCATCAATCTTCTTATTTGTGCAATGAAGTATCTCATCTAGGATATCTTGTGTGAAGAAAAGACCCCATACATCTTCTACTTCTGGAGCCCGTCCCAAGTTATTTGCTGTTGGTCGTAGCCCAGGTACTTGGAGTACAATGTTGTGCCGTCTTGTACGGACGTTAGTAGGTGGTTGTTCCTTTCTCCATCGAAAGCATTTATTTTTACCATAAAAAAAATCAATTTGTTGATTTAGGTGGCTCTCAGTAGGTTCACATTCACCAGGCTCTTCATCATCAGCCTCCTGCTCTGAGCTGGTATCGTCATCACTTTCAATTACGTATTCTTCATCTTCACTATCATCAAACACTTCACAAATCATTTGTTCTAACTTCGTTTCATAGTCTGGATCAGTTGCTCTCAAGTTCCATTGAGAATGCTGGTGCTTTACAGATGAGCCGGGTTGTGGTTCCATGGTTTCAATAAAATTTTACTTCCTGAAGTATGCCTATGAATTCAACAAACATAAATCTGTAAGTGGAATGTTCAATTAACACATTGTCGTATAAATAAACGATAACACCCATGACCAAAGTATATAAAAAAATGTTACGCACCTGGAATCATACGTCTGGGAGACGGCAAACAAACTTTATTCAAGTGTAACTCAATATCAGATAAAGCAAATAGCATGCGATCTTCACTGCACTGGGGTAACGCTTCGACTGAAAGGTGGGCAGAGTTTGAAAGACCGTTGGCGCCAGTTGACGAAGGGAGAGGAGTGGAAATTTCCACTGACATCTCACGGACGTGATACCAGTTAAGGGTCCTGGCTTGTTTGTTGAAATTGGCCCATTAACAGAAAAATTATGGCCAAAATAAGGTTTTGACTAATTGTGACTGTTACGCATAAACTAAGATAGCTAAGTCAACTTCCTTTTGGTTTTCTGAAAGCTCTTGACTAGACCTTTAATATCCTGGCTTGTTTGTTGAAATTGGCCCATTAACATAGAAATTATGGCCAAAATAAGGTTTAGAGTAATTGTGACTGTTAGGCATAAAGTTACAGTTTTTCAGGAATGACACCTATATAGATAAACTTAATAAGCAAAACCCTGTCTGAATACAAGATTTGATCAAAATTGTTAGAGCCGTTTCCAAGTTGTGCGGAATATATTTATATATATATTCCGCACATATATATATACAAGAATTGCTTGTTTAAATATTAAGATGCATTATAACAAAGACAACAAAATCATCTGGTTACTTTTCTATCATTTCTGAAATTTTACCACAAATACACAGTTTTCTTCCCGCTGTTAATAAAGTCTATAGTCTTTTGGGCTGTCACAGCTCACAGCTGTTCTTCTCATAACCTTGCTCACTTCTTTCAGTATCTTTACTTCCTCTGTTTCTGATACCCTAATTACCCCGTTACAATCACTCACAACGTACCACCATGATGACACACATGTACAGCTGTCTCACACTCACCGACACACTGACTGACTCATGTCCATAACTAATTCTAAAAACTCAATGGCCTCCTTGTATACCAGGGATGACGTCACATGGACCTTTCTTGACTTATACACACGCACCAGAAATGACTCAGCTAGAACTCTTGAGAACATTCCTGAAACCCCTTTTGTTGCTACTGCTTCAGTTGTTTACAGTCACGTACACACAGCAGTCGCACAAGGCAGCCTGGCCTTAAACATATTTGACCACTCGCCAGCACTGTATGGTGTGAAATAACTTGGCCCATCTATCCATGGTTGGGTGCCAAGCCTGGTGTCGCAATATGTTATTAGCACAGTGTGAATTAACATCGTTGATGGACATGCACATTATTAGCAGTGAAAGGGTTAAATCTCACAATATATTTATATTTTAATTCTGCAAATTTGATTATCTTACATTTTTGTTATGGTCTGTAAATATAATCATGTATGCAAATTGTGATACATGCAATTTTTTATACTCGTAGAATTTTTATCTATTGTAAAGAAATACCACTTCAACCATAAGTTGTGTAAGTGTTACCTCTGCCAGCCTCCTCAATTTTTGCATCCATTTTATTTTGTCATTTGTTCATTTCTGATTCAGTTCTGATATCCTCACTTATTTAACAAAAGTTTGCCTGTATCGTCCCCTTCTGACTTCCACACATCAAATGCATAGTATATTCTTTGTAACCTTTTTTCATTTAACCCTTTCTTTGTCTCTGTCACCAAATAATATATATAGTATATTTCTACAGTGGATATATATTAATATTAATAAATAGTAATAATAAAATTGTAATTGTTTGTAAAGGGTCTTTCAACAAGAGTGTCCTATTTTTAACATGTGATAGTTGCCTTTGTAATTTAGTTACAGCATATTCAAGATGCTCTCGGGCTTCGAGCCAGGTGTAGTGATGAAGAGACATCGACGTTTCAGGAGTGTACATCTCTCCCATCATCCTGATGCCGAGAGCATCTTGAATATGTTTGTCGCCAGGAAAGCTTCAAATCATATTTTAGTTACAACAGTCATTTTTTTCATGTGGTTACAGTTGTTATTGACAAATAGCCATGGAATGTTACAGCTTTCAGCAATGCATAGAAACTGTGAAAATTTGCTATCAAAATGGATCATCTGTTTGCCAAACCTTCTGTGTATTGCATGAAGTTTATGGTGTGCATAATCGCCCCTGTGAGAGAACGATTCGGCATTTGATTGATAAATTTGAAAGAAGTTGTTCTGTCAGAGAACACTTGTATGTAATCGACATAAGCGCTCCAAAAAAAATATAGGCACTGTTCGTGAGAGTGTACCCGAGGCCGGAAACAAATCAATTGCTCGTAGAGCACAAGAATAGGGGCTTTCGTCAACCACAACTTGGTGAAATCTGCATCTGGACTTAAAGTTGCACACTTACAAAATGGTGCTAACTCAAGAACTAAAGCCCAACGACCATAGGGTGCACTGTGCATTCACTGACTGGGCTATGGGGCAATTGGAAGCTGACCCAGGTCTTTGTCAAAAAATCATCTTCAGCGACGAAGCACACTTTTGGATGGATGGTTTTGTTAAACAAAATTGCTGCTATTGGAGCAATCACAATCCAATGCAGATTCAAGAATGACCACTTCATCCCCAAAAGGTTACTGTGTGGTGTGGATTTTGGTATGGTGGAATCATTGGTGCACATTTTTTCCAACATGAAGATGGAGAATCTCTAACTGTCAATGAAGAAAGATACCGGGCTCTGACTATTTTTGGTCTCAATTGGATGGTATGGATCTCAGAAACATCTGATTCCAGCAAGATGGTGCCACATGTCATACTGGTCTTGAAACAATCAATCTTTTGAAGGAGAAGTTCAGAGGTTTCATCGTTTCCTGTGGTGGTGATGTTAACTGACCCCTGAGACCATGTGATTTAATGCTGTTGGATTACTTCTTGTGGGGTTATGTTAAATCTGGAGTTTATGCCAACAAGCCAGGAAAAGTAAATGATCTTATGAATAACATCATGCATGTTATCCGAGAAGTTGGACCTAATTTAGGTTCTTCTGTCATTGAAAATTGGGTCAACTGTATACATGCAATGCAACGAAGTCACAGTGGTCGCTTAAGTGATGTTCTCTTCCACACATAATGACGTTAATTATGTTCCAAATTAAAAAAGAAATAAACACCTTATCATTTATAGAATGTGTTTTATTTAAGTTCAAAGATAGGACACTCTTGTTGAAAGACCCTATATATATTGAAGAATGGACTAGTGAACATAGAGTTTATTGATAAGCATATCCTGAATAAAACTTTATGGTATTACAATGATATTTCATATAATATTAATTCAATAACTTGCATACAGGAGATTTTGGTTCCAAGCTACGACGTAGGAGTTCAAATATCAAGCAGGAGGAAGATTTTTCAGGATCAAAATCTCTAGAGCATAATTCAAATGGGAAGAAAACGTTAAACAAGCCAACTAATTTAGAGCAGGAAACATCCAGTGCAGCTGTAAAATCAAGGAGAGAATCCAATGACAGCATGACACTGGGACCATCAGGTTTTTCCCCAGTTTACTCCAGTTTTTATTTTCATTTTTTTTATTAGCACTAGCATGTTTGACCCAAAATTGGTTCATATACTAAAAATGTTCTGCCAGCTACTATTAATAACAGTTTGGTAACATTCTGTTTTAAAATGTTAAAAGTGGAACATAAAAAAGGAGGAGGAACTAAAATAAATGGTTGTACTAAGAAAAGGAAAATGCCCATTTAACAGACTATTTATTCTCTTGGAAAATGTTGCAGTTTAAAACTGACACATGATTTTAACGTTTGTGTTAAAATTATTTTGAATATCTTTTCCTTATATCTTCATTTTTCTTTTCTCATTTGTATGGCTTAGCTATGTTAGCTAATTATGCTGCCAATTTATAGCTGATTTTCATGTTTGCCAGGGTGCATAATATGATGTATAATCCAAGGTATTCTTTCTGGATGGAATCTAATTTAACACAATGCAATTTTTTATTATAATTACATAAGTCTGCATTTAAAAACTGCCATAGTTTCATCTGATTGGTCTATTACCTTCATACTGCTTATGGTTTAGATCCTGCCATTGTTTTCCAGAGCAAGATAATTTAGCAACAGTTTTTATTGATGTGCTGATTAAGTACTGAGTTTTCCAGTTTATTAAAGCATGGTTTCCAAAGTCTTCAAAGGTTAATACAAGATTGTACAAATATATCAAATATATAGGGATTATGGGCTTCACTTATCTTTTACACATACAGTGTAAGTTGTAGAATTAATCGTCGACTAAGTTTCACTAGTATTCACTAGCATTGTCAAGGCAAAACTCATGGCTTTAGTTTTTCATTGAAATGCAAGGTTGACTAATTTTGGAAGCGTACCTTTATCACATCAGAATACAGTGAAGATCACATTTTTTAACTTTTAAGCAGTTTAAAGTGATAGGTCATTAAAAATCTGGTGTGGTATACTTAACTAATCTGTGGTTAAGGAGTTTGGAAAGTTTGCATTATCATACCAGAATACAATTACGGTTTTAAGTATTTGCCCATTTCAAATTATGGATACATAATCTGATATAGCCCTTGAACACAACTTTTTATCTATTATCATTTAGCTAGTATCCCTTATACATTAAACCTATCATATAAATTGTGATTCGTCTATGCATCATCATTATTTACTTTAATGGATTATATTCAAATAACTTGTTCTGGCTTTACCTTGTTAACCCCTGCATTTCTAGAACATCCAACATCTTCACTCCTATAGATGTACAGACATGGAAAAAAATGATATGTCAATATTTCCAACATACAACTGAGCTTTGTTCCATTTTTTATTGTCCTTCGACACCGCCTATTTGTGAGTCTGACAGATTATAACATATGGAACAGAGACTATCAATAAATTCAGCTGCATGTTGGAAACATCAACTTTTCTAAGCCGCACTGCAACACGATGTGGGACTTGAAAATATTATGCTCTGCTAATGTGCTGAAATCATTTTTCCATGACTTTACCTTACAGTATCTATCATGTTCCATTTTATTTATGCTGTTGGCTAATGCTGAATTTCTGACAATGAAGTCACTAGCACTCTTTATCTTGAATATTTTTCACCGATGGATGGGGCGCTAGAAATGGCGGCACATATTTGAAAGTTGTCTTGACATTCTGGAGGTTGCAAGAGAACAAGGTGACTGCCAAAATGTAAGAACATGCTGTTCTCTAAAAAGTAGTTACTTTACTGCTATATAGCAGTAATTCCTGAGTATCCTTGAAAAACGGTAGTTGCAAAATTCAGGTTGATTATGAAACACGACTGTTTGGCAAAACATTTGAGCAGAATTGGGATATCTTCATCACTCTGTCCTCTATGTGATCTGCAATGGACCAAGACCATTTTATTTATGTATCCCTTACAATTCACATTTATGAATCAATTTTGTTTATTCATCCCTAATATGTGTATTTATCAACCAGTCTCTTCCACAACAAATTTCATTTCATTGTCACTATTTTTTATTTTTAATGTGTATCTTCCTTCCCATCTAATCCTCAGAACCATAGACTGGCAGTGGAACAGCTAGTGTGTTTTATAGCATTTCAGTTGTTTCTTTTGATGTCTTTTTCATAATATTTTTCATAATATTTCCAAACTTTGCTATTTTCTTCATTATATATGTATCACAGTGAAATAAAATATCACACCTCAGGTAGCTTAAACGACTTGTTTACTCAGTTGTTTTATATCCTATCACTATATTTGGCTTAGAATACTATATTTTTGTCTTTCGACCGAATCACAGCGGTATAACTGTTTCATCTAAAATGGAGGAAATGCCATTTACATATGTGCTGGCCTATCACAGCACAACAGCGTCCCTCAGAGGCACATGAGGGGAAGGTCGGTGGATCTAAATACCACCTATTTAGTCCTCCCGGCTAGGTCTGATGGACCCGTTGACCAACGATAGGTGTGGTCCTCCTTGCAAAATGGGGCATTAAGTCGGGTGATGTAACTGCCACATTGTAAAACTGGTGCCTGTTAAGAAAACAGTTACATGAAAGCCACATACATGAGTATGAGTCCTAAAGATAAACATTCCGGAGTTAAAACTGTCCCCCAATGGGATCTCTGGGTGGGGACATCTTTAGGCAAATTTCATCACAACAATTCCAATACTTTAAGAATTCTACAATGGAATGCAAGAGGAATGTCCCAGTCTAAAAAACAAGAGCTAATGAAAATATTAAAAGACCAAGATATAGATGTCTTCACAGTACAAGAAGCCAATATATCAGAAGAACAGGAAATATACTTTGAAATGGATCAGTACACTACACATACACTTCCAAAAGCTTGTCAAATAGCAAGTGGTATTTTTACAGGAATTAAAAGAAATATGAAAGCTACTATCCAAATCCAAAAAACAATGGAAGAACAAGATAAATCAGAAATAGTTAAAATTGAAGTATGGAAAAGTAACTACCACTATAGAATTTACAGTATCTACAATCCTCCAGACAATACACTAGATCTAAATTCTATTCCCATAGAACCCAAAAGTATTTTAATAGGTGATTATAATGCACACTCCCCTAGGTGGAGCTACAGAGATATAAATTCAGCAGGAAGAGTCATAGAAGACCTATTAAACTCATCAACAATGGAATTAATATTTAATCCAAATGATACACCCACTTACAATCATTATAATGGTTCAGGTACAAATCCTGATCTTCTGATGGTGTCATCTGACATAATTGACAATACAAAAAGAGAAATAATAGAAGACCCAGGTTCAGGCCACAGAATCTCCATAAACTCCATAAGAGGTCTAACAACTAAAAGTAACAAACCAAAAATTAAACCTTCTTGGAATTTTAAAAAAGCAGATTGGTCCAGTTTCCAAACTGAGATAGAAGGGAAGTGCAATATACCGTTAGAATCAGAGTTCAAGTCAACAGATGAAATGAATAAAAAAATTTGTGAAATATTATTGACAAAAGCCAAAACACATATCCCCAAAGGAAAGTTAAAGAAATATAGCTACTTTTGGTCTCCATCTTTATCTAAGTTAAAACACGAAAGAAATATAGCAAGAGTCAAAGCCGAAAGAACCAAGTGTCCAGAAGATGTACAAAACTGGAGAAGAAAAGCAGCCATTTTTAAGAAAGAATTAATTACAGCAAAGAGGGCCAGTTTCACAAATTTTGTAGAACATATGGACTATAGGAAAGATGGAAATAAAATATACAAATTCCTTAACAAAACAAAATTATCAAACAATACAACTGAACCATTAAAACATAATAACAAAAGCTTAACTACAGATAGGGAAATAGCAGAATCCCTTAACAAGTTTTATGCTCAGTCACAAAGAACACCCCAAGCATATAAAAAACAAGATAAAGCTATCGAAAGAACTATCAGAGAAACTAATAAGCCAAAAGGTATACGAAATGATATTTTTATTCAGGATTTTAATGAAACAGAACTAGATTTAGCAATAGAACAATTACAGAACAAAAAATCCCAGGACCTAACAAGATCCACCCAGAATTTATTAAACACCTTGGCAGGAAAGGAAAAGAAATCCTACTTAAACTGTATAACACGTATTGGAGAATGACTGTGCCTTCCGACTGGAAAAAAGCCATTATCATCCCGATTTTAAAGAAAAACAAACCTTCAAACAATATTAATAGTTTCAGACCAATATCTTTGACCAGTGTTATTGCAAAAGTGATGGAAAGAATGGTGGCATCTAGACTTAACTGGTTCCTAGAATATTACAACTTAATTAATAGTTCACAGACTGGCTTCAGACAGAATCATAGTACAAGTGAAAATGTACTACTAAGCCAAGTCATCAAGAAAGCTTGCAATAGAAAGAAGGATACCTTAGCAGTATTCATTGATTTTAAATCAGCGTATGAGTCAGTCTGGAGAAACAAATTAATTGAGAAGTTGCAATCAATAGGTGTGAAAAGTAACATGCTTAAATGGATAACTCAGTTTATTTCACAAAGATTTTGTGCCACAAAATATAATACATACATTTCCAAATATAAACAAACACACTGAGGACTTCCACAAGGTGCTGTTCTGAGCACAACACTCTTTAACATATATATATAAATGATCTTCCATCAATAATAACAATTTTAGAAACCAAAATTGCTTTATTTGCTGACAATGTAGTCATTTGGACTCCAGGCTCTTCAAAAAAACCTGAGTTAATTAAAGACAGAATAGAGACAGCCCTAAACAAAGTATGTACATGAATGGAGCTCCCACAACCTCATGACTATCAATGTGGGAAAAACAAATTATGAATTATTTACACTAAAATACAAACCAGTTAATATTAACATAAATTATAATGGTAAACCACTCAAAGCAGTTGATGATGCCAAATACTTAGGCATCACTGTCGACAGAAAGCTAAGTTGGAAAAAACATATAACAAACATCTCAGAAAAGGTTGAAAAGAAACTGCAAATCCTGAAAAGGTTAGCTGGTGCTAAACGGGGCTGCTCAAGGAGACTCCTTAACACAACATACAAAATGTACGTTAAACCAAACCTCTTGTACTGTTCTGAAGCTTTAATAACAGCAGCAAATGCTAACATCAATAAACTTGAACAAATACAAAATCAGGCTCTTCGCCTTGAGACAGAATATTGACCAATGGAGGGTCGTTCATGTAAATATTTTTGTAAGAGTGTGTAAATTTCTAATTCTTTTAATTTGAGTGTATCAGGGACTTATTTTTTTCTCGTCACTTTGAGTTCAACCAATGAGAACTGTTGCGCGGATGAATACAAAAGAATGGCGGTGTTGCGTCATACCAACGCCACGAACTAGTTTCATTAGCGTCTGTGAGCTCAAGTTGGAAGGATGTATTTTTTTTGATAGTGCGTGAACATGTAACTTTCACCCAAACCTTTATACAGTATAAATTAAATCAAACTGTGAAGATTGTTGATTTAAAATGGTGCTAAAAGTGTAAATTAACGAATAAATATGTTGTGATAAAAGAGACGTTGATTTATGCATTCCATTCTGTGACCTCGACCCTGTAGATTAAAATCGCGTATGATATCACACATTTCATCATTCAGTAAGAACATTATCTCCGGTATGCTATGTAAAGAATCCTTTCCTGCTGATGTGTAAAGACATATAATAAAATCCGCACCAGCCTAATCACTGGAGCAGTTAAATCCAGACCTATTGATGCCATGCTTGCCTTAACACAGACCCCATCAATAACAACAAAAATAGAAGAACAAGCATTGCTCCAGCACGGTAAAATGTTACGACTGCCAAACTCTAAATGGACAGAAGAGAACCTCACCCCTTGAATCCTTAAAACTCATAGTAGTTTCCTAGAAAAGGTAACACAGATTAAATCCAAATTGAACATTCCTAACACCAGAGAAAATCTACTTATAAGAGAAAATCCATTGGAATTATTGCAACCTACCTTCAGTTTGGAATTAATAGCGGAAATAAGTAAATCAGACACACCAAAAGAAATACAAAAACTTCTAGCTCTGGAAACAATCAATACTAGATATCCCACAGAAGAATGGCTGCACATATATACTGATGGATCCTCCAAGGAAAACCTTACTGGTGCTGGAGTTACGTGTTCACATTTTTCCTTTTATCATTCTGTTGGCAGAGACACAACAAATTATGATGGAGAAATAGAGGGTATATACATTGCTCTCCGACAATTATTAAATCTTCCCTTAAATAAATTTAACAAGGCAGTAATACTTTCAGATTCTAAAACTGAAATTCAGGGAATAAGTTCAAATACTACAAAGAAGTCAACAAAAATTAGAGAATGCTACAAAATGTTAACACAACTCCAAAAAGTTAATAAGACTGTTCATCTCCAATGGATTACAGCACACTGTGGAGTCATGGGGAATGAAGCTGCAGACTCACTTGCAAAGAAAGGCACAACAATAAAACAGAAGTCTAAATTCAATTTCTCATATTCCTCAATACAACGCTTGATCATTAAAAAATTTTCTCATTCATACCTACAAGAAATAGAAACAAATGCCAAAGATAAAAAATGTATTACACTACTTTCCAACCCAGATATAATCCCCCAGAGACCAAGGAAAACAGCGGTTGCAGCCTTCCGACTACTGACAAATCACGACTGCTTAGCAAGTCATCTCTACAGAATAGGTATCTCAGCTTCACCAATATGTGTCCTGTGTAACGATCCAGCAGAAATGAACAAAGCTTTTTCAGAAATTACCTTATTGTGAATTTTCTTGTATGTGCGAAGGGAATATGGGAATACAGTATGCTTGAAGCGATTGTGAAATGTTTTAAGAGCTGGTTGCTCTGCGATGCATTTGAAATTCTGTTCACTTTGCAAGACCAAGAGATAAAAATCTTATGTATTGCACTTGCATGACTTTCTCTACTCTTGTATTAACTAACCATTCTTGCAAACTCTTATTCCTATATCTTCTTTGTGTTAGTTGAGATAAACATTTGTGCAAATTATCTTATTACTTATTTCCTTGTAGGTGCAATGGGAATATTAAAATACAGTAGACTTTCAGCGATAGTCAAATCTTTCAAAGCTTTGGGATCACGTTCCCTTTGCACGCTTAACATATAAAAAATAAACAACGATGTTGCATTTGACAAAAGTTTGTTTTCTGAAACTGACACAAATAAGTAATATCTCCGAAATGGTTCACTCCACAAAAAAATTTATTTAGACATAAATTGTATCTTTTAGCGAGATCTACATCTTATGTACAGTGATACCGAAATTTAGATTTCCAATCGAATGGGCTTTTGATAAAAACACGTTTTAATTTAATTGCCGGATGTGAGATTTGCGTTAAGTGTTGAGTAATAACATATGTAGATAATAGAGTAGGAAGTGTTGTAAGGTGAGCAAGATATGAGTAAATAATAGTCGTTAAATTTGTAGGATAAACGCATTATTGGTTTGAAATTAACGAGTCATGACGTCATACCATATAGTTTGAAATCGGTCGAAAGTCAGGTCTGCCAACCTTAAAAGTCGCGCGATATATTTAATAAAATATAAAGTAAATATCGTTTAATCATAAAAAGGTAATTATTTATTCGAAATTCAAAAAAGAACAGGTTATATTAAAAAGGGACATTTCTAAATTGCGGGAAAAGGAAATAGCATTTTGGATACGAGGCTTTCTTTTGGATGACGTCATGACATTCAAAATTGGAGAGAACGTTTTTTCTTAGCGTGGGTAAGCTGAAAAGCGTCACTAGCCCAGACCAACGCTGCACGTGGTGGAGTGTAGACGTGAGTGCAATTCTTCTGCGTATCGAGGGTCGGCATAACTCCCGAAAATGTATGAGAAGTAAAATAAAATAAACGATATACAAAAGTTTTTCTGGGGTGATCTATAACAAATCTACGCATGCCCGGCTAGCTCAGCTAGCCGGAGACATCACACCGAACCGCATCAAAGGGCGACACAACGTGACCAACAGCATTAATTTTTACATCAAATTGGCGATCCAACTAGAGACCAAAACGACATTCGACATCAAATGACGACCCAACGTGCGGCCTCGAGAAAATAGACCAACCCCAAGACGACCAAGCCAGCATCGAACCAGCAGACAAGAAGGTGCCCAGCGTGTCAACATCTGTGAAACGTGTAGTGAACAAGTTAAGTGCAGTTTAAAAAAAAAAAAAAAAAAAAAAAAAAAAAAAGTGAAATAGTGAAAATTGTGAAAATATTGGTGAGTAGAAAACACGTGTAAATAGCTTAGAAATGGAAGACAGTGATAGCGATTTTCTAGGTTTTGAGAGTCCGGAAATTGAGAAAAGTGTAGTTAGGATGGAAGAATATAATCAAAATATAATCGATAGCAGAATATGCCAAGAAGTAGAAGATCAGAACGTTAGAGAAACACCTAGAGGTAGTTCAGAAATGTTTAGTAGTAATTCAGAAAGGCCAGTGATTATGTCAGAAATAGAGAATATGTTTCAAAAGATAATGAAAAAGATGAGTACAGAGTTAAGTCAAAAGATAGATGAAACTAGTAAAGAATTAAGAACAGTGAAAAAGATGAGTACAGAGTTGAGTCAAAAGATAGATAAAACTAGTAAAGAATTAAGAACAGAGTTAGGACAGAAATTAGAGAAGGGACAACAGGAATTGGGAATGCAATTGGAAAATCAGAAGAGAGCTTTCGAAACCTTTAGGGAAGAAGTTAGGGAGGAAATTAATAAAGTTAGTAGTGAAGTAAAAGAAAATAGAGAACAGGTTAAGGGAGAATTAGAGACAATAAGGCAAGAAGTAAAGAATTCTGAAAAGAAATTAGGTCAACAAGTGAGTGAAAAATTAGATAAAGAAAGGGAAAGAGTAATATATAGATTAGACAAACAAAGGGAAGAGGTAGTACAAAGGTTAGATAAAGACAGGGAAGAAATTAGAGAAGAGTTACAGGGGTGTAAAGTTAGAATGGAAAGATCTGATGTAGAAAGTGAAAGGCAGGCTAGAAATTTGGAGGATGTTACAGACCAAATAAAAGGAGTAGTAACAGAAATTACTCAGGTGAAAGAGGCCTTAGAAAATTTGAAATTAAATGAAAATGCATGTAATCACAACAATCTTAGTAATGAAGTTGCAAGAAACGAGGCAATACCAGGTGTATCAGCTGACATTTCGATGCAAAATAGAGGTAACAGTAATTCCCATTCTGATCTCAGAAATAGCTCAGAGACAGGTGACCACTCAAATTTACATTGGCCTAACCACGTCTTAAATGAAATGACACCTCCCGTTTTTGAAAATGAAGATTCAGATGATCCTAAAGCCTTTTTAGAAGGGTTACAAGAGTACTTCACGGTGAAACGCATACCAGAGGAGTACAAGATGGTGATAGTAAGAAAATGCCTAAAGACATAACAATAATGATTACGGGACCTTTAGGAACATCTTTTTAACCAGATATTGGGGAGCTAGTAGACAGGCTAATAGTAGAGTCGAATTAAGCAATGGAAAGTTTAATCCTAGATCGGAGGAATCGATGGTCAACTATTTTATGAAAATAGCAAGAAAATCGAAGATGTTGGATCCTCCCTTAGATGAAAAAGATCTAATAAATATAGTTACTCCACATTTTCCGGAAACGCTTCAACACTACCTAATCATAGCCCGACCCGATAGCATTGCAGCTATGATCGAATTATTATCAGCCTTAGAAGTCAATAAGCCAAAACACGCATTTGGAAATAAATATGAAGAAAAAGTTTGCATTTTATGTCCACTTTAGTGACTCCAACAATTTAAAATCTTGATGAATTATTAATACTAATATTTTGATTCTGTTTACATCATATGTTGCAAGAAGTATTGCAAAAATTTACAAAATTAAATATTATTCTGTTACCTCTACAGTAATATCCTCCTGTGAGACGGTGTGGCTTACATGTATATACTTATAAAACAATACTATTGTAAAATTAAGACAATATGTTCACACTTCAAAGTTCAACTCTCAACTGAAGCATTGCTGAAATATTGGATCAAACTAACGTTGCACATGTGCTCAATATGCGTTGAGAGTTTTGATATCTGTCCAGGAGACGGTTGTTAGCATTTAAGGGTTGATAAACATTAATTTCTCTGGACACTCTTCTCACTGCAAGCACCAAGTGCAGCAGGTATACTTGATGCTTCATTTTTGCCCATGTCGAGCACCTCTTTCACATCTAAATTACCACTGTAATGCAGAGCTGCTTCAATCCATGTTCCAAATCTCATGAGGATTGGCCCTGGGGGCAAACAACTGTTTTGCATCATATCAGTACATAATTGAACTCTAGATGACGCCTTCACAAAAGTTAGTTTCAACAGAGGAAATTAAGACATCTACTTCTAGAAAATGTGCTTGAATTTCCTCTGCCAAGCAGTAAAGAGCACATGCTAGACAAGTCATATGACTGCCTTAGGATAAAATACCTACAAAGCTTTAGCAGTCTTAATCATTTGTGCTGTTGCATCTGCAACTATCATCAAGAATTCTTCCTCATTTTATTTAGCAGGTCACAAACCACATAATACATTATAAACAACCCTAGCAATTGAATGGTTTGTTTATTCCAGTACCCTGGCGACCATTAGATGTGGAGCTCCTGGTTCAGATTCCATCATTTTCCCCACACTATTCTGAAATGAAAATGTATAATAACCTTCCATTTTACCTGAAGCTATTAGATAAACATAGTCAACAGAAAATCTTTAAGAAACATTTAGTTGTTCTTATATATTCACTGCCCGTATACTGTGGAGGAATTCTTTTATATCTCATCAGGTAAATATTAATACGATATATCTCATATCATCTAGTAAAAGCAGAGCGCATTCCAAACAATGCACGCCAAAAACCTGAAGTGCTATCTTAGCGGATATCTAAGAATTCTTACAATATGATACATATGGTTACTGCAATAACAATGGCCTCCATTTGTTCAATAATGCAATGGTTTATGTAACAACAAAGACAGCAGTTACCTGAACAAGGTAAATTGGGCAGTGGCAACATTAATATTGTAATTTACTATCGCATGTGCAGATAGTATGTTAACCAACTTGTTATATGTAGATAAAACAACCAACTCATGTGGGAGATTTATTGCCATCATTTGTCTGTAACAAGTCATCAAGCTTTTAAATTGTTACATTCACTCAAGTGGACATAAAATGCAAGATTTTGTCATCTTAGTCTCCGTTTGTTCATTCATTTGTTTGTTGTATCTTTCATAGTTTTTTTTAAACTTGTTCCACCCAAAAGTGAGATCCCAAATTGCACCTTGATTTTGACTAAGCTTCAATAAAATAACTCATTTCTGATAATAGAAATAAGAGACAATATTGGCAACTCAGACTTGACCACTAGTGTACTAGATAGAGGTGGAGCTTGGTGTGGAGAATGGAGGAATCATGAGCATCATGGGAGGACCGCGGCCCCTCTTTAGTGCAGGAGTCAACTAATTCCTCATTGATATTTTGCGGATGAATGTACCTTCTTTAGTAAGTCAACTTTACCACACAACATTCTGTAAAAATTTACACAAGTGTGATTAAAGTTCACCTTATTAATCAATAAAGCTTTCAAAGTCTGTATTGAAAGAGCGTTCTTGTCATTTGTCCACAAAGCATTCATTAAGGGGAAACACTCGTTCAGTGGGGGCATTAGTTACAGGTAAATAAAGAAGAAATTCTAATATTTTAAGAAAACTGGTATAAGGCACATTTTTCATATCACAATGTGAAATAATTTCTACCCAACAATCGCCAGGCGTTGTTTTTCCCAGTTTCCATTTTTCTAATATTTTTGCTGACATATAGTGTTTAATATACACATACTCATCATACAGACCAGTATCATATATTGTAGTTGAAGGAGCCATTTCACGAATGAAATCTTCAGTCTTTTGTTCTATCCTTCCATTGGGGTACTCCTGCCAGCTTAAGTGTTACCCAAATGCAGTCCCGCAAACTCTCAATGGGTTCAAGCCACTTATATATTGTATAAATATTCAGCTGTAGCTTGATAGAATGTATGGACATACTGTTCAAATTTTGCAATCTCTGATGATAAATCTTCATTTCTCAATTTACCAAGAATTGATTTGACAGCTGATGTTATGAAACAATCTTCACCCTTGGAAACTAAATTAACTTTTAAATAATTTAACACAGAAATTACTTCAAAAACTGTAACTGTTTGATGCTCTACTCTTTGAACTGCAGTGTGAAAAGTTGATAGTTGATTGTGAAGAAAGTACAGCCAAGCTTCTGACAAAGGATTTTCAAAGAATTATTTGATAACAAATGGACATTTGTTTTGAGATTCGAAATATGATTTCAGAGGAAGAAACATAGCCCGAAGACGCTCAACCTCAGGGAGTAAAGTAAGCCACCTTGTATTGCTATAGCCTAAACATGGGCGTCAGCAGACTTTTTCAAGGGGGGGGCGCATGTTGGAAGTTTACAATTAAACAATATTATATTCAAGACGCTCTCGGGCTTCGAGCCTTAACCGGTTAAGGACAAACTGCTCCTTAATGTACCAGGGGTATACCGTATCCCCTGTGAATGCGGGACGCCGTACATAGGGCAAACCGGCAGGACCATTTCCACCAGAGTCAAGGAGCACGAACGGTCCATACGATTAATGCAGCCTGAAAAGTCAGGGCTGGCAGAGCACTGCCTTGAAAAAGACCACAGAGCCAACTTCAAAGAAACGACCATTTTGGCAAAATGTAGCGGTTTATGGGAACGGAGGGTTAAGGAGGCTCTGGCCCTCTCTCTCCCTCCTTCCCCATCACCCACCCCTCTCCAAATCCTCTTGTCCCCCTCTCACTAACCGCTTCCTGTCCCCCTCCTCGCCCCCTCACACTCAAAACCCCCCTCTCTCAGGTCCCACTGCCCTATCCCAAGGACCCCCCTCTCCCTGATCAAACCTCTACTCCTCTTGGTGCCTCTCCTCCCCCCTCACTCTTCTTTACTAACCTCCCCCCTCACCCCCGCCAACACCCTCTCAATCTTCTGCTCTACCACCCTCCTATCCATCTTCACCCCCCACCACTACTGCCCCGCCCCTCCAAGCATTATCTCCACCCTCCCAATCTCTCCTTCACCTCTCCCCAGATCTCACCTCAACCCGCTCGCATCCTCCTCTATCCGACCCCTTACTGCTCCCCCCACACTCTCTCCATCCTCCCTGTTACCTCCCTTGTGCCTTATTTTCCCCTCACCCCCCTCACTTCACTCGTTGCCCAACCTATTCACACCTCCACCCCCCTCCTTGATGGGGAAGTGTGGGAAATACGTAAAAACCCGCTCCCCACTGGAGACGGCGCCACCCGGCCAAGTCGTGGCACGGGAACTCGTGGTAGAGAAAGGCGCAAACAGCTCCTCCACCCCTCCACCTCCTATCACCACCTCACCCTCCTGCTCAACTCCTTCCACCCCGTCGGCGAGCTTCTCCCCTCCCGACACTCCCTCCCCTCAGCCCATCCACCCAAACCCCACCTCCCTACTCTCAAATCCTCCTCCTCTACCCCACCCAACCCCCCTAAACCCTCAGATCCTCGCCTCAATAAATGTCCTACCCACCCCACACCCACCCCTAAGGCCGCTGCCACCTCCGACACTGAAACCAACCCCACTCAAGGGAATATAGCAGCAAACTGCTTCGACCAGATCAACACTATCCAACCTGGGACAAGCCCCTTACTACCACCCCTTGGACACCCCTGCGCTGCCACACCCAAAGCTTCCCTCTCATGGACAACTTCCCAACCTCCCAGAACCGCACCCACCTCCCACAACTTCACACCAAAAACCACCACCCGACCATCTCCCTACACCCAACTCCCCTCAACCTCCCGCTCTCCACCAACCCTCCACCTCAATGAGCCAGGCATCACAATCCCCACAGTGCCACCCTCCCTCTTCACAGCACCAAACCAATCTGCCCAACCAACCGGCCCTGTTCCATCTACACCAAATGCCCCATCTCCACTTCCCCCCGCCCCCACTCACCTCAGCTATGCTCAAACAGCCGCCTATCAGGCACCCATATATATATACACAGAGATCAACTGGGAGTCGCGGATATACTACACTCCTTCGATACCCAACTTGGCTGCACTTCCGGTCTTGTCACCTCGCAAGCCCCGGTGTCAAGGGACCACATGATACGAGCCTCATCTCTTGAGGAGTATCACCAGTTTTGCAAATTCCTCCGAGAGAGAAACGTAGACTTCTCTCTCACGCGCAGAGAACAAGACCGGACCTACAGGGTGGTCATCAAACACCTGTACTTCAACCATGCCGAGGAACTCCTAAAAGCCAATTTACTCAACATTGGCGTTCGAGCCATCAGAGTAATACAGCTAAGGCGATTCACTAGGGAACGTCCACTACTCCCCATCTATTTGGTGGAGGTTAATACACCTGAAGAAAGACAGCAACTCCTCTCCCTCAAACTTGTGTGCCATCATAAGGTACAATCCGAGGATTATCGCCCCCCACTCCATCTACAACAGTGTGGCAAGTGCCAACGCCTTGGCCACTCACAATACGGCTGCACTTCCCCCCGACCGGTTTGTTCAAAATGCACTATGCCACACGATTCGATCACCTGCCAAATTCCCCCGCACCTAAGGAGGTGTGCTCTATGCAATGGTAAAGGACACGGGGCTCGATATAAATCGTGCCCCGTTTACAAGGCCCAAATAGAGCGTCTCAGAGCGGGAAACGCTGCAAGGCAATCCCATGCAACCACAAGAATTCACACTGTCCCCCCCTTCTTCTGCTTCTATGCAAACTACGATGGTACAGAGGCAACCTTCACAACGACCCTCCCACCCTGCCCAACATGAAAACGCGGGCACTATGGGTTATCCCGTACCACCAAATCCCACAAAAACACCCCAAAACGCCACCTACACTAACAACATCACTTCTCAACGCCCCACCAGCTACACCCCCCACCCACAAACCTCCCACGTCAACTCACCCCCTCCCCTCAACCACCCACCCACAATGCAATGGGCACAGGCAGAATCTGTAATTCGCCACATTCTCTCTAAATTAATATCTTACCCTGACCATGCCCAATCAATAATCATGGCTCACACCAACTTTTTCCGCCTCCTATCCGACCCTACCCATAACCTATTCCACTAATGGCCCCTAAACTATGCAGAATAATGTACTGGAATGCATTTGGACTATATAGACGCAAAACGGAACTAACTGACTTCGCCCTAACTCACAATAACGACATCCCCCTCATACAAGAAACGCGACTCTCCCCAACCACACGATTCAACGTCCCTGACTACAAGACCTACCGCAACGACAGAAACAGACAGGGCGGAGGCACAGCAATTCTCATCCGCAAAAATGTTGACCACGAACTCGCCCAACTACCATCCCTCAATAGACTCGAGGCCACTGGCCTCTACATTACTATAAACCACACAAAAACACTCCTCATCTCCGTATACAACCCCCCTGGTCCCCTTGACACGGGCGATCTTGATGCCCTGCTTAACCTCCACCATGCCATCATCATAGCCGGAGACCTAAACGCAAAACAACCTTTATCGAACTCGCGCACTACCAATCGGGCAGGACGCACTCTTCTAAGCCATGAAAATCGGTCTGACTATGTCATCTATGCCCCAGCAGACTACACATTCATCCCCTACAACTCCCAGCACCAACCCGACGTGTTAGACATCACCATAGCACGCGGACTCACCCATAGGCTAACACTGAACGCAATCAATGACCTCTCTTCCGACCATCTTCCTATAATCCTCACCTTAGAAGGCTCCTTAACCCCCAAAGTACTCCCACCCCGCAGAAACTACAACAAAGCCGACTGGGAAACCTTCCGAAACCTCCTCGACTCGCATATTGCCCACACTCCACTCATAACAACTGAAGACCTCAACCTTGCCGTAGAACAACTCCAAACCAGCATCCATCTTGCCACAATGACCGCCGTACCTTTAATTGTCCCCTCCAACAAAGCCACGCAGATGCCCTCGGACATCAAAAAACTGACCACTGAACGAAACCGCGCGCGGAGAAAATGGCAACAAACCCGACAGCCTGCTGACCGCGAAATCGTACAACGCATAGAAACCTCCATTCGCTCCCTCACCACAGAATTTCTGTCCAACCAATGGGCAAATACCCTCTCTGGACTCGATGCACGACACACCTCAGTGTGGCGCATCGCTAAACACTTAATGCGCGAAAAGACCGAAATCCCACCGCTACAACATCAATCTAGAGTTGCAACATCCGACCAGCAAAAAGCTGGCATGCTAGCTGATGCCCTTGAAGAAACACTCACCCCCAACGCCGAACCATACAACCGAGAATTCACACTCGAAACTAACTTTCTCACCCGGGAGCTACACTCAAAACCCACCCACAGTAAAATACGTAAAACCTGCCCATCAGAACTTCAATGGATTATACGTCACCTTCCCATAAAGAAGGCCCCTGGCCCGGACGAAATACCGAATATCGTGCTTAAAAACCTCCCTACAAGCGCCATAGAGAGGCTCACAACAATCTGTAACCACTCACTGGACAGCGGCTACTTCCCTGACCCCTGGAAACTAGCAAAGATCTTCCACTTCCCCAAGAAACACAAAGCACTAACTAACCCTCAAAATTACCGACCCATTAGTTTACTTAGCGCTCAGTAAGCTCTTAGAACGCGTTATCCTTAAACGCCTAAATTCCTTTCTCACCAGACATAAGATCATAATACCAGAACAATTTGGCTTCCGACCCAAACACTCCACAACTCTTCAGCTCCTCCGAAAAACCGAACACATCACCCATGGCTTTAACTTCAAAAAATCCACAGGCGTGGTTCTTCTGGACATAGAGCGCGCCTTCGACAAAGTCTGGCATGAAGGACTATTACGCAAACTTCTAACCATCCGCGTGCCAGACACTATGATCAAACTAATCACCAATTACCTCCGTAACCGCACATTTGTCTCTACAGTAAATGGTGCAACCTCGGCCCTACATCCCATTCGGTCCGGAGTCCCCCAGGGAAGCCTCCTGGGGCCCACACTTTTCAATATATACATCAACGACATCCCCAAAACCCTATCAACAAACCTCTACTTGTACGCTGATGACACCTCCATCACCGCGCAATCACGCAGCCTAACACTCCTGCACACTCGATTACAATATGCACTTTCCACACTTGAATCATGGCTTAGCAAATGGCGCGTCAAAGTCAACAGCAGAAAATCCCAGGCGATAATATTCACCAAAAGGCTAAAACACAAACACCCCAACCATGCCCTAGCCCCACTCCAACTTCTCAACACAGACATTCCGTGGACCAACCAGGTGATATACCTAGGGGTCACTATGGACCACGGCCTAACATGGAAACCGCACATAACCACCGCCCGCCGCAAAGCACAAGCACAACTTCGTAAAATCTATCCACTGATCAACCTCAATAGTGCACTTAGCCCAAAACTAGGACTCATGCTCTACAAACCCCTAATCCGACCAATCCTCACATATGCCTCCCCGGTATGGGGCTACGCAGCCAAAACACACATCAAATCCCTCATCACATTCCAAAATAGAATCCTCAGAATCATCGCCAAGGTTCCAGCCTATGCCCCTGCCAGAAAACTCCACGAAGAATTAAAACTCCTCACAATAGAGGAATTCATTAAAAAGCTTGCCTCCGACCTCTACAACAGGCCTAAACTAAACCGCAACGAACTTATACATGACTTAGGGACATACGACACTGACTCTCACGGACACCCCCGACCCCTACACCTCTTCGATAGGTCCATCTCCAACCCCACTTCAGCCATCGACATAGCAATACATCTTTTCAACACATTCAAACCGCCGTAACTGCTCTTGTTCCAGGCCCAGATGATGCAGCCCAGTACACAACAAACAAAAACCACAGGATGCACCACAAAGTGCGGCCCAGGGGGTAGATAGGCCCCCCTCAACTGTGTTAAATTCGACCACGCAATGAACCTGGACAATGATTGCCGGAACTACTCCTCACTCCACACTGTCCTCGTCCGTCAGTCTGTCCTAATCAACTGAGCCACAGCAATCAACTCCCAACGAACCTCTCCCCATTATTACACCAAGCCATTCACCTACAAACCTGCATCACATCATTCACTCCCTGGGTCCTGCACAGACTTCTGTATGTACAGTACCCAGTCACCCGAAAGCTCTTGTGTGCAACCGCGCACAAGAAGTCAAGTCTGTCCGTCAATAACCGGGGTGCTCACGCGGAACCCGAATACATCAACTCCCTACCCAGTGACACAGCGCCATCACCAACACACACTCGCGATATCACCCCCCCCCCCCCTTACTACACGCAATACCCATCGCCACTATCACTCATTTGCTAGCAGCGGATACTCATACCTTCGCGACATGACTACCCGCTGATACTTCAGTAGATTATAGTTGTTACTGCCACTGGCAAGCAACTCCATACATCTCCACAAACAGAGGTAGGGACCTCTGGACTTCCGGTGGGGTTTTTAGTGAATAGGCTGCCCGGGTTCGAAGCCCGGGTAGGAGGCTTACACTCGCATGCATGCATGCGGTAAGGGCGTAAGTAGCCTTTTTCCCCACCACAAAAAAAAATGCTAGTCTGGTGCCGGGGGCAAGAGCGCCGAGACAGCCAACGCAGCTTGGAGATGGGGAAGAAGAAGCATCGAAGAAAATCGCCGACTTCGCCGGTTTCTGGAGCCATATCGGCCCCAAAACCAGTTAATACCAACGCCGACAAGAACGCCGAGACACGCGACAAGAGCGCCGAGACAGCCAACGCAGCTTCTACAGTTCCGGCCGGTCCCGCACCGAGCGCTACTAGCGCTCCCACTGGGCCACACACCACACCGCAGCAAGCCAGCCTGCCAGTCGAGCGATCACCGTCGCTACGGCAGGAGGCCGACTCTCTGGGAGAGGCAGTGGCAGCGCCAATCCCGGAGTTTCCGGCAGTACCAGTGCCGGCCACCGACCACCTTCCTCGAAGAAAATCGCCGACGTCGCCGGTTTCTGGAGCCATATCGGCTCCAAAACCAGATAATACCAACGCCGAGACACGCAACAAGAGCGGCGAGACAGCCAACGCAGCTTCTGCAGTTCCGGCCGGTCCCGCATCGAGAGCTCCCACTGGGCCACACGCCACACCGCAGCCAGCCAGCCTGCCAGTCGAGCGGCCACCGTCGACACGGCAGGAGGCCGACTCTCTGGGAGAGGCAGTGGCAGCGCCAATCCCGGAGTTTCCGGCAGTACCAGAGCCGGCCACCGACCACCTTCCTCCGCTGCCGACTGCTCACGTAGGACCCCCTACAGGGACCTGCGTCGTTATCCGGGGAGTGCCACGGGACATCTCTGCAAAACACGTGCTATTCGCAGCACAACAGGAGTGGCCGTCAGTATTCCGAGCCACTCGCATCATCACCTCCCACGGACAGACAGACCTCATCCGACTTCTCTTCAGCAGCAACAGTGACCGCGAACACGCACTGAGGGCGGGCTTGCTCTTTCTTGGGCGGCGCCTACTCGCAGAACCCGGCCGAGCAACCAGACAGGTACCATGTCGCCGTTGCTGCCGTTATGGGCACCACGCAACCACCTGCAGCGCCGCACCTCGGTGCCATTACTGTGGGGCCCACTGCCTCACTAGTACGTGCACCAGCCACGATCTTCGCCGTCGTCGCCGGTACTGCGCTACCTGCAATGGCACAGGCCATTTCACGGGACAAGCGCAGTGCCCACTTTACCCACGGGCCCCGGCCCCTCAACATGCACCAGTCACCGCAGCTACACAGCCTCAACGCAGACCAGCTCCTACCAGTATTGCAGCATCACAGACCAACCAGACGTACGCCACTGTCACCACCACAACGCCACTGCCCAGGGGCGAGGCCGAGGACGTCCGCAAGGAGGTCCAAAGCCTCCACACACGACTAGACAAGCTTGAGAATGCCGTACTACAACTAACAGCCGCCGTGACAACAATCGCCAACTCCACAGCCTCCATGAAGACACAAATCAAAACCGCCATAACTACTGGTCGGGAACACTACGACACAACGACAACTAGACTCAGAGCATTACAGCAAGACACACAGACACTCAGCAACCACATCAACACACTCAGACGGACTCAGCGCAAACAGCTTACACCAATCACGCGACAACTGTTACACCACACCACACCACAGGCTTCAACGCCGCAGCAAAACTGTTAGAAGAACTCCGCACCGCAACCATAGAACTCGACAACTCTGAACTACTGGCATCTATACAACGAAAACTTCACAGAATAGAGAACAAACCGACAACTACCACACACGAAGCAAGCTCTCAGACCTCACTATCACCGCCATCACTCGCCAGAGCGCAGCACCAAGAGCAACAATTTCACCAACCTACCGCGCCATCTACACGAGCGGCGGAACCATCACATCAGCCAGCTACACCGTCAACACCGACTCAGGCACAACCACGCCGGACAGGAAGACGAACTCCACCACCCACACTGACTGCGGAACAACTAGCACTTTTCCGCCGAGGCGGCTACACCTTCCACGCCGGTGAGCCATGCACCCCTCGGTGCAAGAACAGACTTTGCGACAGACAAGGAGTAACTGGGTACGATGTTGCCCCCTTACTGATATCACGCGGGTACACGTAGCTTCACGGCTACTCACCACACTGAACTCACATCACCACATCGATACATCAGCAACCGCTGATACCCATCACCGCCGCCTACGCCGCTCACAGCAACCATCGCAGCAACGCCGACCCATGAAAGCACGAACGTGCGCATGACTACCACCGCCTTTATCTCCCTTATAGGCCACCAGCAATTCCCACGTGCGCATGGCCAGGGCCTTGTGTCATGGCCATGGCCTGGATCAATAATTTATCCGCTCCTGCCCAATGGGCGGCAGCACGCAACCACCGCTGGACTAACGGAGGTGCTTTATGCGGGACTCCACCAATTTCACCTCAGAGATACACAACTATCACCTCCAACTTTTAATAAATGTATTCTATGCCTCCCCTCTACGCCTAAGACTTTACATCCCTCCCCTCTTCCTTACCCGGCGAAATAAGCCAAATCTTTATCCCTCTCCGACTCTACTTCTGTCTCCCCTTTCCAAAAAAAAAAAAAAAAAAAAAAAAAAAAAAAATAAAAAAAAAAATAAAAAAAAAAATTGCTAGTCTGGTTAGCTATGCGAACCAGCTCTATCTTCACCACTGAATGCGCGGGTGCTACAGGCAGTACCGCAGCAGGCTTTCACCTTCCTAATCCGGTGGATGGGTTTTTTTTAGTGGGTATGGCCATCTTCAATGGCGACTCCCACAGTACCATGGGGTCTCGTAACAAGATTTTTCCCCTCCACCTTAAAAAAAAAATGCTAGTCATTCATCCTGAAGATGGGAGAGATGTACACTCCCGAAACGTTGATGTCTGTTCATCACTACACCTGGCTCGAAGCCCGAGAGCATCTTGAATATGTTCGTCGCCAGGAAAGCTACAAATCTTATTTTAAACAATATTAATTCATTATTCTGTTGAGTATTAACTAATGCTAAATAAAAACTGTTCTTTACATTAACAATAAAGCAATACTCTAATAGTAATTACATTTACTAATTTCCAAGGGGGGGGGCGATGAGCCTCAAACTTGTTTGTACTCCTGATCTACAAATTCAGAAAATTCTTTAAGATTTTCTATCCTTACAGTATACACATAGAAATTAGAATATATATTTAGAAAGAATGCATTCAGTATCAATAGGAAGGATATCAGCAGCCATCTTGATAGTATTGTGGATTATATGAGCAGAACACCCAACCCCAAGTAAGCTATGACATAGATTTCCTTTCAGTTTTATGAAGACGTTGTTGACGCCCTTTCCAGATATACCTTTAAAATTGTAGTTCGTATTATCTGCACAGAAAGCATTTCTTTTTTCTTTTAAATTATTATTTTTCAAACACTCACTCAAAAATGTAGTAATGATTTCTGAAGTTTCTCCAGGCAAAGATTTCAGATCCAGTATTTTAACTTGAATCCCCTCAGTATGATTAAAGAAAATAGCAAGCAATGGAAATATTTTTGTCTTTATGGTTTGATGAATCAGTCATTGCTGAAATAAAACTTGTTTTCTGCAAATCATATTCTAGTTGAGAAATGTCATATAGGGTCAAAACATTTAATACAATTGCCTCGGTTTTGCTACAACCACAAGTAAATTTTGGTTCAAAAGTACAGTCCTTTGATCTGAAAGATTATTTTTTTAGTTGTGGTGGACAGTATGGTAAGTGAACGCTACTTCAAAAGCTGCTAATTTCATATCTTTATCACCAAAACTTTCACTTTTAAAAAATTAGTCAATACTGCGCTTGAAGACACATTTGCACGCACCATTCTTTTATGTTGTGGTATTTATATGTTGTGGTACATCCGATCGCCCCCATGACATACTGAAAGTAGATGCACACTTATTGCACCGAACATCTAAGTCACAAATTGTTTGTTTTAATGTATGGATATTCCTTTTGTAGGTCACTATTAAAAACACACTTTCTGTTCGGCGTGGCATATTACTAATTTAAAGTATTTAACACTCGCAGTTTACAAGAGTTCACTGTATTTTATTACTTTAAAGATGCAGAACAGAGAACACAGTACTGTCTTCTACCAACGTCAAAATTGTAATGAATTTCTTTTGACTCAAGCGTATGCGTTTACAGTTTCCGAATTTGTTGACGGGCGGCATCCACACCAAACACAAGTTGGCATCACCTTACCGCAGCGAGCGTGGACCGGCACAGTTCAATTGTCGTCGGCAACCGTACTTTTCCAGGCGTAGTCTTCACACGGGGCTGGCGCGGTAGCACAGTGCAAGGGGTCCCGGGTTCGATTCCCGGCAGGGGGTAGGAATTTTTCCACATCCTTCCCTGAGTCTGGAAGTGTAATGACGGCGCCGTGGCTGAGTGGTTAGACCGTTCGCCTACCACCTAGGTGGGACCCGCATGTGGTATTTGTGGTGGACGAAGCGACGTCTGGGCGGGTTTTCACCGGTTTTCCCCGCCATTCATTCCACCATTTGCTCCATTGTCACCCCTCCAATTTCGCCTACATTTCATATCATCCTCTTCCTCACTGTAAGAACTGGTGCTTGGCTGACCACCTGCTTGCAGGTCTTCACTCTGTACGATCCAGAGGTCCCTCTGCTCCCTGACAGGCATCTGACCCTAGGCACAGGCTTGTAAGTCCTATGGGGGCATAAGTCCTGCATAAGGGGAGGGTCATCAGGGAAAAAAGAAGTCTACACACGGTTTCAGGTGTACTAATATTGTAGACCCGTAATATAAACAGCCCTTTGGTTTGTCAGTTGTTAGTATTTTTTAAATTTTAAGGACATATTGAATTTTTGAGAAGTATAATTAAAGGCATTTTATATCGATAATCATTGCCACAAAAAAGGGACATTTTGGCGTCCCATTCTACTTTTAAAAAATAAAACAGGGACTGTCCCGGCTAATACGGGACGTCTGGTCGGCTTATGTATGGCTGGTAATTCATTCATTCACTTTGCGACGCCCTACCAGTTCATCACAAATTCATTGCAAGTCGTATCCAAAACCTCCCTCACACGTTTCCTTTTCTAACCCTTTTCTAACCCTCAGTGCAGACCTTACCTGTAGCAGTTCGTCCTTTTCTCGCACTACAAATACTTTTCTTGGATACACCAGTCAATACCGAAGTTAGTGTCACAATATCATCTATGGAGGAAGACTAGGAGCTTCTCACAAAACTTACTGAACATGTTTAGTGTGGTATTACTGCAGCAAAACAGGCGACTAGAATCTGAGGTCACAGCATGCTGCAACTCTGACTCAACAATCTCACGCTCTCTGGTCATTGTCTCAGTTTTGTTTTTCTCCGCTGATGAAGAAACAAAATCGTCGATAGCTTCTATATGTTTCTCTTGGCTTTCGAAGTAGAATGTTAACACTCACTGTTTCAGCATTTTCAAAACCTCCTTTTCGCGTGTAAAAGCATCAGGAAAACTCTTTGAAGCATGTTTCACTACCCATGGATACCATGTGTTCCACAAAAACAGCTAAGCCTTGTATTTTCCACGGATCACTGAAACTGCCTACTCCAACACAGAGAACTAGGTGAGCCAACTTTTCCTGTTGCATTGCACATTTCTTTTTCTACACTGTATTACCATCATCTTCCTCCGTACCCGACTGAATTATGTCAGACGCTTCATCAAATTCTTCCTCTCGTTCGGAGGTGTATTCACAAGGGTCCTACTTTCTTGTGATTTCAAAATAATCAGTTGCTGAACATCTGATATCAATAATGCCGTCAAATTATTCTTTAAGCGAATCATCCTATAAGCTTTGAAGTCATTATGAGATTTAATTGGTGTTGTCTAAAAATTTATTTTCTAAACTGCCTTTATTGGCAGTATTCTGTCAAGCCATTGTGATGAACTCAGCCTCTTTTACACTTTTGTTACTTTGCTCAAGTACATTTAACTATGAACATAAAGAACTTACATCATACAAAAGAATCATTATATTGGGGATTGATATAGCTCCCATGTCTCTCCTCATCATATAATGCTACACAATGTATGTACTATTGCTGATGGACCAACATCGCTGAATCAGCCCAGACCGATGGTTTTTAAGTGTGTTTAATAAACACCTCCATGTTAGTAGATTTACTGGCAGGTAACAGAACTCCTGTGGGACAAAATTCCGGCACACTGGCTACGGAAGCAGAGGGAGACACCTCGCTCACATCGAACTATTGTGGCCCCCCCCCTCCCCAGGAGCCAAGGATGAAATGAGGGAACCGAAGGTGCCACACAGGGTCGCAGCTAGACAGGCCACAGAGACAAGTGTTGAGATTCCTTCATCCCGGCGCCAGGCCCCGCCGAGCAGCCATCACACCGCAGGTCCGATGTCGCACTGAGGCCCCCCCCCCCTCGACGAAGGACAAGGGCCCCCAAACGTCATCTAGCGCCGAGAACAGCAGTTAACATGCGCAGTCAACCACGCCAACACTACACGCCTGGAACTACACCTGAAAGATGAAGGGAAATGATGGAAAGGAAACGGTGCTATGAAATAATGCATCCCAGCATTCGCCTAAGGAAACCCGCATATCAGAGTGCGCGGCCACAGGATCGAACCCGCAACCTCCCGAATGCGGGAGCCATCCCGTCCGGTAAATTGTTTAATTTAATCCAACATCGCTGAAAAGAAGAGCAGAAATACGTACGTACCACCCAACTTCGAGATGAGGCACATGCTTACAAGAATGACTTTCGTGAACCAGTGGAAACCTGTGAATGTAAACTATGTGGACAGATAGTGTGTGCAGGTGCATCGCGACCCTGACAAGGATTTTATGTAACATCAAATTACAAAATATGTATACAAATGTATAACCAAAATTGGTGAAATATGTAAATAAATGTGTAATGAAGCATTAATATGTAACCAAAATTTTATTATTGTTATTATTATCATCATTATTATCCATTATTATGTTTTATTTTTTTAATATATTTATTAATATTGGGTGTCCCAAAAAAAACACTGACAACGCTTAATATGTTATGCAAGATATCATGCGCAGTCTTGTGTTTGACAATATGTTTTTAAAAAAAGAAAGATCGCTTAACTTTGCAAGATATTAACGGTGCATATTTATACAGAGAGATTGTGGTAGGAATTATATTTTCAGGGGGTTCTACAATTTCATCATTAAATTTGCAAGACAAAATAAGATTTGTATACCCAGAGTTGATATTTAGCACAGTTTGCAATAAGGCTGGTTTCACCAACAGTAATTATATTTATCTGGGTTAAAAATAAGAATACCCGGTATTGGTCAAATTGCTGTTTCACCATGCGCTTATAACCTACCTAAGTGTTTACTAGGCCACTTCTCCACCATTTAGGGTTCAAAACGGCGGTAAGCAGTAAAGAAAATGGCACGGCAACTAGTAATGGACTTGGTATTTGAAAATGAAAAACATGAAAGTAGCGATGAAGAATGGCTGCAAAACGAAAGAATACGGCGACCAAGATGGATTAAACATTGATCCAATTACTTTTATGAGTATGACGACATCCATTTCGTGACTCGGTTTCGTCTCAGCAAACAATCGGTTCTTTCTATTTTAGATCAAATAGAACAAGAGCTGGAATTTCCATCTAACAGGTAAGCTGATAATTCGCAAGGAATAAGAATTCAAATAATAAATTAAAGATTTTGGCACCACAGTATAAACATATTTTGCTGTGATATCGGCACACCTAACCTCTATTTCTGTACTGCCCCTGGTAGGTGTTTCACTGCTTTTATGCTCCAGAATGTTTGCATATTTTTATGTGTTTAATTCCTGGCAGTATTTAATACAATAATATATAACCATACTCATGTTTCTGCCTGTAGCATTGACCCAATCGCCGTTGGATTTATGAAATAACCCAAGGGAAAAGAATTGTAATTTCGTGTAATAATAATTTCGTATTATTGAAATGGTAATCATATTTTCCATAAAGGTTTAATTAGTCACAGTGGTAGGCTGGAAATCCAACCCTAAAGTTACCATTTATCTGCACAGATGTAGAAAGCACATACATATCTGACAATACTTAACCCCAAAATGACAAACTTTGCTACATGATGAGTTCACAGAAATGAGCTATTATATTTATTTATATTTTGCCTGAAATTTGGACATATTCTTCACCACTCTGTCCTCTATGTGATCTGCAAGAGGAAATGGATCGAGACCACCTTCAAATATGGCCACTTCTGGTGCCCCATCCATCAGTGAAAAATATTGGAGAGCAAGAGGATTAATGACTTCATTGTCAGAAATCCAGCATTAGCTAACAACAACAATATTTTGCCTGAGTAACAAATAGGATATCTTTCTCTCCCTTTCCCAAGCGCCACATGAACGTGTTAACAAAAAAGTAATGCAGCATTTAAATATAAATAAATATATATGTACATCTTTTTTGTATTCATATAAACAGAAATAAAGGTGGTGGTGCAGATTTGCCCTAATACTATATTTTAATGTCCTCGCAGTATTTTAAACAACGAATATTCAACTGACACCTGATATACATAAAAGTAGGGTAAGAAAATTAAAGTATTGCTTTGCAGAAATGCAGCTTTCTCCATGACCCAGTTGCTGATAACTAGAGGGCGGATTTATATGCACTAAAAATCACAAATATATGCATGCACAGGTGCGGATCTAGAAATATTCGATAGGGGAGGGGGGCGGTTCTGGTCCATTACCACTTCAGAATAATTAAATTCATGCTAAAACA
The DNA here is from genome assembly GCA_030765045.1 of Tenodera sinensis. Lineage (NCBI taxonomy): Eukaryota > Metazoa > Arthropoda > Insecta > Mantodea > Mantidae > Tenodera > Tenodera sinensis. The sequence goes on from JAUKNM010000139.1 coordinate 148,904, forward strand.
TGCCTAGCTAAATATTTAACTGAAAGTAATAATGTTTAAACTAGCAGCTAGCACCTGTCCGGGAAGAAGACTGTAAGCGCCACAAGCAAACCGATCAAATGTTTACAAAATACTCCTATTATGAATACGGCATTCGAACATTCGCTGAAATTCCAGAGCATGGGACTGGTGCACTTAGTGATTAGTTAATTGAATTTTACGATTTACTTAACTAGAAATTAACTGTACTACGAAAAAAAAAAGAATAGGATGTTGTGTTGTAGCTGACATATCAATGAAACTGCAGTCTCCTGCGGTTTTTTTGCGAAAAGTCTAACTACCTCCTCCGGCCAAAGTCACCTCGATGTTGCGGTGGATGTTAAACAGCACTAAACCATTCAATCGATCCTGTTTCATATTGGATCTTAGATACGTCTCCACACGCATGAGCGTCGGCACACTTTTTTCAGGGAGGGACCGCATGTTGGAAGTTTGCAATTAATTCATTATCCTGTAACCAAAAACTGTAAAAATTGAATTATAGTATTTGTTACGGATAAGCATGTTAATTTATGCTAAATAAGAAGTGTACTTTACCTCAAAATTAAAGCAATAGTCTGACAGTAATTGATTGCACATTACATTTGTTATTTTCCAAGGGGTATGTCGCGGCCCCCCCCCCCCCCTTGCACTCCCTTCGCGACACCCATGTTCACACGCCGCATGTTGTCGCTGGTATGACGCACATGATTGTTAAAAGTTCTTTAATGTTAGGATAGAAGTTATTTCTCATTAGGATAAGTGTTTCAATAGCAGTTTTCGGTTTATTTTGTTGAGTTTTCCAATACTTAAACCATACGTTTAATTCCCCTCGAAGCTCTGTAATGGTGACGGGCAAGTCTTGTTCGTAAATGCCTGCAGCTTTTGCTATATCGTCAACATTGGAAGTAAGATCGCTTTGAAAACTAGGAACCAAGCGCTGAAGATTAAGGATGTACTTGTGTTTGTCATGAGAAAATCTAGTGGATAGTTCATTGAATAGGTAATCCGAGAATGGAAGGGAAACATTAATGCGATAATGATCTTCTGGAGAAGCTGTAGGAACATTACTTCGATGAGCTTGTCTGGATGCTATTCGACCAGCGACCAGCGACCGAGTACAGGTCGTACAGGTTCTCCTGTACGGGATGTCGTGTTTGCACAGCACCTAGCCGCTAATGCGACTTTATCTGTGCAGTATTGGAGGTTGTCTTTGTGTTGTCATGCTTTTGTGTCCTTGGCAATGGATTCTTTCTGTATGCCTAGTTTAGGATACAGAAAGGGGGCAGGAATAGGTGTTGGGGTAATGATGTGTTAGAAGATGGGAGTGGCATTACCCTTACCCAAGGGCGTCCTTGGGTAGGCGGTAGCTTTTCCTTCTTCGAGGTGCTGTGTGGTCGTATTGACCTAATGCCCGTACCAGCTGATTGGCGTGGGAGTTTAGTTTGGAGTGCATGGTTCGGGATCGCTCCCTTACCAAGTCCATGATGTAGGGAAGTCCTGATTGGTTGTGGAGGATGTAAGATAGGAATCTATGTCCGGTATTGAATATCATTCTTAACGCCCTGTTCTGCACTGATTGCAGTTGGCGCATGGTAGATGGTGCTGCCGATCCCCAGGCTTCGCAGCCGTATAGGATCAATGGCGGAATGATTGCCCGATAAATCCTTAATTTTAGGTGGTTGGGCATGGTAGATCTGAGGATAGGGTAGAGCTGTCTGAGCGCAGCGTGACCAAGTTTGGCCTTTGCGCGGACGTGTGGGGCGTATGTTAGCCCGCGATCCAGAAGAACGCCTAAATATTTGGCGGAGGTTACCCATGGGATATTTCTCCGCCTAAGCCGAAGAGACCGTTCCGGCCGCCAATGGCGAACCTTACCAAGAAGGAGAGCGGAGCTTTTCCCCGGACTAATAGCCATTCTCCACTTCTCACTCCAACGGTCGACGGCGTCGAGTTGTCGTTGAAGGGGTGGGAGGCAATATCTCACATTTTTATTTTGTGCCATGATGAGGACGTCGTCCGCATACTGGCATGTCACAGTATGTTGTTCTTTTGGAAATCGGACATGTAAGCTGCGAAGAGTACCGGGGAGAGTACACTGCCCTCTGGGACTCCTGCCGTTATTTGTCTTATTGTAGACAGTTTTCCTTCCACTTTCCCTCTGAAAGTGCGGTCCTGAAGGAAACTGCTGATTATAGTGAGATATGCAGGAGGGATATTTGCCTGCTTTAGTTTGTACAGTAGGCCTTGGTGCCAAGTTGTGGCGAAAGCCTTCTCCACGTCCAGCAGCACCGCTATGGTCTTGATGTTTCCCTGGAAACCCAGGGATACCATCTCGGCCACACGCAGCAACTGCATGGTCGTGGAATGACCCCGACGAAAACCAAACTGGTGATCCGGTAGGAGTTGCCTCTCTTCAAAAAGAGGTATTAGGCGGGTAAGGAGCAACCGCTCAAAAACTTTTGAGACGATTGGGAGAATGCTGATGGAACGGTAGTTGTTAGGAAAGACTGGGTTCTTGCTCGGTTTCAATATACACACTACCCTCGCCTCCTTCCAGAAAACCAGAAAGTGACGAAGACGGAGGCATGTATTGAAGATCCGGGTCAAGCGGACCACAGCCTTTTTGGGTAGCTGCTGTATAATGAGCGCCGTGACGCCGTCATGCCCAGGGGATTTGTTGGGATTCAGACTTTGGATTTCGGAAAGCACCGCTTTCGGGGTGATTATGGGAAGTTGGATCACCTTGCGTAGCCGCCACGGTTCCTCATAGAGGTAATCCACGGTTGCATCCACGAGTTCAGTAAAGTCTTCGTCTTGTGGGTCCTCCCGGGGTTCGAACTGTACATCAAGGTGGTCCGCGAACACAGAGGCTTTCTCGTCTGGCTCAAAAGCGAGCCGCCCACGAGTGACGAGCAAGGGATGCTGGTATTGGGTCTTGACCTTCCTCAAGGCCCTAATAATCCTCCAGGGTTTCTTTTCTTGAAGGTTTACAGTTTGTAATGTGTTTTCCCAGGCTGATGTTCTATGCGCACGGAGCAGTCGCCTTACCAGGGATTTGAACCTCTGGTAAACTGCTCCTATCCTGGGATGGCGGAAACGCTGCCATAGCTTCCGAACAGTTGCCTTGGCTTTTATCAGCTGTCGGAGTTCTATAGGTAAGGTTCGAGGATCTGGGGTGTTGGTGGGAATGCGGTGAGTATGTGCGCGTACCGCATTTAGGTTTCTGGTGGGAAAAGTCCGACGCTGCCTCTTCCAACGCCTCGATATCATCGATGCGGGGTCGAGGGTCGACGGAACGGTTAAGTTCTAGGACTGCTGCATCCCAGTCGGTCTCAAATGTCCAGTCTGAGTTTAATAGAGCTGGCATGGCTGTTGTGGAATCTACCACGACAGGGTCGTGGTCAGAGTCCAGCTCATTTACTGCCGAGAGGTCGAAGTGTAATGGCATGTTCTTGGTGATCATGATGTCTAAGACGTCAGACCTGCCGCGGGCCGGATGGAATGTAGGACCTCTCGGCCCGTGCGCGACAAGGTTTGGGTCTCCGCTGATGAGGCGGTAGAGCCCGCGCCCCCTCTAGTTGCTAGTGCGACTGTACCAGAGCCCATGCTTCGCGTTGAGATCTCCAGCGATGCAGACTACTGGGTGTAGGTTGAGGAGAGTGGTGTAATCTGCTTCATAGAAGGGGTGATCTGGAGGGTCATAAGCCGCAATCAACAATGTGTCCACACCACCAATGGCAAGCCTAATGGCAGTAGCCTCCACATGTTGAAGGGCAGGAAGAGGAAAAGGTGTATGGGTGATGATGCTTTTGATGAAGATAGCTGTACCACCGCCCTGTCGGCCGACCTGATCAGACCGATGGGCGACCTAACTAGGTAGCGAGAAGTTTATACCAGCATGCAGGTGTGTTTCGGTCACCAAGAGGATGTCGATCCCGTAGAATTGTAAAAATTCCAGAATGCCAGGACGTTGTTCCCTTACACCGTTGGCATTCCAGAAAGCGGCGCGTAATGGTCTACGCACAACACGGTAGGCCATTACTGCTCTAGTGTTTGCAGCAGGATCTGGTGTTTTTGTAGGACGTCAACATTGGCGTCCGTTATGGTCTGTATACACCTCCTCAGAATGGTAAGTGTCCGTTTAATCATATCCCCGAACCAATTGGACAGGGTTCTAAATTCCTCGAGGTCTGCCGAGGATATAGCACTTCCGAGTGGCGCCAATGGGGCCAACGGAGTGGTCCGTGCCGGTTGGGCATGTTGGGTTGGGGCCGGGGTGGGTACCTCGGTAGTAATGGTGACGCATCAGACGCAGTCATTTTCTCAAGTAGAGCTGACCCGTTGTCTTTCAGCCTTTCTTTGTTTCCTCTCTCGCTTTTCGCGAGAGGGGCGTGGAGGTGGAGCTACACTCTCCTCCATGCTTGTGGCTGGTGCAGTTTGCACATTTTGTGCCTGTGCAGGTGTGGTTTGTGCAGTTTCAGTCTGCTGCACAATTTTGTCAGCCTCGTTAAGGGCGGCGGCGAGGCTCACCCTTGCGCGGAGTGGTGCCACATTTTTAGGACCGCGGCGCGGCTATCAATGATTTTTTGCCACACTTCACACCCCTTGTATACACTTACATGGGATTTGTGGCAATTGGCACGCTCTTTTTCTTATTTGTCGCAACTTGCGACAAGGTGTTCTCCTGCACAGCGTAAGCATGCGAGCTTTCGTTCACATGCTTGGCTGGAGTGGTGAAAACCCATGCATCTGCGGCATTGGGCTGGGCCATCTTGCCCATAAAATCGCTCCACCTTGACCACAGTGTGGAACAAGGTACGCACAGCGTCTATTGGCTGTATTTGTTGGTCCAGGACTGTCCACCACTACCAAATATAGTGGCATGGGTACTTTTTTGGACCCCTCCTCGGACCAAATGGTCTTTCTCAGCTGCGCTGCAGCTGAGATTCCAATTCCATGCTCTTCTAGGAGAGCCTGTGTGATTTCCTCTGGTGTACACTCAGAAGATAGTCCCTTGATTATGCGTCTTTCGACGTTAGGACGCTGCAGTGAGTAGGAGTAGAAATGAATCTGCTCCTCTCTTATGACTTGCTTAGCCCTTTCAAATTCCTCGGACGTGTAGGTTCGGATATGAACCTTTCTTGGTTTTCTTTGAACCTCGAAGCCCTTGACCAATTTGGCCGCAAGTAGCTTCATGACCTTGATATGGTTCTTGAAAGAATCCGCTATTATAGGCGGAATCTTAGGGCCCTTCTCGGTTAAGGGTGGTTGTTCGGCCCCTTGTGGGGGATGCAGACTTGTATTGGAGGATTTTCTCTTCCTCCTGCGCTCAACGACGGTGAAGCCGTCGTCTTGCGCGGTGTCGTCCTCCTCAGACTCTGTCTCAAACAGCAGGAGGTGTGGGTTGCTTGGTACGGTGCCTGTGGTAGGTTGAACTACCCGTTGTGGGGCCAAACCCTTACGTTTGGACCCCTTAAGCCTCTTGGCTGCAGGTTCTGCCACTTCAGGTGGGGATGGTTGGGAGCTAGTCCCAGGTTTTTGCCCGTGTAGGTCGAGTGGTCTTGGTCTTGTAAAGTCAGTTGGCACGGTTACCCTCCGTCTGCTTGTAGCGGACCCGACCCCCTCCTTAGAGGAGGAGGCGCCTATGCAAGCCATTACGGCTTGAGGTATTGGACCAGAGCTCCTTACCTTTGGCTGCGGCCTTGCAAGCCCGTTGTCTCGTGGTCCGTCAGTCAGTTTGTCTGTCGGGAATAGTTACCTGACTCTTATTAATGCGCGCACCCCTCTGAGTGCAGGATCGATGTAGAAGAAGAAGCGCTGTTGAGGATTGATGCGACACGCTGCGGCTTGCTGTCAAAATAATAGAATTAAATACTTTTACTCAGCAAAAAAAATTAATTGTTTAAAATGTGCCTTCACAGTTTTCAGAGACTAGTGGCATTTTCTGATATTTAAATGAACTGAAAATAAGTTAAAGTATTTCATTGATGTTATTACTTGCTAACAAATACATATTTTTTTTGCTTTTATGAAGTTGCTGGTCTTAAAATTCCTTTTCTTTTTAGCATAAATTCTTTTGTGAGCCAATGAATAAAGCAATCACCAACTGCATATTTGAATCTTTAGATAGCACGTTTCAGATTATGTATATAAGTTTACATACAAATCAGAGCAAAACTGAAATGTAAGGAATAAATATCATACAAAATGCAAAACTGAGAAAAAATGCACCACAATGTGGTTAAAACGAACCGCACGGGTGATTTAAACATGTTGCTGGAGTTGGGGAAAATGTTTGGCCAAAATGATTCACATTACGTCCGCAGAATGTTTATATGATATAATTAAAAAACAAAAAATGTCATTTTCACATAAAAATTTAGTTCTAGGGTTCCTAACAAACACCATTGTTTGGTCGAACAATAAAAGCAGAACGCTTCACACACACCCCTCCCTGCTATTAACGCGCCGGCTGAGAAGGTTGGTAAAATGCCCCGTGAAGCAGTAGGGACGGCAAACTGCAATCCAGTGTAGGCACTACTGCAGTACAGGAACGAGTCTTGTAGTTAATCTGCTCCAGTGATGAAGTCTGGCGGTACTGTTCCTGTGACTGCTGGGGCCCGTGATACATTGGTGCACTGATGGGAGAGGCGCCGCAAACAACTAGCTTTTTGATATCACCTTGAGCGATGGTACAGAGGTATTTTTAGACGTGACGAATGGCTTGAAGTTGCGCAGTGATTTATGATCGAGTTCACTTTTGTATTTATAAGACATAGGGGCGTCTCTCCGACTTCTGTGCAGTAAACATCGGGAACAGTACGTGATTAAGCATAGTGCTCGCTCGCATCATCAGTAGTGTCTTGTTTATTTCAGGGAAGGAAACAGACACGTTACTCCCACCATCAATTTGCATAACGTCACTCGCGCAGATCCTAGCAAGGTCGATCGCCACGCTTAAAAAATACCTCTGTAATTGTATTGACACTATGGAGGACCTTTAGTACCATCACGTGAAGCGGCGAGTCACGACTCGAATAAGTAACCGAGTGAGATGACTCCGTGGTAACGTGTGAAGCTCGCATTCAGGTGGTCGTGGGTTCGATTTCCGTGACGGACCTTCCTGAGCCATGGGTTTTTTCGGAGCTTTCCTCTGGTCGCCAGGCGAAAGCTGGGAAGAATAATCACATTCCCGGAATTTCCTGTCCTTCCATTTCGTTTCATTAATAATTTCATTCAACCTTCTTCCCGTTGGTTCTTTCAGGGTCGCAAGTGTTAGCGAAAGCTTTAGGTGCAGCTTGGCAGGGATGATATGCGCACAGGAACTCTTTCCGTCCCTCGTTGTCCGGGGATCCGGGTGGAAAAGGGGGCGGCATACGGGGGCGCTGGACCCCGCGCCGAGGTCCCCCCGAGTTGCCCCGGAAGACCCAAAGACTTCGAGGTGACGTCAAGCTTGGGAAATCTTAGGGAGCTCTGTCAATGTCTGTACCGTTAGTCTGAATCTGGCCGCCCGGTGTCTCCTCTCACCTCATCCTTCCTTCCGGGGATGCCTCCTTGGGAAAATAGGTACAATAAAAGACGACTTAAATGCCTTCTTCAGTGCCATTTTACGGTATGGACATGTCTGTGACTCTCAAAAGTCAAAATGCACAGTTATGAATGAGAAGGAACCTTGCTCATCCTTTGTTGATAGCTTTCTTCCCATTATGCTGCTCAACTATGTCTATAACGTTTTGGCTAGTGTTGTTACCAATAGAATTGTATCTCTTCTAGGGAATGTTGTGTGCACAGATGGCGCAATGTTCATATTCCAGGAGCTAGTACAAGAGCGCAGGTTTTCTAAGTCTCTAAGAGACCTAAGGCTTGTTGATTGTTGAAGCCCTAATCCTAATGTTTCTCAGAAAACGCTAGTTGTTGCTGTCACCACATTCCTTACAGACATTCTCAGGAGAGTAACAGAGTGTCTATGTCTACGTGGTGTGTACTGTCATTTACATTTGTAGTCAGCTTTCAGGAAAATGTATTTCTCCCTGAACGTGCATGGAGGAGGGAGCTTCTTGGAAAGATGCAAACAGAGTAACACCAGCAGTTCAAAGTTATTGTTTTCAATGCAGTTGAAGTGCAAACAGTGCCTGTGTTGATACAATATTATATCGTATGTTTTCTTGAGTCTCCAATAAACATAATTCATTAGCGATATAATTGAATGTATAATGTTTGATGAGGTAATGTAATGTATTAGAGTGCTACTTCGCGTAGTATTTATTATCCCGGGAAAGAAAGGATAAGCCACTTTTGAAGCATGGTGTAACACATCATGAGAGGAAAAACATCATGACTTTCTGGAATTGTACTACCTGTTCCTAAGCCCCGGCACAACAGTCCATAAAGAGCCAAACCTTACCGCCCGGCCTCTGCGTCCCCCACCTCGGCCCACTATAGGCGTCATTGATGGGGTGCAGTACTGAAGGGTGGTACGTGGTCAGCGTCCCGATCCCTCCCGGTTATGCGGTCTTCAGGATCTGGGGCCGCTACTTTTCCATTAAGTAGTGCCTCAATTGGTGCCCCAGGGACTAACGAGGCTGAGTGCACCCCGTGCCAGGCCTCCCAGAAGGGATAAAATCCCCATGCTCGTACCGGGGATTGAACCTGGGTCCTCCACGCCAGATGCAAGCGCGCTACCAACTGCGCTACGGAGGCGGTCACTAACTATTCCTACAAAGGCTTATTCCTTTATCTTCTTCATTTTAGTCGAGATAAACATTTGCAGAAAGTATCTTATTGCTGATTTTCTTGTAGGTACAAGGGGAATATGAGAATAAAATAGGCTTTGAGCGACAGTTAAATCTTTTGAAGCTCTGAAATTCCATTCTCTTTGCACGGCCAACAGATAAAAAAGTGAATAATGACCTTCCGTTTGAGAAAAGAATAGGTAAGTGTTGCAAAACTCACACAAATAACAAGGAATATCTCGGACATGGTTCATCCCGCAGATGATATTGTAGAGAACAACTAAACCCGTCCGATATGACACTACGTTGGAGGACGTTGAAAACTTAAAAACTAATAGAAACCGTAACAGACATGACAACTGCTGCAACAAAAATTGGTCTCAATGTATATAGTAGCAAAACAAAATGTGTATGGTCAATAGGAAAGATAATCCACATGTGAAGGAGGTGGAATTAGCTTGAGTGTTTTAAATATCTAGGTTCATTAATAACAGAACAAAATACAAAATGTAAATCCCCTTAAAACATACAATTGTATGTCAAATACCTATGGTTTCTTTTGAGTGAACCATTTCCAAGATATTCTTTATTATTTGTTTGAATTTGCCAATACAGTAGAACCCCACTAATCTGAACTAATTGAGGATGTGGTCTGTTCGGATTCGGAAATGTTCGGATTATTCAGAAAACGAAAAAAAAAAAAAGTACGAGTATATAAAGTCAGCTATAGGCTTAGCAGCCATAAGGTAAAGTAGAGTAGCGATATAAGGAAGTGACAACATTGCGATTATCATGTACAACATAATGACAATGTATTCAACATAACAGTAATGTACCCAACATAACGACACTGACCTGTGGACATAATCGATCGCATGCGATAGGGGCGGTACGTTTCGCTATTGTTCACTTCGTTTCGCTATTGTTAGCGGCCATTATGCTTTTCGCTCATAATTCATAAATGAATACAGAACATCTGCTTGTTTGTGTTATCTGCTTGTTTGCATTATGATGTTAATCAAAGAAAAACAGTTCCTATACTTTAACAAGTGAACTCCATGAAGTATGTGGAACTTCATTTGTCAACTGTCCGATAAAGAACAGAACGTTCAGCGGCGACACCGAACTATAATTTCGCTACTGCGACTTGGACATACCAAGCTGATACATGTGTATCTTCTGAACAGAAGCTCTCCTCCAGTGTGCAACATATGCCGAACAACAATAACAGTACTTCACATTATTGTCACATGTCCAAAATGTGAAGCCCAGCGCAAACAACACGGTATCCCAAAAAGTCTTCTTGCAGCTCTGAATGAGACATCTCTCATACACAGGATAATTACACTTCTCAAGTGTTGTAACATTTACCATTGTATTTAACTTATTCTTAAAACTTGTAAGTTTACTTGTCAACTGTGTATGTTGTATTGTGTAAATGCATTGCAATGTATTCGATATGTTAGTGGTCGCGATAAGACCTAAAAGGTTAAAGCGACCTTAAATAAAGCTTTAATCAAAAACCTTTAAATTATGGATTTTGTGTTCGGATTATCCGGAGTTTCGGATTTGTGGGATTTGCATTAGCGGGCTTCTACTATACTTTCCTCAAATAGGAATGTTACCCACTTTCACTTTCTCCACTGGTAAGTAGAAAAGGTATTGTACTCCACCCAAAAATTCGATGTCAAGATTTCACCGGAAATATGTTTTGAGACCCCCTGAACCCAAAAAAGCACTTTTAGAAAAAGGTCCGTGTGCGTGTCTGTCTGCCTGTCTGTCAGTCTACGTGCTGTCAATCTGTGGACATCATAACTCAAAAACGAAAAGTCGGTTAAAAACCAAAGTTGGTATTTAAGTTTAATGTCTTTTAAGGATCTTAGTCTCTCAGACGGATGTTACTGTTAGTACCATTTTCTCACAAAGGCTAAGATATACTTTTGTAATTTTTGCATAATGTATTTTAAATATGTTAGGTCTATAACACAAAAAGGATGCATCAACAAATTTAGAGATTCAAAGAAAAATGACTGATGGGAAGGGAATAATAGGAGTGCTCAATTCAGTTTTATGGAGTAGGTACAAATAATTTACATAGAAGTGAAAAATTAATACATCAGCAGGGCTGTAGCCAGAGAGGGGCCAGCTTAAGTAGCACCCCTACTGGAAAAAATGTTGCCCATACCGAGAGAATCCCCATTTGTGCTTTCATGTTTTGAAGTTTTAGAAATATTTCAATAATAAATTAAGAACTAAAATAACTATGCATTGCATGTCTATACATTTGTTTTTTGTGTAGTTAACCATTTCTGAAGTATTCGTTGTTATTGGTTTGAATTTTAAAATACTTACACTTTTCTCATATGGGAAGTCGTAATTTTTTTCTCTCTCTCTTTAACATGCAAAGAAAACAGAATTTCAACATCATCACATAGCAATCGTGCTTAAAATGCTTGAAAATAGCTTTAAACATGTTTGTCTATTACGTTACGTTGCAGTTTCTGCTTTTGAATGAAAGGTTTTCTCTTAATACCTATGCAATAAACCACCTTTCTTGGGTGCCATTAAAATTTAATTACATTTCTGTGAATTTGCACAGTTTCTGAAATTTGTCGAACTGTGTTACCAGCTTGCCATTGACCAATAATCGGATCACCTGTAGCTTCTGATGTGTATGACATAATGTAATCAAGTAGTTAAGGAGTAACAATTTACTGAGTGACCATAAAAAGCAATACTTTCCTTTCAGAGCATTGTCTCATTGGTTGTAACTAGCATGTAGCATGAATAGTGCTGTCATTGGAGAGGGGTAATGATTTACTGAGCGATCAGAGATAATCCATACTTTCCTTTCAGGCCAATGTGTCATTGGTTCTACGTCTAGCCAGTAGCATGAATAGTGCTGTCATTGGAGAGAGGTAAAGAGAAGGAAAGCTACGAAGGCTTCGTTATACAATCATGATACCCTTGCATTTTACTAAATTCGTCTTATGTATTTGTTTACAGAAAGTAAGCCAATCCTGGGGTTGTAAGTCTATTGTGTTGCAATTCCAATGCTTGCATGTGCTAGGCTCCAGGAATACCAAATTGCTCAATGCTAAACTTGAGGTTTCCTTATGTTGTGTCTAACCAAACCATACCTTGTATAATATGTACTGCAGGCATATGTTTCAGTCTTGGGGCTTGTCTTGTCCACAGTGGACCCTGTACCTTGGATACACTGTATTTTAACTCTTGACATTGCAATATGCTAAGAAACACATTAGTGAAGAGCTGTAAATACAATACCTATATTTTTAAAGTATGAGGTGATGTTTGTTGTTTTTATGATTGTTGGTATAGAAAATATGTGGTGGGACTAAGCCCTGTCACCCCCTCAAAAGGGGCTGCCCCTGCCTTCTTAACCTTCTGTTTCTTGAGCAAAGCTCAGAAAAGTATATTTAATTGTTTTATGTGAGGAAGACCTGTTAAACAAAGCTATGAAGTGGATTAACATGGCAGTTATTTATGTTAAATTGTTGCAGAATGGAGTTCCACAGCAGCAAGCCAGAAATGGACATTTTCCTCTAACCAAGATTTCCAACCTGACACTTACATGGTGCGACATTTCAGTGAGCATGGTTGTTTTTAACCTGTAAATTACATGTTGCATTTGAGACAGTTTAACCAGCCATTATTTGGTTAAGCCTTAAATGAGACAGTATGTAATCTTTTGCATTTACGCCTGCATTCTATACAAAAATTATTATTCTACAGCCATCGACAGAAAAAAAGTTGTCATGCCTTGAACACCAGTTTTTTCTAAGTTGTACACAACACAGCACCTTGTTTACACTGTGTGCCTACAGTTGTTTATCCACTGCAGCATTACTAAACATGTTAGTTCCCATCAGCGTTGCCAACCCATACGATAACTATGGGGGTGTACGATAATTTTGATACTGCTGAAATATCACTTTCTCTGGTTTGTTACACCAGCGAAATGAAATTAATTACAAATAGCGACACGAATTTTGCCCTCATGGCCTGCTTCCACTGCTCAAAGGCAACCATTTCATATCCTACCAATCCTTCTACCCTTTATTCTCTTGTTGCCAGTGTGCCCAGATCTGATAATCTCAATGAAGAAGACACTGTTTAGAAAATTGATGATCAATGGAGAAAACTCGGAATATGTGATATTCTGTATGAAATAAAGAACATGCCTGAGCTTGGCAGTTTCTGGATTGCTGTTAAACACATGTTACTTTGGTGGAGATACTGATTTCAAAGAACTGGCGGAGGTTGCATTATCAGTGATTACATTGCCCCACAGAAACACTTCTTGTGATAGAATTAGGAATTAATAATAGTAATTAGATTAGATATGAGTTCTTTTAAAATGTTTAATGATGATCTACACTGTTGAACAACTTCTTCCTATGGTCTGAGGAGTTTAGATTGTTAGTTTCATTTGATGTAATGAAATGGTGACCTCTGTTAGGTCTAAGTGTGGCTTCCTGTGTGATCCATTGATCTTCTACAGCTAACTAGTCACTATGTAGAACACCCCCAGCATGTAGCACTGCAACTTTAGGTTATGGATAACCATTTATTCTGTATTTACCATCACTGTACAAATATTTATGTTCCTGTAAAATGCAGCTCTTGAGAAGAAACATTTGTATATTTTTTGTAGAACAATGTAAATGTAATACATAAAAACACAGGATGTTTTAAGTTCATCTGTGATATACATTTGCATTTGTAAAAGTAGAAATACTCAAAATAAAACATTTTCATTTTCATTTGCAGACTTACAAATACTTACGTCCGTAACCGTAGGATAAAATGCTAACATTTTCACCAACAGGGCCCTGTTTTTTTTTTCTAAAGTACAAGTTTACAAAATTACAGAAAAAATATTTCCTGTATCTAGAAATTAAAATAACTGTATCTCAGAAAAAGTTTCAATAATTATTACAAATATCATTTCCTTTCGTTTACATATTGAAGATTGCATTCAGTGTGATTTTTTAAATATGTATTTATACTTTTGTGTGTTGACTCAGGGGTCTCCGTCTAGGGGATAATGTGAATAGTGACCACAAGGTACCCAAGCTGAGCAGAACATTACTTCCACTTACTGGTGTTTTGCTCCTCACTGTAACTTTTCTATCTGACCTTACCTTGGTCATCTCTTGTTCTCTTCCATCCCCGATGCTATTAGGGTTCCTGAGGGCTATGGAGTCTTTATTTTTCCAACCTCTCCATTTCTCTATAAAATCTTAACCCGAACATGCTGACCTGTCATGGCATGTATACGTCCTCTGATTGGTAATCAGAGGATATGGTCGGTGAATTTATTTTGATAATTCTCCCGGTCAGGTCGGTGAGACCCGTAAACCAACGACAGATGTGGTCCTCCAGACATTCTGGGGGTTGTGAGAGAGTGATGTGACCGCCAAAACATAAAAATATGGTGCTCTCTAAAAAACGACTACCATTACTGCTATTGCTCTCTTCAATATCATCAGTGAAAAATATTGGAGAGCAAGAGGATTAATGACTTCATTGTCAGAATTCCAGCATTAGCTAACAACAACATTTCAGTGTGGGTGAAAAAGAAGGTTAGCAAAAGCTGGAGACCACTTTGCAGTCCTAGATATGAAAGAACATGCATCATCAAGGAAGATAAGGGTAATGAATTATGTTGGCTGCAGAGTATTAAAATGCTTGTTGCTAATCAGTAGCAATCAACACAAAAACACAGTTTGTATACTAGAACCAATGGTTTTTGCTAGTATTCATGTAAGCAGAATGAGCAACACCTGTATTCCTGTATTCCAGCAATAAACATTCAGTTTTGTACAGGGTGCGTATATATGAACAATCCATTTTTGGGAAAAAGAACATTTATTTCAATCTTATGTCAATGTGGGTATGCCATTAGATACAATGTACCACAAGCATAAATCACTTCAGCAATGTTTATGCACTTCATCCAACGTTTACTCATGGAACAAAACATGGTATGCAACATAGTGGAGTTATAAGGCGACATATTCTTTGTCTCCTATCCTGAGAATCACACACTGATGTGGGATAAACCTAATTTGTAGTGTACCCCCAAGCAAAGAAATCTAGGAGTGTGAAGTCAGGAGATTGGAGTCCACAAACGTGGTGATCTCTGCCCAGTTCACTACCTAATATTTCATCAAGGTGCCAATGTACGATTAATGCAAAATGTGCTGGGACACCATTCTGCTGATACATGGCTGTATTGATTATTTGTCTTCCTCCAACTGATGCTGCAGGAATTGGTGCAACATGTCTAGGTATGTCTCAACCATTACAGTTGATTCAGCAAAAAAGAACTGTAACATTTGCTCTGGGTTAAACCCAACTGAACATTAACAACAGGGTATTTCTGTCCTGTTACATGGTAATGGATTGCTCTGATGCCCAAATATGTAAATTATATCTCTTCATCAGTCCACAAATGGGAAATCTAGCCTCATCACTAAACAAAATGTTTTCCAAGTGATTGTGATTGTTGACAACTTCAACAAGATCTAGTATATTTCTTTGTGACATACATAATCTTCATCATAAAGTTTATGCACCACTGGGATGTAGTAAGCATGTTTTTTTTAAGGGAAAATCTAGAATTTCCAAACAGTGCTACAATGAATATCCAATTCCCTGCTCAGATGCCAGTGGGCTCCAAGTGTTAGCACAGTGTACATGTTTTATGGTCTGTTCATCAACATGTGGTTTCCCTAGAAGTTACTCATCACTGATGCTATACAATTAAATTTGTACAGGATCCTTATCAAACTTGTGTCAAAATTTCTCTTTTGTCTTTGTAGCTTAATCCACATTAGCGTGAATGAACTTTGGCTACTCTATCTCTGCAATATCAAACCTCATTGTCTCAATGAATGAATTCACCTGAAAGCAAAAAGCATGTTTATTAATTTTTTTCCAAAACTGGATTGTTCACATATGTGCACCTTGTGTAATTTTCATTATACTCTGAAGTGAAATCTGAATAAGCTTGCAGAATATTTTTAACAGGAATAAATAGCTTGGAATAACCTGAGCCTTTCATTAACAAACTAATTTACTTAGAATAACACTTTGCTCAATTTAACCAGAACGGTCTAGAACTAGACCACTCCTATTTACCTATCAGAAATCTGAGTTCTTCGCATACACAACTGATTAAGCCTGCAAAACATCATTCACAAAAGAAATCATGACTTAAATGATGATGCCTGAACGAATTACAACTCATGAACTTCCAGTCTTACCGGTTCCTGGTTAGAGATCAGCCCTCATACTTACTGCGGCATGCTTGTGGCGAAAGAGAGAGAGAGCTCAAAACTACTTGAGCAATCGTCAAGAGACTGGCCGAAAGCCACTCCCAACTATTCTTACTCCGTCTAGCTCTCCCCTTGGCAATGCGAAAGAACTCTCTAGTGGGCAAATCTTGAGTCACGAAACAAGTGAAACACGTGCAACACATCTTGTGATCGTGAAATGTACTTCTAGATGTTAGTGACAGCAAATCAAAATTCATTAGCTTTAGGGTGTGTTTTAAAATGAGCTTCTCCCATGTGTCCAACTCTGCTATATAATTGGTTGGTTTGATTGGTGTAATATTTAATAAATTACTTAGGCTTCTGTGGCCGGTGTCCATAGTAATAAACTCTTCCAGGAAAGGCCGCACATTGGTTGTGTTGTTGCCAACGTTTCGCCCTACTATGTAGAGATTCTTCAGGGCTAATGCTCTTCTTAACAGCTGCTGAAGTTCCTGCAGTACTGTTATAGTAAAGCATTCTTTAAGGCTCAATTTGCTAATAAAAGGTTAATAACTAACATTACTGCAACAATAATAATGTAATATACTTCACATTATCACCAACAAAGAATGCAAGAAAATAATATTGTCGTTTAGTAAGATTTTGTTTGTAGAAAGATAATAAGTAAAACTACTTAAATTGCTGTGAAAAATAATCTTATGTGCTACACTCACATGACTTTCTCTACTCTTGTACTAAACATTCGGACAAACTCTTATTCCTATATGCTCTTAGTGTTAGTTGAGATAAACATTTGTACAAATTATTTTATTGCTTATTTCCTTGTAGGTGCAAGGGGAATATTAGAATACAGTAGGCTTGAGCAACAGTCAAATCTTTTAAAGCATTTGCACCTTAAGATATAAAAAAATGAACAACGATGTTAATTTCACGAAAGTTATAAGTTTTCTGAAACTGACACAAATGACATGGAATATCTCTGAAATGGTTCACTCTACAAAAAAATTGATTCAGACATAAATTGTGTGTTTTAGCGAGATCTACATTTTTTGTAGAACAATATATTGTCTATCTCTTACGATTTACGAGTTATTCAAAAGTCATCCAGAGTAAATAGGACTACATAAGCTATAGCCAGAAAATTCAATATATACATTTCATTTGTCATACAAATATCTTAAACTTATGACATTTTAACCAAAATCGTTAGAGCCATTTTCAAGAAAATCAAAATTTTCAAAAAATGTTCCATGTAAAGCGTAGTTTAAGGTGGGGCTATTTAGTTCAAAATCTTTGTGTTGCATTCTTGAAAGACATTAAACTTAAATACCAACGTTGGTGTCTAACCAACTTTTCATTTTTGAGTTACACGGACACGGACATGGACATGGACCCAGACCCGGACCCACACACACACAAAGAACAAAACAAGTTTTACTGAGCTTCCCTGATAACTTTTCAATGTGTAAATTCCAACTTAAATTTTTATCAATCCACAAACCTAAGAATTTTGTTTCGTGTGCAAAATTGACCAATTTAGATCCAATGTTGATGCAGGATTATTTTATTTTCTACAAGCTTATTCTGAAAATTTGTTGCTGCAGTTTACTCTTCATTTACAAGCAGTTTATTGTCTTTAAACCAATTTATTATGTTATTCACTACTACTGTTATGGTTTCTTGAAGGCCACTATAATCCTTCCTTCATTTTGCAATGAAAATGCTTGTATCATCTGCAAAAAGTGTTAATTTAGCTTGTGCTATATTTTCAAGGCATAGCCATAAGTCATTGATGTATAGCAAGAACAGTAATGGATTGATGTGCCTTATTCACATGGCTTTGTCTATTCACTATTGTTTATTTTTATGTTTGTCACTTAAAGCATTGATCTTGGCTAGGAAACAGTAATGCCATAATACATTCCTGAAAATTAATTATCAGAAATTAGAAACAACTTCTGGAACATTACAAGTAATATGAGTATTTTATTCTGCAACTATGACTAGAACCAGTTTTGTAGTAAATTATGCAACACCATCAGTATTTTTCCCCTTCCATAGCTGTAAAACAAAGTGCTTAATTTTGTTCTACTTTGTTCTTGGTGTATGATGGAGGGAAATAGTTGTTAAAGAATTTCATTAACCAAATTTGTTCAATAATTATATTTATTTATTTTTGCAGTGGTGCTGGGAAAACTACTCTGTTATAAACAATAAGCCAAAGATTAAAAGGTAATACTATTTTTCTACTATGGAAGTTCATGTCTTCTATGAACAGCACAGGTGATCAAATATTTTTGGTACTTCTGCTTGAAAACCTTAATCACATGTTCTTGGCCACATATAGAAGCAATTGATTTATCATAGGCCTGTTACTAAGGGCGAGTTTTTAATTCAATGGAACATGAATGATGCATTCCAGTGAAGGAATTTTGATGGATGTATTTTTCACTGAATTGAAGAACGGTTCAATGATTTGTGCAGTATGGCAAACATGCTATGAATGAAATCTTGATTTTTCTTGGTGATGTAGCATGTTGTTTATCTCCTGTTTCCATGTGATTTGTGTGTTAATTTACCAACTAATATCATCCAAGCTGCAGCTTCTATTTTCAGTCAGCTAACTATGTAGATGTTTACAATTTAGTTAGGCTGTGGGACTATCCATCGACATCTCGGGCATAATGGAGTTTATGGCTAAGCGCTGCATTGAGCACTGAAATATGTGGATCTCAGCGATGAATTAAAGAATGATACAATGAATTTCTGATGGATGTGCATGAGCGTGCGCTAAATATAAAAACATGTCCATAGTGTTTTGAACTCTCTATTTGCTCATAAATGTCTTCCTCAGTAAATTTTAATCTTGACCAAAATGGAACCCTCCAGCACGTGTTTTTATGCTCGATAGTTATTTAAGAAGTAACCAAGTGTGATGACTTTCCTGTAATGCGCGAGGCTTGTGTTTGGGACGTCCTGGGTTTGATTCCTGAGGCCAGCCACTATTACCATGGATTTTTTATGGTTTTTTTCTATTTGACAAGGTGAATGCTGGTGTGATTTCTCTTCCACCATGAATTTCCTTTCCCTCATTTTCTATCATTTTGCTTCCCTTTCATATTCCAGGTAGGATTAAAAGAGCTGTACAGTGTAAGTCATGTTAGACAGATGGTGCAGATGCTTGCTCATTGTAACGCTCTTCTCAGCCCAGCCAGATGGCAGCCTTATCTGAGCCATCTCCAGTGGGTTGAGTTCTCCCTGGTTCCACAAGAGGGAAGCCTCTCTGAGCAGCCCACCTGTGTGACCAGGTCACCAAGCTTGGAATTGCTAGGGACCTCTGGCATTTTTGTCAGCCAGCTTTCCTGGGGTCTCTTCACCTTATTCGTTCCTCCTGGGGCAGTAAACAGAAAATACCAATATCGGATTGAGGTGTGACATGTCCCCTCCGTTCTCTGGTCTTTGGTCATATATAAGAAGTGTCAATATTTTAGTGTACTGAATCCAGTACGAGATTTATAAGTAGGCAATAAGCGACGTCTGGGCGGGTTTTCTCCGGGTGCTCCGGTTTCCCCTGCCATCTCATTCCACTGGTGCTCCATCTTCATTCCATGTATCATCAGTGTCACTGCCTGAGGTGCCGTATGTAGTAAAAGCGGGCATTAAACACTACAACAACAAGCAGGCAATAGCTATACATTTTTATATCATGTTTCAGAAAGTTATGGACAATGTAGTGATGCTACATTTTGCTTGAAACTAAAATGGCACTCCCATACCTTCCTATGCTAGTCTTGCATAGTATGTTGTCCAAACTAATTCACAAATTTTTGTCAAGCAATTATTTCTCCTTAAACCCATTCTATGCCTGCAATTCACATGGAAGGACCAAGAATACTTGATCATCTGTATAGAGATTATTGGTAAAAAAAGTAAAAAATTTACAGATACTAAGAAAGGCTAAGATTATGGCTCAGCACAAATTACACAATAGTATTCTTATATACTGGCAGTAGTAAATCTGATTCAATTCAAATGTTATTTATTGCATTCATTTTGCCCAGTGTTAACTTGGTCATAAAATTGAAATTTAATGGGAGCTAACAGTTTTGAGGTTATGGTCACTTTGATGCAGTTGATATACAAACTGTGCTTGGAATTTTTTATGTTTAAGGTGAAATGGAAGGTGACATTTTGGTAAATGGAAAAGAAGTTAACCAGGAGCTTATGGCACGAATATCTGGATTTGTGCCACAACAAGACCTGGCCATTAACAGCCTTACTCTCATGGAGCATATCAAGTTTATGGTAAGAACTTAATTTATTTATTTTAATTTTTTTTTATTTGCATAGAAGGTTCTGATGAGGATATTGCTCTAGGTAGGGATTGCCCTTTAGAAGTGAGATGGTAAGTCAATTACACAGAATAAATACATTTAAAAAGTAGATATACAAGTATAGAAAAACATATACGTGCATACACACATGCACACACACACACACACACACACACACACACACACACAGACACACTTTTAAACCTATTGTATGGAGGGGACAGGTGTGCATGCGGGTGATATTTGAAGAGTTTGTTTTTGAACTGAGATAACTTGAATGCTACTTGGATTTCATATGGGAGACTATTGTATCTTTTAGTGGCACTATGTAATATACCTTTTATCACATATTTGGTAGAGTTAACTGTTTCTATGGATATGTGATTAGCTGATCTTGTTTTATAGGAGTGTATATCTTTTTACGTTTGACTACTGAGTTGGTACAGAGGAGATTATTTTCAATTTTGTACATGAGTAGAGATTCGCTATATTTGCAGAGGAAGGAAAATGGGAGGATGTTTGTTTTCTTAAATAATTCTACAGAGGACTTTAAAATATTGAAGCCCATAAGTATTTTTGTAGCTATCTTTTAAGGATTTCTAGACGTTTTATTTGTTCTTTATTATTGGATCATACTTCATTTACGTACACAAAATTTGGGTGCAAGACTGCAAAGTAAAGAATACTTTTATGACTATTATATAGCTCTAAATGTTTTAGTCTGTGCAATATGTGACTAACAGAGTTTGTTTTGTTAATGGTATTGTGAGAAAATGACAAAATACATCCCAGTTACTTTTTTGTCACTTTATTTCCCTTCTAAACTTCTGCAAAAACACAGAAACACAGTTCTCTTCTACTGATATTAACACAGTCTAAATTTTTTTCTTCTCATAGCCTTGGCTCAGTCCTTTCACTGTCTCTCTTTACTTTCTCTGTCTCTCATACATTGACTCCAATGATATAATCCCTCCACATTCATTAAAGCTTCTTCATTTCGACGCAGTGTATCTTTCACAGCTGTCTCGCACTCACTGATACACTGACCAGCTCAAAAACTGCCTCGCTCCATGCACTTCATAAGCTTTTTATACCAGTAATGATGGAGCCAGATCTTTCTCGAATGCCTACAAACAAGTCGGCTGCCAGACAGACCTTAAATGCTCTGGAAAACCCTTTGTGTTGCTGCTTGATTGTTGTTAGTCACATATTTTCTCGTGTGAGTGATGTGCGGAGCCTTGTTATGTGCCATACCAGTAAGGTGGCCCAGCATCACAATATGTTCAATAGGGTATGCCTAAGTCAGGGATGAGTCCAGTGTAAGGTTGAGATATGTAAACCTGTTCAGTCTTTCTAAGACTTTGCCTCTGATTTCAATTGACATGTTACTTCTACTTGGTCTAGAGTGTTTGTGAAAAATTATACGAGACCTCTAGTATCAAAGACAGATATATGCACAGTGAATTCAAGACCCCATTTCGACCGGATGGCATTATTTCAGAGTTTGAAAGTAACCACATATTTTAAGTGTCAAAATAGATTAATTTTGTCCATTTCTGAATGGCACTACATTTGCCATTAAATTCAGTGAAAGAAGATTGATAGGAACACTTCAAGTTCGCATGTTGATCGGATGGCATTATGTCCATCTTTGATACTACAGATCTCATATTTAGCTCTTTTATATTATGGATTAAGTTATTTCAGAACCATGTCTGTAGTGTTATCAGGTCAGTTTGCATATCTTTCAGTACCTGTAATTCCAATTTATTTACATAGAATTTACATTTCCTATATTTAGTCACCCTAATGTAGCCAAAGCAGTTGTGTTATTGTCAGATGTATGTGGCCAGATGAAATATTTCTCTAATTTGTTTATCAAACTGTCACCTTTCTTCCTCTGTGGTGTAATGGTTACCATACTAGACTTTCGTTGTTGCTCGTTGCTGGCAGAGGGTGATGTTTTGAGAACTAAAGGAAAGCTGGAAGCCTTGTGTGATGCCTGCTTACATGTAAAAGAATCTCATTCTTGAGAAATGTTTGACCATTTCAGATCCAACTCATTCTGCCTCTGTCCTAGTAGAGTCATCACCCACGAAAGTGGGCTGTACTGCTGCAGGTACAACACCACACTGATTATATAAAACCTCACTAGAAGTCTCCACACTTCATAACAAGAACGGGCAGTCAAGTTATTTTGTGTTCTATAAAAATCTTGAGTATAGGATTTTTGCCTAGCAACCATTTTTCTATATTGGTGTGCATACACAAACAGAGAATGGAAAAAGGGCATTGTATCTTTACTACACTTTTGGAAGCACAAGAGTTGTCAATTTTAAGAACTCCTTAAGTCCACCTAACAAAATTATTCATAAAATAAGAAATATCCTTATGAATACGGTAACCAATTTGAAATTTATTTCATAAGCTGTACATGTCATGAAACTCCAGAATTTGTTTAAATTACAAGAATTACCTGGAGTTAAACTTTTTGGCAATCCAGCTGAACTCTAGATGCTGTTTAATTTCACTGAAAGCAGTGACTTTTGAAAATGGTTTCAAATAATTAACAATTGTATTTTATCTAATAATATTTAAATATTCTTAAAAGTGTTTACCACTGTGGAGCATCATTTGTGTCACTTTATGGATATGTAGAAAACTGATTAACTCCTACATAGCAAACATCTCTGCATAACAGTTGAAGAGCATAGATATGTTATAAATGGGTGGAAATTGATAAAAAGTTTGTCTTCCCTTGTTGTATATACTTTTGTGGAAATATTTTGTTTAGTTCTGCTCATTTTCGTTAAAACTATGATGTACTTAAGGAAAAATGTTTGTTAAAATGAATCTTTTTTGCTAAATTAATATACAGGTATGCAGAAACAATTTGCACAAATTTGTAGAGTACAATGGGATTATCAAACCAAGCATTTTGAGGTCAGGATCATGGGGTTGCAGATGTTGTAATACTAGGAGCCTGCATTACATGCCACAATCAGACTTAACAATTGCGATTTAATGTTAACATATGTAGCACAGTAAAAAAAGCTTGTGCATCCTAACCTCAAAATGTCATTTTGGTGCTGCTTTCTACTCAACAATATTCAGCTCATAGCTTTTTCTCACCTGATATATTTATTTCCTTAGTGAACACTCATATTAATACATAAGCTAGTAAATGAAGTTTAAGAATATAACATGCACACTGAGTCAAACAACATATTGTAAGCATGATGAAGATAACACATATGTAACATTTTTCAGTCATACTTGATGATGGACAGAAACCTGAGGAACACTGAGAGGAGATATCGTATCACTGCTCTGCTTTCTGAACTGGGCCTCACACATTGCCTTCATACACGTTTGTCTAAACTTTCAGGAGGTGAACGCAAGAGGTTATCACTTGCTGTACAGGTTAGTTTACTATATATAGTTGCTATAGTTCAGCTTTATAGTGCAGTAGAACCTCTGTTAACCAAAACAAAGTGTGAGTGAGGTAGTTTTGGATAACCAACATTTCTGATAAAAATAAAAATGTAATTTTTAAATGTTAAATGTTTTTTGAAATTTGAGGTGAAAATAAATGAAAACGATACATATACATACGTTAACAAAGTATTTAATAAACGCAAGCCACCATATTTACAAAAAGATGTTCCATAGTGCATACAATATTTTTAATTATACAGTACTAATTTTGTGCTTGACAGCACCAGGGAAATCAGTGGTGGCATGATGTGCATCTTGCTGCCCATAATATTTGTTCCCCACCAAGCATACTTAAGCTGTAGTAATGACAGTCTACCACTGTGACCGTAAATGATTGAAAGCTAGCAAAAGGAGGGGCCAAACCGTCATTACTGAAAGAGCCCAAACAGTTTTCCATGGAGATGAGATGGAAACAATCAAGGTCAGAGTCAATGTATATCTTCATGCATCCTCCCTGCTGTTCCTGTTGTCCTCCTTGATATAGGGGTAACATACTAGCCTCTGGTTCCCAAGGTCGTGGGTTCAAACCTGCAGAAGGTGATGGATATTTTTAGGCATGAAAATCTTGAGCATGGCTACATTCAAAATGAAGTAAAGCCAGTGACCCCTCGTTGATTTACAGACATAAAAGAACCGTAAGTCCGATTAAGAGGCCTCTGAGCAAAATGAAGAGATCTTTCATGCCCAATATTGAATGGGATGGTGAGAACCGTAGCAGTTAAAGAGCATCCATAAATAGAAAACTCAATTTTTTTTGTCATTCCTAATATAAGTTAACAAATGATGTTTCTTCAATTTGTTTTAACCAGAACTATTTATTTTTTCAGTGTTTCTGTTAAATGTTATTTGAGTTAAAAGTGATTTGGTTTAACAGAGATTCCACTGTGTCATCCAATAAATATAGCAGTAGTTGCTATGCTCACTTTGGTGATGCCTGCATAAGTACCTAGTATATGCAAGGTGATTATTATATACTTGCATAATAATAAAAAAAGCGGTTACTATTACTGCTATTGCTCTCTTCAATTGGAGAGCAAGAGGATTAATGACTTCATTGTCAGAAATCCAGCATTAGCTAACAACATAATAATAAAAAATTAATCCTCCTTTTATTAATGGAACTTAAGTAATTTTATTTCTAGTATCTGTTCTAAGAGAAAATTTAGGTATCAAAATAAAGGAAACACAACTTTGGGTTATGAAACAGGCTGTAAAAAGCCAAGGTTAGTCCAGATTTTAAATTTATCACAAGAATTTGCCTCAACTTTACACTACCTTAGACAATTATTATGCAAGTTCTATTTGTAGTAATTTAGACTGAAGCAAATATTCCTGAAACTAATTTTAGGTTGGTAAATTATTAGTTGTGTGACCACCTCCGTGCGCGTGCCTGTGGTGCGGAGGACCTGGGTTCAATCTCCAGTACCAGCATGGGGATTTTTTCCCTGCTGTAAGGTCTGGCACGGGATGCACTCAGCCTTGTTAGGTCCTGAGGGGGCCAATTTGAGGAGCTACTTGATGGAGAAGTAGCAGCCCCAGATCAAGAAGGTCGCATAACTGGCCGGGAGGGCTCGGGACGTACATACCACCCTCCAGTACTGCAACCCACCAATGATGCCTGCAATGGGCAGAGGAGGGGGACGCAGCGGTTGGGCGGCAAGCCTTGGCCCTTCATGGGCTGTTGTGCTAGAGTTTACTTTTTACTTTTTTAAATTATTAGTTGTATATAATTGGTTTCACAACACACACCTTATAAATGATATTGTATTTCAATTCACAGATAACTCACATCAAATACTGCTGTTGTACCTTTTATTCACTAATATTACTTTCCAGCAAAAGTATCTTTGTGACAGATATTATTGTCACTAATGGCCCATGTCTTACTGCTAAGCCAAATTCTGTGTTTCTATTCATTTCAGCTACTAACAGATCCACCATTCCTATTCTGTGATGAACCAACAACTGGCTTAGACAGCCACAATGCTGGTGTTGTAGTGGACAAGTTGCGTCAGCTGGCAGTAAATGGAAAAGCTGTAATATGCACTATACTTCAACCTACATCGGGTCTCTTTGAGCAGTTCAGTCATGTCGTGCTACTGGTAGGAGGACGTGTTGCCTTCCAAGGAGACGTTCTGGGTGCAAAAAGACACTTTGATGGGTAATTATGATATTATACTGTGTAATAAAATGTTTGATTATAGGCTTTCTCAATATTTGAAAGAAATGTACCTTTTGATGTCAAAAATGCTCCTTCATTACTTGGACACATCGATAGAGCTGTAAAAGTATAACTGTATCTTTATTTACAATCCTTCTTACTAATCAAGTTAAAATATTGGAAGATACCATTTTCCAGGATAACAAAACTAATTTGACTAACAAGGGAATACATCTATGAAAGAGAGAGAGAGAGAGAGAGAATGGGAGACAGAGACAGAGAGAGAGAAGGGAAAGAACAAAGGATATATCTGAAGTTTTCTGCAAACAGCTGTGAAGTCCTCTTCATCATGAATGTATTTTGGATGTACTACTATATATGCTGCATTCACAGACCTCTCCAAAGTATTCGATGGTGTAAATAAGAACTTCTTAATGGAAACAGTTTCCAGAAACCCAGGGCAACAAAACCCCTTTTTGCATCTAATTGAAACCATACATGAGTCTCGGCAGACTTTTTTCCAGGGGGGGGGCACATGTTGAAAATTTGCAATTATATAATATTAAATCATTATCTTATTGTCAAAATTTATAATATTTGTTGCAGATAGCCGTATTAATTTGTGCTAAATAAAAATTGATCTTTATATCAAAATTAAAATAATATTTTAATAGTCAGTAACTGGCTGCATATCAAGTTCACCAACTTCCAAGGGAGGCCGCGGCCCCCCTTGCCC
The DNA here is from genome assembly GCA_030765045.1 of Tenodera sinensis. Lineage (NCBI taxonomy): Eukaryota > Metazoa > Arthropoda > Insecta > Mantodea > Mantidae > Tenodera > Tenodera sinensis. The sequence goes on from JAUKNM010000139.1 coordinate 175,693, forward strand.
CTGTTTCGCGACTCCCATGAAACCATACTGGTTTTTAATCTGCTTGCTGTTAGCGATAAAGCAAGTCAACCTGGACTGATTACCCAAACAAATGGAGTTCTCCAAGGAGATCCTTGTAGCCTGATCTTGTTTAATCTACTAACCAGGGCCTCTCAAAACTTAAAATCACACCAGATGCAATCCAATGTGCAGAGGTTCTTTGCACCGTGATGATTCAGTTAAACTTGGTTCAACTTGCATGCTGCAGAGTGAAGAAGCAAGGAAGCATGGTTGACAGATGGCTTGCTTGTCAGTGAAACAGATACATGTAATACAACTACCTGATAATGGGGCGACCTACCCCAAAGAAAGCAAAGAATGCCAAAAGTCCATTTAAATCAGTGTGGAAATTTTCTTATTTGTTTGAGAGTGGTGATGATAGAATGAAATACCTCATCTACAGTACAATAATTGTGTGAGAAAATCATCTGTTGAAAGACACTACATGAAGTACACGCAAAAACCTATGGTGAAATCATAGCATAGAGGACGCTGGAGAGGAAAAATTATGGAGGTTGCTACATCTTGCAGAAGAGCATTTTTTATATCCAGAAATAAGGTTTGAACCAGTGAATTCTAGATCATTGAAATAAGAGACCAAATTTGTTCATTTAAAAACCAAATTAACCAGTTTAACACTGCACATCACATGTAAACATTATGCAGCGAGGATGAAACTGCACTGAAAGTGTTGATGAGGGAGACAGCAAAGCAAACAGGACAGCGTAAGGAGAGAGCGAGTGTTTGCACAAAGGTCAACCTTTGTACTTGCATTTTGCACCTTGCACCATGCAATGCACTGGTGTATGAACCCTGCGAGGCTCTAAACTAACTCATAACGTAGTTTAAGAAGTAGCATCACCCAAACTCAGAATCCTTCTCTACATGGATTGGACAAATTATGATTGGTCATAGAGGAACAAATTGAAAGTTAACACAAACGAAAGAGAGGTAATGAAATTTAGGTGAGAGGAAATGCCAACAAGGTGGATAACTTAGACTTGCCCCAGCTACAAAAGCGGAGCAATTAGAGCTTTATGTTAAGGAAAGTTTCCCTGAAGCAACATGTGAGATTTTAAAATCTAAATATCCAGATGCATATGCATCCTTTAAAGTTGTTATTAATGATACTAATGTAGAATGGGCAATGGATACTGATTTCTGGCCACAGGGTACATTAGTAACTAAGTTTTTTCAAAAGAGATTGCCTCTAGCACAGGGCACTTAGTACATTATGATGCCCCTAATGTTCCTACTACTATAGTGTCATGTAATGGAACTAGTATTTTATTTTGGAATGTTCAATGTTTACTAAATAAAATTGAGTATATTTCAACTATTCTCGGCGAGTTAAGAGTTGACAGGTTCTGTGTTGCGGAGCATTAGTTAAAATATAACAAAATTAATCTTATCAAAATACCTGGCTATTATCTGTCCAGTTGTTATGGCAGGTCTAATACTGAACATGGGGGTACAGCGATTTTCATTAAAGATGGGTTGCTTGGACAAAGTATTATTAATGTTACCAGTCTTGCTCAAGAATCTACTTTTGAAATATGCACGAGCTATATTGCCTCTCTTAATTTGCTGTGTGTGTCTTTTTGTAGAATACCTGATATTAAAAGTCTTACGATAGAGAATTTTCTTGGAAGATTTTACGATTTTTTAAACCTAGTTTATAAATCTCGTACTAAGTTTAATATAGTTTTATGTGGTGACTTTAACTTAGACTTTCTCGTAAACTTGAATGCTGTTAGTGAGTTTAACAATATACTGGATAGTTTGGTTTACGTCTAACTATTAAATGGTCTACAAGTTGTTGTAGTGTTTAACGCCCACTTTTACTACTACGGCACCGCAGGCAGTGACACTGATGATACATGGAATGAAGATGGAGCACTGGTGGAATGAGATGGCGGGGGAAACCGGAGCATCCGGAGAAAACCCACCCTGACGTGGCTTTGTCCACCACGAATACCACATGTGGGTCCCTGGGATCGTACCCGGGCCGCCTAGGTGGTAGGCGAGCACGCTAACCGCTTGGCCACGGCGCCGCCACAAATGGTCTACAAGGCCAGGTAGAAATGGCAGTTCTGGATCTTGCCTGGATAATATTGTAACCTCAATTCATACTGATAAATGTAGGGCCAATGTACACAACACCATTCTGTCGGATCATAATGCTATTCTTTTTTATTTTAACAATAAGTATGATTTTAATAGTGACATGCATAATTACCTAAATCTTATGCGTCCTTTAAATGATTTTAATGCATATAATTTTATTTGTCAATTGAGACATATATGTTGGATTGAGTTGTATAGCACTACCAATTTTAGTGAAAAGGTCAAGAATTTTTTAAATGCTTTTTTAGAAATAGTAGAAACACATTTTCCCATAGTATCTCGTGCTGTTAAATCCACTAAGAAGTCCACAAGTAAATGGTACACCCTTGAACTCAAGAACTTGAAATATATATGTTTATATTACTATGATATGTATGCACATTTTGGTTTTGCTGACTTATAAAGCAAATATATAGAAATTAAAAAGAAATATAAAAATATGGTTAAATGTACAAGAATGAGGTATTATTCCTCACTAATTGAAAACACTTCAAATAAACCAAAATGCATATGGTCCATTGTATCTATGTTTATAAACAATAGTTCAAAAAGCAATTATATTCCGTCTGATTTGACTGCTGATATTTTTAATTCATTTTTTATTAGTAAGGTTCAAGATATTGTTAACTCTCTACCTCAAAGTAAAAATAAGGCACTCCTGTTTTTGGACAATCTGCCTAAAATAGATTGCAATTTTAAATTTCATCACTTGAAGGTTGAAGATGTCCATTCAACTATTCTGACCCTAAATAATAGTACCTGCCTTGATATATATGGACTTAACTCAAAAATACTTAAAATAGCATCTACATATATTTCTGAACCTTTAGCTTATACATTTAATCTTTGTTTGGATACTTGCGAGATTCCTGATGTTCTTAAATATGCAAAGCTTATACCTATACATAAGAAAGGGGACAAACATGATCTGGTAAATTATAGACCTATTAGTATATTGCCAATTATGTCCAAGGTCTTTGAAATGTTGTTAAGTAAACAAATTACCAAATATTTTGAAGATAACTCACTGTTTTCAAATAGTCAATTTGGATTTTGAGCCAAACGAAGTACAATTAATGCTGTGGTTTCTTTTTTAACCAGGTGTTATTCCAGCCTTGAAAGAGGAGATATTGTACAGAGCCGATTTTTCGATTTGACAAAGGTCTTCAGCACTATTTCACATGATACTTTGCTCAAGAAACTAAAATACTATGATTTTAATAATGATAGTCTGAAATTGATCAGATCGTATTTGTCACACAGATACCAATCTGTATATGTTAACGGAATGTTTTCTAATTTTGTGATGGTGAAACATGGTGTCCCACAAGGTTCCATACTTGGACCCTTGTTTTTTATCATACATATAAATGATCTACCATACAATATTCAAGAAAACTGCCTAAGGACATACCTCTATGCAGATGATTTGGCAATTAATATTGCTTTAAATGACAGAACTCTGGTGTGTTCTAAAGTAACTGATTTGTCTAACAGGATTGAAAATTGGTGTAAGCTTAATAGTCTATTAGTTAATAATAACATAGCTGCTGATGTTGCTTTTAAAATTAATTCAGCCGATCCTGGCTCTCTTGAATCTGTTAAGTTTTTGGGCATTAGTCTTGAATCTTGTTTGGGTTGGCGCACTCATATTGAGAATGTTGCTGGAAAATTAAGCAGAGGACTTTTCCTATTACGAATTTTAAAGAAATATTTATCCTTGAACTCTCTAAAAACTTTGTATTTTGGATGCTTTAATAGCCATTTGAGTTATGGCATTTTACTTTGGGGAAACCATGCTTCATCCAATAAAATTTTTGTACTTCAAAAGAGAGCTATTCGACTCATGTGTGGAACATCGTCTAGGACACACTGTAAACCGTTATTTATTCAGTTGGGCATTTTAACTATGCCCTCTTTGTTTATCATGAATTGTCTCTTGTATGTTAAGATGAATATATATTTATATACATTGTGTTCTTCAGTCCATAATTACTCCACAAGAAATAGTTCTAATATTTATATTGCCGAATGCAAATACAGCAAAGTTCAACATTCATTTGAAATTACATCTTTAAATCTATTTAATAGTCATCCTAACAATGTCAAAGCTCTGCCATTGGTGCCATTTAAAAGAAAAGTTAAATTTACATTGCTCTCAAATCCTGTGTACAGTATCACAGAGTTTTATAGCAGTAACATGTTTCTGTAATGTTTTAATATTATTTTTATGTATGTTTTCTTGAGGTTGCTATACAACCTATGTATTGCTTTGGCAAATAAACCATATCTATCTATCTGTCTGTCTGTCTGTCTGTCTGTCTGTCTGTCTGTCTGTCTGTCTGTCTGTTTGTCTATGTATGAAAATCTCTGATTGAGATTAGTCACCTGTATAAATATCTAGGCCTAACACTATAAGTGACAGGAAAACATTCACCAAGCATATCTAAGAAAGATGTAATGCAGCTACAAAAGGCCCATCGTAACATTAAAGATTTTGAAAACTTGTCAATAATTGTCAGCCCTAAAAAGACAGTAAATGCACTTACCTGTGAAGAACCAAACTATTTACCTATTAACCGATGCTGACTTCTTCATTGGGGAAATAGCAGAAAAGAATGTGTTACATATGCTAGCCTATGAAACAGTATAAAGTAGAGAGCAGAAAAAGCTGAGGACACAGACCAAGGATTCTACTAGACCCCAGTCATGAATACAGAAGAATTGGAGAAACCAAACTGCTCCCTGCAATACATATATACAAGGACTACTACACACAGTGTCAATTACAGAATCTGCAATCAGGATCAGATTAGTGTTCCTGCATGTTATATGATAAAAAATTGCAACATTTTTTTTTATTAATGTCCTCCAACGTAGTGTCATATCAGACGGCGAATGAATGAAATGGGTGAAATGATGCTCAATGAGCCCGAGGTCCATGAAGCTTTAAGTTACCTGACATTTGTCTACTCAGGATAAGGAAAACCTTAGTTAAAGTCTTATCTGGATAACTCACCCTAAGCGAAATTTGAACTCATAACCTCTACCACCACACTACAAAGGCAGCAAAATAAATTACGAACAGTACCATACGCTTGACTGTATAACAAAAATGAAAAGTTTTATGCAAATGATAATAATTTTTCATGATTCATATGTTATGTATCTCTATACACAGTGTGTTCTATAAATTCTTATTAATATTAGCTGAATCAGTTCTCTCCAGTTCATAGTTTGTTTTGTGGTTCATTTGCGCTGCACTGCTTGATTGTATTCAGTGTAGTAGTGATTCTTAGATAGTAACAACCTTGAGATGTGTGTATGCTGAAACTGCAAAGATCCATAAAAGGACTAAGGAATTTATTGATTTTCTTTCATGTACTTATGTAAGCGTTCAGACACCAGATTTACTGATCCTTGATGACAAGGTTAGCAAAATTGAAAACTATAAAGGATGAGCGAATGGTTTACATCTACTGCCAAACTCTGAGAGATCAAGGCTAAAGTATTCCTTGGAATGGTATGGCCATGGCTAATGAGATACAGGCTGCAGCATGAACTGCAGTGATGTAATTCTCTTAGTCCAATCATGGCCCAATGAAGTAAAACCACAATCACCTAAACTATTCTAGTTTTGACTCAGGGGTCTCCGTCTAGGGGATATGTGAATAGCGATCACAAGGTACCCAAGCTGAGCAGAGCATTACCTCCACTTACTGGTGTTTTGCTCCACACTGTAACTTTTCTATCTGACCTTACCTTGGTCATCTCTTGTTCTCTTCCGACCCCGATGCTATTAGAGTTCCTGAGGGCTAGGGAGTCTTTATTTTTCCAACCTCTCCATTTCTCTATAAAATCTTAACCCCTAACATGCTGACCTGTCCTGGCATGTAATATGTCCTCTGATTGGTGATCAGAGGATATGGTCAGTGAATTTATTTTGATAATTCTCCCGGTCAGGTCGGTGAGACCCGTAAACCAACGACAGGTGTGGTCCTCCAGACATTCTGGGGGTTGTGAGAGAGCGATGTGACCGCCAAAACATAAAAATATGGTGCTCTCTAAAAAGCGGTTACTATTACTGCTATTGGAGAGCAAGAGGATTAATGACTTCATTGTCAGAAATCCAGCATCAGCTAATAACAACATAAAAGGACCTGTCTATAGAAAAATATGGTTTTGTAAGAATAGTTTGCAGAAGGTTATAGTGGCTAAAGAAAGTGAATGAGAGGTTACTTAATGAATGGTATGTCTGTTTCAGCCTGGGATTAATCTGCCCTCAGACTTACAACCAGGCAGAATATTTGGTGACACAGCTAGCAGTTCACCCTGGAAGGGAGGTGCAGTGCCATAGAAAAATCAACTGGCTGTGTGATCAGTTTCTCTCCTCAGCGTATGGGAGAGAACTTTCTGAGCAAGTAGCCATAACATCGGGCAAACACAGCTTCCACATGTCCTTAGATGTGGATAAGAAGTATGTGAAACTTGCTACTTTAAGCACACACCTGTATGAGGTATGTAGCTCCTAAATGGAAAAATATATGCAACAAAATTAAATTGTTGTTGACTACAAACTGATAAAAACACAACTGTCTTGTTTCAAAATGAAGAGGATTTTGGAAAGTTCACATCAAAGTAAGCATTAGATTAGTTTTGCAAGACTAACTTGCTCAAACTGTAAATGCTAACAAACCGTTTAAGTAGCATTAGCAAATATTTAAATAAATGCACTTCTGACAAAATTAAAGTGCTGGTAGACTTCAGTATAAAACAGGAAAGCTATTAAACATGATATATCTCTGTATTAAAAAGGGTTTAATTGGAATAAGTATTAATGAATTTGCCTGTTTTGAAAAAGCATAAGCCCAATAGGGTACTTTAGGAAAGTTGAACAAAGTATTTTAAAGGAAAGTATAATATAGGTTAAAAAATATGCAAATTGCACATAAAAAATAGACAGCCTACATGATTGAGTGGTATGCATTCTTGTATCTCAATCCAGACGTTTTCATTTCAATTCCCGGTTGGGGCAGAGGAATTCTTGTTTAATTAGAATCACTCTGTAGCTTTTGTGGAAGAGTGATCAGAAACTAACATTGCTAGGCTGATATTCCTGGAGTTACGTCTATTATAGGGAAATTAATAATGTGTGGTAATTCTAATATACACTGTCGGCAAATGTGCAGAGTTTCAGTCATCTACCACCTACAGTACTAGCTGTAGGTAAGCACAAATAGCAGCTCATTAGGAAAACTGGTCTCATGAAAAAATCTGCTGAGTTACTCAATTTTTGTGGGCTAAACATGTAACTGCAGGTGAAATTCACCAGCAGCTGATACAGGTTTATGAAGAGATTGTAGTATCTCATCAGCATATTGCAAACTTAATGCCAAAAGTAGTTTTTGGGCAGTAGAGAAAGCATCACCATGCTCTTGAAGCAGTTTTGCTGGAACATCTCATACACCCTCTCTACAGTCTGGACCATACTCCAAGCAACTTTCACCTTTTTCTTCACTTGAAGGAACACCTAGGGTGCCAACAATTTGCTTCAGACAAGGAGGTGAAGCACTTCACAACAACATGATTGAACACACAAGAACAGGACTTTTACAAGGAGGGAGTACAGTTGAACCTGATTTATACATATATCAAGGGGAAGAAGCATGATTAATTATAACTCAGAACTAGTTAAAACTGAGATTTTGATAATGCATCATATTTTTTTTAAAAAAGTGAGACAGAATATTGACCAATAGAAAATCGTTCATATAAATGTTTATTAAGAGTGTATAAATTTCTAGTTCTTGTTTGGGTGTATCAGGAACTTATTTTTAATATTCAGGATAGCCAATGTTTTCTTATTACTAGATAGTCTGTTGTGTTCAACCAATAAAAACTATTTGCGCGGATGAATACAAAAAATGGCGGTGTTGCGTCAGAGAGACGCCAGGAACTAGATTCATTAGCGTCTGTGTGCTCAAGATGAAAGGACGTGTTTTTTGGTAGCGTGTGAACATGGAACTTTCACCAAACTTTTATCCAGTGTAGATTCTACTAAATTATAATTGTGAAGGTCTTTGATTATTTAATATGGTGCTGAGAGTGTAAAATAACGAAATGTTAATGAATAAATAAGTTGTGATAAAGGAACTTGATTTATGCATTCCATTCTGTAACCACGACCCTGAAGATAGGAATCGCGTCTGCTATCACAGTATTTCATCTCTCACTAAGAACATTATTCACGCTGATATATGTTAACTATATCCTTTTTTTTTATAAAAACAGCACCAAAAGCAATACAGTGGGCCTACATGTGTAAAATTTTACAAACAACAAAGATATGTATGAAGAAAACATTATTTTGAACTTGATCCTCCTTTAAAGAAATCAGTTAATTTGGCTTGTTTCACTTTTGATGCATTAAGTGCATACACCTCATTTTGTTACTGATGATTTTACATAGTGTGGTATAAACAGTTCCTAAATCTGAGTAATTATGGTTTTGGTTTAGGATTAAGTGAGTGAGTGAGTTGGGTTTAAGGGCCCGTCAACAACTAGGTTATTAGGGCCCGGGTTTAGGATTAACGATTAAGTTCCAACTCTTGTATGAATTTTATTTTCTGATGTAGTGTATAACATTTCCTTTTTCTGTCCTCCATGGCTTGATTAAAAGCAACTGAGAACTGAAAGACAAAACTACTGTTCAACAGTAAACACCAGATACCGGAAATGTTGATTTACTTCTTGTTTTTTGCTGCAACATTGTTGCGCAAAAGCTGCCTGCTCAGGTTGGGTCTTTGCCACAGAGATGAGGAAAATATGCCTTGAGTTTCTTTTACAATAGTGTATGCCGTATGTTCATTATAATTATGTGAAACTCAGTTATATTTCACTTCAATTTAATAAGTATAGCTGAAAATTATGTATAAATGCATCATGCATAAATAAGGTTCTATTAACATGTTTCTAGATTATATTTTCCTGGGACCTACAAAAATTTACATATAAATGCAAATTACATAGAACTAGGTTACGTATAAAGCAGGTTCAACTGTATTCAAACTCCTCCCATGAAGCAACAAGTGCCTAAACTGATATGGACACTATGTCAAAAAATAACTTAATATGTATCTTATCAGTTGATTGTATTGGTTATATGAAATAAAATGTAAATGTTTCACTGCAGGCCGTGTAACCTTAGGTTCTGTTCACCCCTCATACATTAAATTAGCCAGTTGAAAATCTATACTAAAATATAAAGAGAGGACATTTATATCTGTATGTTGATAATCTCACAATTGTTAATTGTTTCATTGCCATTAGAGCACTATAAACTTTTCAGAGATTTCTGTAATTATAGTTGTTTTCATGTAAACACAGTATCAGTATGGAATTTAATGCATCCTGATTCTAAATTAGCATCCATGACGTTACTTTGTCAACTCCATTTTATCAGAACTCTACCTAAAATAACAAAAATCATCTAAAGAAATAAATGATAGTGAAAAAATTTCTTGTGCTTTAGTGTTACAGGGTGTATCATGTTTGATGATCTATTGATGTTTCGTTCTACTTGTGCTGAGCTGCTTCTATGGGTAACTGCCACTACAGCCAGCTACAAGTGGAGTGAAACATAAGTGAATCATCAAACATTATGATGTGGCCTACTTCTGAACCACAAGAAGTTTCTACAATAGATAACGGTCATGGAAGCCTGCATACTTAGATAAATCATGTTTCCTGAGGAAGCATCTGCATTATAACTGAGCTTTAACAAGATTTCCATATTTAGGATATAGATCATAAGGCAAATCAGAAATCTAAGATTTTAAGAATAGTATTGAAATAAAAATTACACATTGGACGACGACAAAAAATGATGAAAAAAAAATAAACATTTTTGGAAGGAAGATTCTTAGGTGAATATATGGTCCTATTAAAAATGTTGACACATTTAGAATTAGGTAAAATGATGAAGTATACAAGATATTTAGAGAAGCTGACTAAGCAAGAAAAATTAAATCAAGAAGAGTAAGATGGTTAGGCCATTTGTATAGAACAGAGAAACAGTATCCATGTAAAAAACTCACTTTCACGTACACATTTGATACTAGAAGAATTGGACGCCCACCAAATAGATGGCTCGACTATGTGCAAGGGGATCTTATAGCACGTTTAACATGAAGGTGGAGATAGAAGGCTACAGACAGAATCCTATGGAAAAAGATTACTGAGGCAGTCAAGGCTGGAAAACAGTTGTTGAACTACTGATGCTGATTAGGGTTCGGATCTTTATACAACTATAGTGAAATGAGACAATCGCGAGCTACTTGCCACGTGGGCAGGACGTGACGCCATTGTGCGAGTACAGTGACAGCACAAAACAACTGGGTTCACTGTCTACAATGCATAGTGTTTCTCAAATGTGTTTACTAGTTCCACATACAGAGTAAAATGCTTCCAGCAGGAAAATCAAAATATTCACATATTGCTGAATTTGTACAATAATTTAAAAGAGAATATTTTACTACAAATGGTGACAGCATGGAATGTAATGTTATGCAGTAACATTATCTAAAACCTTCATGTGTCAACTGTACCTGGCCTCCGCTGTGCTGTGATCATGTGGCAGACTGACTTCTCACATTTCCTGGAACCTTCGGTTTTCTCTATGAAGGTTCGCTCCCTAATGATGATTAAAATGAAAATTCCACATTATTTTTCACACTTAATCATACACAATGGAAAATGATAAATTCATGAAAAATTGTGAGTCACTTGTAACAATAATTGCTGTTGTGTGCCTAGTGAAACAAGTTATTTAAGCTGAACAATTTTCTTTAATGCTCTTTTCTTTCCTTTTAGGAAGGCACCAAGGGTTTTTACTCAGTTTTACTGGCTTGCATGGAGAAACTTAATAGATATGAAATGAAATACATTATACATATGCTTACAACTGATGCTTTATCTGGTAAGTACACACTTCTTTATATTTCATTTATTCATTCATACACTTCTGTTATTTAATAAAAGGAAAAGTGGAGAATATAGAGTTCATTAGAAATATGGAGGAATCAATTTAGAAGTTCTATTTATGAGCTTTAGTGAGCTTTACAACCCCCCCCCCCCCCCCCCCGTCCTCTTACCCACAAATAACTATTGCAAGTTGTGATTTTCTCTGCAGTATATTCCTGTCTTGCTCTTATGGTTTTCCAGCTTCACAAATTTATACAATGTTATATAAGTTACAATGTTATAATGTTATATAAGAACGAGGGCTTCACAGTAAATTCAAGATGCTTATTCATTTTATAGATTTCCAGACATCAAAAATTTTGTGTCTTAATTTAATGTGTTACAGCCATTTTTGAAGGGGTGGGAAGCGCCCTAACAGATTATTTGAGGTGAGAGAACTTTCATGAAAATATTAGTGTCCCATTTTTTAAAGAAGCCATATTTAAATATGAACTTAATATAATAAATGCATATAAGACAGATAAAAAAAGGAACAATGGAAGGGGGTCTATTATACATTCTATTCTTGGACTATGAAGTATTTTTAAAACTTGGCAACCCTAGTTTGGGAAGGCAATATGTTTGCAATGAAAACCATTTTTGTTAGTAAATAGTGCTTCAAGTTTTGTCTATAAATTTGAGCAAACTTTCTTGGCCACCTAACTAAATTTTCTATTTTAGAACTAAAAACTGAAATTATCGTTTTACAGAATACTATGAGTGAAATTTAAATTTAAATAGCTTTGCAAACCTTCATTTGTGAAACTTGTTCTATTGCAAGAAGGATAAGCAAAGACAACAAAATAACTGAATCTACTAACAGTGAAGCAATTTAAATCAACAAATATTAACAAATATTTAGTGACTAAACTTCACTTATCTTTGGTAATTGTGAATTAAATTCTAATTCCACACATATTGTGAAAGTCATCAGTGGTTTCATTTCATCATCATTACAGCTGCTAAGTGACGGATTCTTTTCTATCATATTACCGACTATTGAAAGAAAATAAATTTATTGACAGAATCAGTTCGGCGATATTTCAAAATTCATTACATGATTCTTATTCTTCAAAATAAATATATTTTCTCAAACTGTAAATCTATGGGTCCATTTAATTGTTTTAATAATTTAACCTCTGGATTTATTTCATGATTAAACAATCAAAAACGATCTGCCACAGCTAATTTATAAATGATATTGTATTTCAATTCACAGATAACTCACATCAAATACTGCTGTTGTACCTTTTATTCACTAATATTACTTTCCAGCAAAAGTATCTTTGTGACAGATATTATTGTCACTAATGGCCCATGTCTTACTGCTAAGCCAAATTCTGTGTTTCTATTCATTTCAGCTACTAACAGATCCACCATTCCTATTCTGTGATGAACCAACAACTGGCTTATAAGGTGTGTGTTGTGAAACCAATTATATACAACTAATAATTTAAAAAAGTAAAAAGTAAACTCTAGCACAACAGCCCATGAAGGGCCAAGGCTTGCCGCCCAACCGCTGCGTCCCCCTCCTTTGCCCATTGCAGGCATCATTGGTGGGTTGCAGTACTGGAGGGTGGTATGTACGTCCCGAGCCCTCCCGGCCAGTTATGCGACCTTCTTGATCTGGGGCTGCTACTTCTCCATCAAGTAGCTCCTCAAATTGGCCTTAGACAGCCACAATGCTGGTGTTGTAGTGGACAAGTCACTTTTCACTTTTTGAAATGAAAACTGCAATCGATCGCGATGCAGTTTTCATGCAATTCTTCGCATAATTCCCAAAACACAATCAAGTACATCTGTCAAATACTTTTTTTTTTCTTTTGAACGCTTTTGAGTTACTAAAGAAACTTCCAGCTTATAAAACTTTATACTAGAAATTTCAAGCGACAAAATTTAAAAATTATTGTCTTTTGAGCTGAGGCTAATAAAACAAATTTGTATGGCAGATTTGTACATTACAATCAGATAAATATAATAGAACCTTAACAATAGGCATTTTTTTAATTTCGCCTTGTAGAGCACTTGGCATAACATAATAAAATCCAGATTCAACATTTCGTAACTCGGAAACTGAAGGATATACCACACTAAAATTCAAAACCCTCTAATGCTGGTATAAGACAGCATTGAAAATAAATGTTCAGCTAACGTGGCTGAAAAAATTTAAAAATGCATTTTCAGTTGTTTATTCCCTTAATTTTCAGGCCCGAGCCCAACAACCATTTTTCAAATTAGGCCCGAGGGCTTGGCCCGAGTCCGTGCAGACCTCTACTCTATAGTGAGTGACAGTATCCGAGAACTTGCATTCGAATGAAACATTCGATTCTTTAAAGTATTCGAATACAGAGTATTCGATTCTTGAAAGGATTCGATTCTGCCCATCACTATAAATGCTCTTTTGACCTCAGCATTTGACCACGGTAAGATCAGTGACTTCGCCACGTTCTTTGCATGATACCATTATAAGCAGTAAAATAGTTATATGCCAGAGCAGTAATGCCCACGACAAGAAGGCTAGAGGGGAATGAAGGGCAGAGGGGGCTTCAATTGTTTATCTGCTCTGGTAGCGTATCTGTTTACTACGAAATCAGTGCATGATAATGCATATGAGTCACCCACGTTGCCAGATCTAATGCGCTTTGCAGTATTACAGGTGCAGAGATTTTTTAGTATTATGCATTATTTGGCTCTCGCTGCTAACACGCGCTACGGCGCTACAGTTATATACTCGTATTTTGTTAGTTTTGTTCTTGGTTAATATTTACACATGGCTGCAGTTCGAAAGAAGGGACCAAGTATTCACAGTGAAGCAAGATAGGTAATTAGAAAAGTGATAGAAGTATGTGACGAAGAAGCGAAATCAGGACAATTGAAATGTTTATTATCACAAAGAAATTTACATGTGGCAAATTATTGTGGGATATCGTAACATAGTGTAACAAGAATAAGAAGAGACGGTGTTAAAGCTGGTGAAAAATCACTTCATACTCCGGGGAAAAAGAGACCAAAGGCCGAGGAATGCAAATTTCATTGTGATGACTTTTGATAGAACAGTAATTAAAAACGTAATTCGAGACTTTTATTTGGTTAAAAAACAAGTGCCCACTGTACCGAAGCTACTTGCAGCAATTAGGGAAAAAATAAGTTTTCCTTGGAGAAGAGAAACTCTGCGGAAGCTATTGCACGATATGGGTTTCAAATGGAAGCGATGTGGAAGCAAGAGAAAATTACTTATTGAACGTCCAGATATAGTTAACTGGAGAGCTAAATACCTAAGAGCTATAAATGGATACAGAAATGCTGGGAGAAATATCATTTACATTGATGAGTCCTGGGTGGACAATAATTTGACATTTGGGAAGTGCTGGCAGAGTTATGATATCTACGGGATTACGACAAACACTAGCTCTTCGAACCGCCTGATTCTTGTAAATGCAGGCAGCAACGAAGGTTTCATACCCGGAGCTTCTTTGATGTTCAAAGCTGGACTTGCTAGCGGCGATTATCATGGCCAAATGAATGGAGAAAATTTCCAGGAATGGTTGGAGGAGAAACTGTTACCTAATATACCCTGCAATAGTGTCATCATGCTTGATAATGCTCCATACCACAGTGTACAAGAAAATAAGCCTCCGTCGAAATATGCTGTAAAGCAAGAAATGATACACTGGTTGGAGAACAACAATATTTCATATTCTGCTGCAATGCGAAAGACCGACTTGTTTGATTTAATTCATACCATACCATATCGACAGAATAATAGAAATGCATGGGCATACGGTTCTTAGATTACCTCCTTATATGTGCTAGTTGAACGCTATAGAATTGGCATGGGCAGCAATAAAACGACTGTAAGAGAGAGAGAGAGCATAATGTAACCGGTGATCTACATTTAAGAAATCTACAGCAGGTGTGTGAAAGTGCAGTGAACTCTGCTACAACAGCTGATTGGGAAGGCTATGTTAGGCACGTTAAAAAACTTGAGGATGAGTTCAGGCAAAAGGATGGGCTAGTGGAAGATGCAATAGACCATTTTATTATATCACTAGGAGGTCTGGAGTCTAGTGACGAAGATGCAGAGAGCGGTAGTGACAGCAGCGAAGGTGACTTCTCCGACTCGGATCTTGCACGGCAACTGGACTTCTAGGTGAGTTATGTGACAACACTGTGTATTTTAAACGAATCTAGCATCCTTATCATACTCGGAAACTAGACATAAACACCGTGCGGGAAGCAAAACATGATTACGTTACACATTCCTAAGCCTTTCCTTCTTGTGCTGGGCATACATGAGTAGGCAATAAGATATTAGTGTGCTACTATATACTTATAGAAGCGCATATCTTATCTTTGCTTACACGAGAAATAACAGCACAGCGTTAGCTGTCCAATGTTTGTTATTATTAGCTCTAATATATAAACGATATCAGTGTATATTGCTCAACAGGAAGAAAATCAAACGCGTTCTTTTCAATGCAGTTTTCTCTTATATCCTGTCTTGCAACAGCATAAAGATTTACATCCCTTACAGTTTTTCTAAAGTAAACCAATATAACATGTATTAAATGTCCCATATTCATCTCAATTTTTGCAAAAAAAGTCCCTTTGTCCCTTCTTGAAAAATATTTCTCAAAATGTCCCACAATATGGGACAAATCCCACGGGTTGGCAACACTGGATGTCAGATGTTTCGATCGGGACCACAGATTGTACCGACGGCATACTCTGTGATCGGGACCTTAGCGCTAATGCCGGGGGGCCCCTTCCCGCTTCCCGCGCAATCGCTCTTCCTAGAGCTGTCTGCTGATGACGTCACACGGGAGTCACGTAGTACCGATATTCACACGTGCAGCTTACATTTTACGGTATAATTCAAATCCCATGGTAGTATCTACCGACGTAACAGTGTGCCACATAATCGTGCAATTATTACTTTGTTAAGAGCTTTCAACGCGCCTTTTTCACTTTCTTTAGGATTTAGGTTATAATTGCAACGTAGTCCTTATTAAAAGGCCTTATAATAATGTAATAAACGAAAACAGAATGTGATACTGACATTCTTTCCCTATTAAGACAGTATTTTATTGACTGAGCTGTTCTTCTAAGAATAGCTGTGTGGCCACTCTTTTACAACAATATTAAAATGCAGCGCAGAGGAAAATGAAATAAATAACACAATTATTACGACAGCAATCATTTTTGAAAATAGCAATATATTTGACACGAAGAGAGAGAGAGAGAGAGAGAGAGAGAGAGAGAGAGAGAGAGAGAAAGAGAGAGGGGTGAGGGAGATAGTTTGTCTATCGCTTTCACCTATGAATCCTTTATAATGTGTAATGAAAGTTTATCTCTGTTAACATGAATATATAGAAGGATAAGCCTTGGTAAGAATACTTTGCGCAAGAGTGAGCAAAGAAAATCATTTGTATATAGCACATCAGATTTTTATCATTGAAATATATGCTGTGCATATTTTAATACATTAAACAACTATAAATAATTTTAGTTATACATATTGCGCGCTTTCATAGATGACCTCAATGATCAAAACTAGAGAAAATCTGATTTGAGGTTGTAAAATAATGTGATTAATTGCAAATTACGTTTATTTGTGAAATATCATCAAAGTATTGTATAATTGCAAGGTAATTCCAGCAAGAACGTCGGCAGACTTTTTTCCAGGGGAGGGCCAAATGTTGGAATTTTGCAATCAAGATAATATTAATTCATTATTTTGTTGGCAAAAGTTATAGTATTTGTTGCGTATAACCGTATTAATTTGTGCTCATTAAAATTGTTCTTTACATTAAAATTAAAATAATAGTTTAAGAGTCAGCCCATGAAGTTCACTAATTCCCAAGGGGGGGCCGCGGTCCCCCTTTCCCTCCCTTTGCGACGCCCATGTCTTCAAGATGAATAATGAGAACCATAATGATAATAGTAATAACAGTACCGATGATATAATAATAATAATAGTAATAATAATAATAATAATAATAATAATAATAATAATAATAATAATAATAATAATAATAATAATAATAATAATAATATAAATAATAATAATAATTAATAATATAAATAATAATAATAATAATAATAATAATAATAATAATAATAATAATAATAATAATAATAATAATAATAATAATAATAATAATAATAATAATAATAATAATAATAATAATAATAATAATAATAATAATAATAATAATAATAATAATAATAATAATAATAATAATAATAATAATAATAATAATAATAATAATAATAATAATAATAATAATAATAATAATAATAATAATAATAATAATAATAATAATAATAAGAAGAAGAAGAAGAAGAAGAAGAGTAATAGTAATAATGATAATAATAATAAAAAATAAGTAACAACTAGACTAACTACCTTAATTCTGGAGCCTATGATCCTCACGACATCTTGCTGCTATAGCGCATGCGCGGACGCGAGTATAAACCTAATGGAGAGATTGAAATCCGCTAGATTGGCAAGGTTTTAAGCCAAGTGTTAGATTTTTTCAATAAATAGGTTCCTGTTCTTATACTCAACACATGCCTGACTTTCGATCTGTATTTCTTTTATGAATTGGATTTAACAAGTGAATATGTGCATCTTTGTATTTTTCCTGTCAAAAAATTGGGTAGTATGTATATTTGAACAGCCAAATATTGGACATTAATCAAAGGAAATACAATAGTTTGCCACACGATCTTGTTCTTGCACACAGAGTTGAGAATGTGTACCTACCTATATGAAACGGCCCCGTGCTGTCCACGTGTAGCCCATATTAGGTAAGCACACCTAGGTTAGTGTGAGTATATGAACAGGATGACAGGGACCTGTGTTAGAGACATCTACTCCTACTATCAATAACCAGGTATGTGTAAACAATGTCTCAACGCTTTCTCCACTTCTACAAATTGACACAGGTATAATTGCTTGGTCAAAATATATTTACTGAAGTTATACATTACTTGTATAATTTAGAAGCCTAAATACAGTAGTATCGCAAGGATTATTTTTATGCACTAATTAATTTTGCAAGGTTTATAGCTGATGCTTAGTGATACCGGCTTTGATTTGTAACTGTTAAGTTCCATCACATATCTCTGTCTCCACTTCGTCTTCGGCCACTGGACCTACGTCGTCTTCTTCTTGAGCAACTTCTACGCCTCCTTCTCAAACTACTTCTCCTTCTTCTTGAACTACTTCTCCTTCTCCTTCTTCTTGAACAACTTCTCCTCCTCCTTCTTCTCGAACTACTTCTCCTTCTCCTTCTTCTCGAACTACTTCTCCTTCTCCTTCTTCTCGAACTAATTCTCCTTCTCCTTCTTCTCGAACTACTTCTCCTTCTCCTTCTTCTCGAACTACTTCTCCTTCTTCTTGAACTACTTCTCCTTCTTCTCGAACTACTTCTCCTTCTTCTTGAACTACTTCTCCTTCTTATTGAACTAATTCTCCTTCTCCTTCTCCTTCTCGAACTACTTCTCCTTCTCCTTCTTCTCGAACTACTTCTCCTTCTTCTTGAACTACTTCTCCTTCTTCTTGAACTACTTCTCCTTCTCCTTCTTCTCGAACTACTTCTCCTTCTCCTTCTTCTCGAACTACTTCTCCTTCTTCTTGAACTACTTCTTCTCGAACTACTTCTTCTTCTCGAACTACTTCTCCTTCTTCTTGAACTACTTCTCCTTCTTCTTGAACTACTTCTCCTTCTCCTTCTTCTGGAACTACTTCTCCTTCTTCTCGAACTACTTCTCCTTCTTCTTGAACTACTTCTCCTTCTTCTTGAACTACTTCTCCTTCTCCTTCTTCTCGAATTACTTCTCCTTCTCCTTCTTATCGAACTACTTCTCCTTCTTCTTGAACTACTTCTCCTTCTTCTCGAACTACTTCTTCTTCTCGAACTACTTCTCCTTCTCCTTCTTCTCGAACTACTTCTCCTTCTTCTTGAACTACTTCTCCTTCTTCTTGAACTACTTCTCCTTCTCCTTCAACTACTTCTCCTTCTTGAACTACTTCTCCTTCTCCTTCTTCTCGAACTACTTCTCCTTCTCCTTCTTCTCGAACTACTTCTCCTTCTTCTTGAACTACTTCTCCTTCTCCTTCTTCTTGAAGAACTTCTCCTTCTTCTTCTTGAACAACTTCTCCTTCGTGAACAACTTCTCTTCCGGCATGACGATCTTCTTCTCCGACAAACGGAACCGACAGCTTTTATAGAGCCCCGATCTTTTAATGCTATTAGAAACTTTTTCCTTTGGTTTTCATCCATAGTAAACAATTTATCTTCGTTCGTGTCAGTTGGACAGCTCATAAGAGTTCTCGACACATCATCGAACGCTCTTAACATACACTGCTTTTTATGGATATTTCTGTTTTTAACACTTTTGCTGATTTCGGGTGCTGCTGGCTTCCCCATTTTCGTATAGAATTTAGATTTTCGTATAGAATTTAGATTTTCGTATAGAATTTAGATTTTCGTTACGAATTAGATTACTTGAAGAATTTTGCTTTCCCTTGGAAACCACACCATAATGTTGAAATGCTATGGCAACGTGTATTTCAGTTGAACAAAAGCGAGTGAAACATACCGAAAACAAAAGTCCCACCGTGCCAATGTACAAAAGCTAAAGTACCTACTATATTTATATTCCTATATAGTTAAATGAGTAATTCTTACGATTTCGATCAAATTTTGTATTCAGACAGGGTTTTGCTTATTAAGTTTATCTATATAGGCGTCATTCATGGAAAAAAAAAACAAAAACAAAAAAACGCAATTTTACGAGTAACAGTCACAATTACTCTAAACCTCATTTTGGCCATAATTTCTCTTTTAATGGGCCAGTTTCAACAAACAAGCCAGGATATTAAAGGTCTCGTCATGGAAACAGCTCCAACAATTAGGATAAAAATTTATATTTAGCTAACATTTTGCTTTTCAAGTTTATCTAAATAAGTAGATAAGCGACTAATCAAAAGGAAAAGAAAAGAAAATCCGAGCGAAGCTCGGTCACCCAGGTACTGTAACATAATAGAATGATCGCATTGCATCTGTAATATTCACTACACAAATAAGATGCGTTTAATTTTTGTAATGAATATCTCCTTCTAACTTCAATGGAATAAACAGCAGCCTACCCTACTAGTTAATAAACAACAAATATTTCAAATGTGGTCAAATTCGACCACATTCACTTTTACAAACAGATAATGATCAATGCTTTATTGTTAAGTATTGCTTTGCAACCTACAGGAAAATTAGTTTAATTTTTCTCGGAAATCTGTCGCTTAATTGTGATGAAAAACCAAGAGTTTGTGCAGTTACGCTACCGATAGTCAAATGTTTCTATCGCATTTACTTTTTCCTTTTTCCGTCACGTATGCATAGTAAAGTTAGTATGGTGTCTATTGCATTCCATCCAAAAATTTATATCGAGATTTCACCGGAAATACATGTTTTGAGACTCCATGAATAAAAAAGCAGCTGTTTTAGAAAAGTGCCTGTCTGCAAACAGCATAACTCCACCCAGACTAATCCAGGACCCTCTAGAAGGTCCAGACTATTCTTTACATAGAAAGTTTTAATTTTTTCAAAAATGGCTCTGACGATTTTGATTAAAATCAAATGACAGTAGACCATAGTACATTGAGAAAATGCAGTCAGTTGCTCCCAGATTTTCAGCTTTCTTTACATTAAATAAGTTAGGTTGATATACTGTTTTTATAATCGCCTAAAATACTGTATGTGATGATATAAAATATTATTACTAAAACGTTATACATGGAACTATACCAATTTAAATATACGATCTCAATGGGACAACATAACCTAACATTTACCTACATGTCAAATGAATATTGATATCAGTACAAAGAATAACAACGCACATACGACACAACATACATAGTTTGATAGCTTATTTAATGATTTATAACACTGCAATCCCCTCCACTTAAAGCTTAACTTGCAAGATACAATAATAACATGAACGTCGGCAGACTTTTCTCCAGGGGGGGGGGGCAAATGTTAGAATTTTGCAATCAGATAATATTAATTCATTATTTTGTTGTCAAAAGTTATATCTAGTATTTGTTGCGGATAACCGTATAAATTTGCGCTAAACAGAAATTGTTCTTTACATACAAATTAAAATAATAGTTTAATAGTCAGCACATTAAGTTCATTAATTTTCAAGGGGGGGCCGCGGCCCTCCCTTGCCCCCCCCCCCCTTCGCGACGCCCATGAATTCCAGCACCTTGCTCCTTTTCTTTAAAATGGGAAAGAAAATATTGTCCGTATTTCCCGAATGTGAAAGAAGCAGTGCATAGCTATACAGGAAGGGTCATTAGCCTTTCATTCATGTTATACCTGAATTTCAGTACGGTTTGGGATAAGGCGGTGCACAGTCTTTGACAAAACAAAGGTCATTGTATTTCGCTTCCTTTTATCTTTCTGTTTATCTTAAAAGGGTTGGAGTCATTCTGTCTGAGTCAGGGCGCATTTTAAATGGCACGAAGTAGCATAATAAAACGTGCCGAATTGCCCTATGAGATGCATTTTGTGGTACGTGTTAACGCACTAAGTTCTAAGACAGAAAATTTGGGAAGCAAAGACAGTGACTGTAATTTGCCAAAACAAGTGCCACGGGACTGGATTACAGTTATTTCAAAGGGGGAACTTGTTCGGCAGACTGAACAGTGGTACCAAAAAGTGAAGGAATTTGAAGTTATATTTGTGGGATTCCATGGCTTTATGTTTCAAAATGTGCTGGACTGATGAAAGCGCTTACTGGCATGATTTGCTCTAAATTTCCTGAATTGGATGAAAGAATTGTTTCCCTATACGTCAGGACCTACACTTTCATTAGGATACGGCATTTAAATAACAAACTAAAAGCTGTAAGTATGACAAAAACGAACGCGAGGAAGTGTCAGCAGTGGGCGTCAGCTACTTCTTCTTCAACAGTATGACCAAATGTAAGTCTACTTTTAAGATCAAACGATAATTTGTTACTTCTTATTTTGATTGTAGTTTCGGTGGCGGTCGTAAAATTGGTTTGTAATAAGTAGAATGTGTTGACGAACGTTTCTAATGTGTTTTCAGTTAAGGTATCTTTTCTATCACATATCACTGTATTTTTCTACACTTTATTAATGATTGCTTAAGTGTTTACGCACTGGAACTGTCAGTAAATGCTTTAAATGGTATATGTCGAAACGGGTTTAAAGCGCTCACTTTCTATTGCTGTGTGAACTGCGCGCGCTCTCAGACCTCCATGTGACGTATGTTGCAATGGCAGCAATTGTGCCGGAGTGGCCTACCTTCTTTCTCTAGTTACCTTGGCGCTAATGATTCCGTTGATAACGCGGCCTCCATATATCGACGTGGTATAAACTGTGAGCTGGATTTGTTGATTTCATTTCAGCCTAGCCATTGTTGCCAACAATTAATTCGTATGTCCGTTATTCAAAACCACTAGATTTATTTTGAGACAATTTTATTTATTTTTGATATACATATTTTAAAGTTAGAACCTTGAACAGTATCATGAATTTTGCAGCAGTTTTGTGTGTGTGTGTGTGTGTGTATATATATATATATATATATATATATATATATATAATTTTTTTTTAGAATCCAACATAATTCCTTGGAACCACTATATACAAAATATGCACAAGACAGATGCTAAAGAACACCAGATTTAGAGGGAAACTTGGCAACACCGAGCACAGCCAACGGACAATCCCTGTGCAGCAAAATTCGTTGAAAGAGAAATGCCCGCTACATTCAAAACCAATGAAAACGAATTTTGCCCGAAGCTTAGCGAAGAATGTCCACCTGCACTAGACATTTAATTGCCCTCCTGAAAAATGGCCGATATTGAGAAAACAAAAGTGTGCTACTAAAGTACAAAGTATTAGAATAATAAACAGTGCAAAAAGTAAAAATCAATATTTTCCGCAATTTTCGCCAAGTCTCATCGGTACGTTGCCTTAACTCACATCCACATACTACATTAAAAGCACATACTTTCTGTGTAAACACTTTTCGTAATACTTATGTGGAAATATCTGGCTCGTAGAAGTCGGATGAAGTAGCTGGTCTGTTTTAAAGCGAACTTGGAATAAAAACGGCATATCTTCGGTTGAATAATGCAAATGTAAAATCTGAGGCTGAGAATGTGATACTCAGATAATAATAATTATTATTAATAGTAGTACGCCTAATGAATCCTGGATGGATGGGGTGAAAAGAAGTATGGAGAAAAGGAGGAAGATGCTATGCACAGGGACTAATGGAGGCAGAATATTGTTTTGGGATGAAGGAAGCCATTGTATTGTTTAATATTAATTAAAAAATACTATTATCATCATGTGTTGGCGGTCGTGCCAGGGCCTAGAGTTAAAGCATTTGCCTCTCACAAAAGCGGCCCGGGTTCAATTCCAAGGGACCGCATGTGAGATTCGTGGTTGACAAGGCAAGGTGAGTTTCCTCCAGGTTCTTTGGTTCCCCCCACCATCTCATTCCATGTATCACCAGTGTCACCATCTGCGGTGCCGCATGTACTAAAAGCGGGCGTTAAACACTTCCAAAACTATTCTCCGATTTCCCCTGCTACTCATTCCACTAACTGCTCAATCATCGCCTTTCCATTCATGGGCTGCCCACCTGCTTCCTGGTCTTCACTCTGTCCAGTCCATAGATCTGTCTGCTCCCTAACAGGCATCTGACCCTAGGCACAGGCTTTGAAGTTCTAGGAGGTCTCAGTCCTCCATACGAGGAGGGTAATCTGATAAATATTTCATTTTTTCTGGAAATATCCCTGACAAAAGGGAGTGAATGCACTTATGATTAAGAGGCTTACTCAACTCTGGTGGGAAATATTTTAGCAATTTGGTACTTAAGTCATCCCAGCCACGAGAGGTTTTGCTTTTTAATGACGTAAAAATATTTTCTCTCTCGCTATGGAAATTGTGTAGTCCATTTCAAATTTACAATTAATTTTTGGATATGCCTTTTATAGACCCTTAAGGAATTCCTTCAATTAAATTTAACACTTGTTTATTGATATGGTAGCAACTATCACTGAGAGGATACACAATGGCTCAAGTTGAATACTCAAGTAGCGTCAGCAGTTAGTGAAATGCCAAAAATGTGGGCGATAATTGCATTCTTAATAATATGTTTATGATTCACTATTTATATATGGGTAAGTTTCCAGTTCATGGGAAAATAGGTTAGACTTACCTTTTTAATATATAAATATATGTATGTATAAGCTACTTTCTGTGGTATAATACAGTACAAACAATTCACTGCCTAGAATTTGCATTTAGGAGAGCTGGAAGTGAACAAGTAGAACATAAAAATGAATAAATCAAAGCATCACTGATCCAGTGGATTTCACAACTCACTAAGGTTGGTAGCCTCCACTGCACATGCTCTGTAGTAGTAAGAGGGTCATGCTTGTTGTCCCTACACAATTATATTACTATATAAGAAAAAGTACTAAAAAGGTGGGGTCAAGGTTCTGGGCTCTACAAGTGTACAACATAAATTCCACACAACACTTCTAATTACTCCATTCTCTATCACTGGTTTTCACCACATTTTTATTAACTCACTTTCTTGTTTGGTCTGTTTGATACAAATTTTGCAATAAATTTTAAACTAACTTTACAATGAGCTAAAGACTTCAAACTTCAAACATAGCTCAGAACTGGATGACAATGAAGTATTAACTCACTTTCAAGATATTAAGTGTTACTCACCTTATCCCACTGCCTTTGTAATTGCCAACTGCAGATGCAACAATGCTTGGCTCGAAGACAAACATTGCTGTATGCATTTCTAAAGCTTTCGAGGTGCATGGGCCTTTGCTTACAGCAAGAGCCGAGAGAGTTCGGCTTCCAGAGAGCTATCCCATGATTCAAGAACTATATAAGTAGACTGGCTTGTGGAGTAAGAGGTCAGTTGTGTGAGAGAATGGCTGAGAGTACACAGTTACATACAACAAAACAGTTCTGTATTGATTCTGCATGTGCAACAATGACTTCTGTAATAGTGTTAGTACTTTGCTAATGTTGTTCAGTGTTATTAATTGACTCACCTTTTAAATTAAACTAATTACAAGAACACTGTTTTCAAACTTCTATGAAAGGAAGATACTTTGCCAACAGTTTAAGAAGAAATAAAGTGACAAAAAGTAACCAGACTTATCATTTCTCTCACCATGTTAGTACATTTAGTTGTCATTTCCATGCAGTAGGTTTAAATTATGTACATGCAGGATTAATTGAATGTTCTGCACCACCTGAATATCTGTTCAACCATGTGGCTCATTAATATGAAACTCAGTGTATGGAAATAGTCGTTTAGAGGGAACTCAAAAATTATAGTAATCATTTTTTCTACTTCTGATTTAATCAGAAGTGACTGTTAGTTTACTTTAAATGGAACACCCTATGTTTTTATAGATTCAGAGACTAGTATGACTTTTCAACAAATACCACATAGATAATTCTATATAATGCATTACTTCCAATTACTACAGGCTTAATGGAGTAAAACATTTCTTTTGTATTCTGTGATTTCGCTGTGCTTTGTTTTTATGCTTGGAAGCATGTTTAATTGACTGTTCTTTATATCAATGGAAATATGTTTGACCGTTGTTTGTTTATATCCATGGAAACATGTTAAGTGGTACTGCTTGATTTAGGGGATTGAATTTAGTGATTGAAGCCAGGTTTACTGTACCTATGCCCACAAGGGAGCACCCTCAGAAGGAAGGATGAGGTGAGAGGAGACAGTGGGTAACCAGAACCAGACTAGCAGTATACAGATATTGACAGAAGTCCCGAAGGTTAATCAAGGTTGACAACACTTTGAGGTCTTAAGATGTTTCAGGGCCTTCCAGGGGCACCCTAGTGGAGTCCAATACCTCCACATACCACCCCTCTACTTGGATCCCATGAACAAGGGATGGAGAGAGTTTCTTTACAAAGTGCATACCATCCCTGCCAAGCTGCACCTAATGCCTTCATTAACACTTGTGACCCTGAAAGAACCAATGCGATGAACAATGAATGAAGTGAAATACAAGAACAGGAAATTCAGGGGATGTAATTATCATTCCCAGCATTGTCTAGTGATCCGGGAAACCCCCGAAAAAACCCATGGGTCAGGAAGGTCGGTCACAGGAATCGAGCCCACGGCTACCTGAATCTGAGCCTCATACATTGCCGCAGAGTCATGTTGCTTGGTTGGTGACCATATTGGTGGTCCTTTCTTCTTTAGAGAAATGCTAAAGTCTACTATACTCCATCCAGCCTTAGATCCACCCCTTGTATCCCTCTGTGATAACCTGCGACTAATACAAAACAAAACAAACACCACGTGGATTCATACCTTGTGGTTACGTTGTAACAGAATGATATTTACTCGGGAGTTTTAGGAATGTTGCTACTATCGTGTTACATTCAAGTAGTCTTTATGAGGGTTATCATACATCTTGAGAACTCATAGATAATCGCCGATATTTAGGGTACTACATTTTATGGTGTGCTTTGGTTTCGGAGTATCATGGGTTAGTTGTTGACGGCTTGCATTTACAGCAAGTGTGGATCTAAGGGTGGAGCAATTATAGATACTTGGAGTTGCTTTGCAATCAAGTAGTACCAGCCATTGCAAACTGTTACCACACCCAGTCAGCTACCAAAAAATAACATCCTTTTTACAAGATGGAGGTCCAGCTCACTTTGGACAGATTGGTTGTCAATACTTAGACCAGGTTTTTCCACAACAATAGATTGGTAGGAGAGGCACATGGAGTGGCCAGGAAGATCCCCAGATTTTTCATGTTTGGACTTCTTCTTGTGGGGCCATTCGAAGTCAGTAGTGTACTGAGACAGACTCCACAACATAGAAGATCTGGAGCAGTGGCATAAATAACGGCCCCGCAGACCCCGCGACGCAGGGGGGCACCTATCTTTAGGGGCCGCCACACTGATGGAAAATCGCTAGGAAGAAGCACTGGAACAGATGCAGTTCACTGATGACATACTAACAACAGAAGTGTACCATGTAAGCATTTCCTACCCTTTCTTGCTTAAAAGTGTGAAACAAGCTTATCTTCAAGTGTGTATGCTCTCAAATGCATTCGCAATCATATAGAGAAATACATTAAAGCATTAAAAGTCGAACAAACTACATAGTAGGTATGATTATTACCTGTCTGAAAATGTACTTGATTAGCTAATAAATTTTATTATTTTAGAATTTGGTCAGGTATGAACATTAATCAGTATGTGCTATTCTAACCAGTTTTTCAGTGTTACTGCTTCTGAACGGTATCACAAAAAGGAGTTTGTTTGGGTTAATACCAGAGTTACCCAGAATATTGACAGGTAACGATTTTGTCACACCTATGTGCATTATGTGTTTAGCAAGTGTATATTGTTTATTTAGCAAAAATAACCATTAGTGTTTGTAATTAAGGAGTGTTATTTTAACACTTATTCTGTGTAGGTAAATATGTAATCTTTCAATCTCTCCATTTTTAAGCTTTATTAGTAAGTAGGGCCCCAACATTTATTTGCAGGGGGGCCTCCAAAACCTTAGCTAACCCACTGATCTGGAGTATTGAATTATGGAAACAATGAAAGACATTCCTAAATACTGGTTAAGTCATTCCTTAAATGGTTTCTATGATTGACTGTTATATTGTGAAGCAGCTGAGGGTTGCCCCAGTTTGAACACAGGATTTACAAAATGAACTACTTTGTTTATTCCTGTTTTATTTTTATATTGTGGGTACTTATTGAAAAGTTATTGAAGAGACTATCCAAATATGTAAACAAATATAGGATGTACCATTTAAATAAAAAAGTAGTCATTTCCGATTAAACTGGCAGTAGCAAAATAATTTTCAAGTTGCTTGCAAATAACTATCTCTGTACACTGAGTTTCATATTAATAAGCCACAAGTTACAAGTTAAGTTTGTGTGAAACTTTAAAGTAATTCTGTATACTGGCTGGAAGGGAAGTCATT
This sequence comes from Tenodera sinensis, assembly GCA_030765045.1. Lineage (NCBI taxonomy): Eukaryota > Metazoa > Arthropoda > Insecta > Mantodea > Mantidae > Tenodera > Tenodera sinensis. Next base: position 203,956 of record JAUKNM010000139.1, read on the forward strand.
ACATTAATTTAAACCAGTGGATCTCGGTATTTGCAACAAATTTTGTATCTTACATTTTTGTTTCTCTCCATTTCCTATGGAGATATTATAGCTTTTTTGAAAACAAGAGACAGACAAGCTGGCAACACTGCAGATTGTGTGGGTGTCACTTTCACTAGGTCAGTACATAAACAAACACTGCAGCAGCAGTGAGCAGAAACAAACCCATGCCGTGTCCTATTTTTACTGTGCGAGTGCAGACCAATCAGAATGTCAGTTGCACTCGTTATTTCCCAAAACATTACACCACCCTGAATTGTGTTTGTGTTTGACGTGTTTACATCCATAAGCCAATTCAAATCCCTGACCAACCTCAACACAATGTTGCCAAGTTACCTCAAGTCTGAACAAGCTGCTCGGATTATTCCTTTAATTCTTTTAAGTGATTAATTATTTTGAGTGTGATGTCCCATAATTACTAGCAAAACTATGTAAGAAATACATTAGTCTATGCATCTGACATGTAACAAACTATTATCTTTGTACATTCTTGTGGAATTATGCATCCAATTTGGAATAAAAACCATTTATTTTTTTGAAATTGGCTGATGAAAGAACAAAATGCAATTAGCCTTTTTTTTGTCATGCTTCTATGAAGCACATACTAGAAGGAATGTAATAGTTCTCCCCTTCCACCCTGTGTGTACACAAACATGTAGTATTACATGTTGATGGAGCATGCAGTTTAATAAAATATTCTCTTTATTCTTTATAACATTAGCATAGATTTATTTCCCTTGCTAGGAATACTTGATGGGGCTGCTAAAATATCTCCTACTGGTATACTCTGCTGAACAATTATCTCACACTTAAAAAAGTAAAAGGAAAGAAAAAAGAATTGGATCTTCTTTGGTAAAGGAACATTTTACGAAGGTTTATAATATGAGATGTTAAACAATCGGTGGCTAAAGATAGTGCAGGCTTCATTTTTTTAATTTCATTTAAGGATAAAGGCAAGGTATTTTTTATTTTAAAAAACAAGACACCATGTAAACAGAGTTTGCCATTATTATCAATTGTCTTTTTTATATACCCTACTCAATCAGACACAAAATATTTACACTACAGAGAAAATCATCATATAGATATTTCTTTCTTCCTTTTTTTTTCTTTCTTTCTATTTTTTTTTTTTTTTTTTGCAGTGGTACATATAATACTGTATCAAATGCACATTAAACTTATTTGGATGTTAATTAGTAAAGTTTATAGAGTGACATGGCATGGTTTACAATGGAAGCATTTTAATATTTATTTACTTTTCTTCTCCGCCTAATTTGGAGTGAAAAATACATACTACTATAATCATGCCCTCTATGTGTCAAGTTTAAGTACTCTGCAAATATCTTGCAATGACAACACTTTGTGCTTTTCACTTTTTGTATGTTAAACTATACTATGTTTACCATAACATACACATACAATATATATGCATTTTTATAGTCTATATACAATATCCTTTGTGGTAAAATATGATTATTTTATGTTAGAACTATCTAATATAATTCTGCATATTTTATGTACAATTATGTTTTACTAAAAAAAATTAATATTATACAGTCCATTTACAATAAAAATTGAGAATATCTTACGACAGTGACAGGCTTCAATTTCTTTGGTTTCTTTTTTCCTCATTCATAGTAAGTTTTCTATGTCTAACAACTATTGTACTAGAGGTTGGTATTACATTAGCACACACTTTTAATACTGAAGAGGCAAATAAAATTTAAGTTTAGATAACCTTAGATTTAAAAAAATTACGACTGCACATGGAATTATTCTTTTTCTGAAACCATATTGAGCCAATGCTACAACACTTATGCGCAGTTTCAGCAAACCTCATTGCAGCTATGCTTGTCTCTACATCATTAAACAGAGGTATGCTAGAAAAGAATGTTCTCATGACTTGGTACAAAAGTTTATATAGGGTATACAGCAGAGGGGGACACTATGACCTATGACACTACGACCTCTGGGCGATTGCATCTACCATGTGTTGCACCCTTGCACCCTAGCTTGGGGCAAGGCATTAGGGCAGCTCTCTTGAGCATGGCTAAGTCATACTGTACTACCCCCCTACCCACGTCCAAGTTATTAACTAAGCAGAACCCCACTAATCCAAATTAATTCTGGGTGTGGTCTGCTTGGTTTTGGGAATGTTTGGATTATTCGAAAAATAGAAAAAAAAATTGTGGAAGAAACTGTGGCCAAGTCTAGTGTTTGAAGAAACCTCATCCATTCTGGCATCAAATAATGATATCATGCATCTTATTCAAGAAATCCTGGGATGCAAAATTGCAGGGGAAAATTGTCTTCTTGAATGGATATCAGTTGATAATGGCCATGAAGACATCAGTGATGAAGCCATTGTCTCTATGGTCCAAAATCAACCCTGTAACAACTCTCAAGATTGAGATAGTAAAGGAGCAGACTTTTCTAAGGATATTGTATCACATTCTGGTGCTGCAGATGCCCTTGAATTGGCATTACGCTACACAGAACAGCACGTTTCTGTCACACCAAATGACGCTGGCTTAACATCGCATCTTCAAGCAGGTTTAGTTCTTTATGGCAGAAGAAGATTATAGATTGTGTAAGTTAAGTGAAAATTACTGCTTTATAAACATGTGATAGCTACTGGTGTGGTAGCTAAGTAAATGTGAAAATATTTAACAGTGACTAAAAGCATTATGTACAGGCACATTGCCTATAGCAAAGTTCAGCTGAACATTGTGCAATAAACATTTCACTCCGATGTGTGTAGTTTCAATAATAAGTTTGTCAGTTCTAAAATAAAGATGCTTTAGTACAAATAAGCTTATTATTTTTTAAATTATGGATTTTGTGTTTGGATTATCCAGAATTTTGGATTTGCAGGGTCCAGATTAGCAGGGTTCTACTGTATTATTAGTCCATGAATTTCTCCTGCCTGCAGTACAAAGGGACTCCAGTTTGATTTCTAGTATGAACATGCGAATATTTTCTCCTGGTAAGGGACATATTCAGTCGTTGGGGTCAAATGAGAGGCCACTTTACAGAAATAGTAGTGACTGAGGTCCTGGAATTTGCATGTATTAAGCAGCATGTTGGCCACATGCTGCCCCTGTCACTGCATTTCTGCCCAGGTTATCCTAGGAGTAGGCAGATGGGGGGAGGTGGAATTTGCAGCTGCTGTGCTGTTGTAACATTATTCATAATTAGAGTACAGAGTGTGTACGAGGGTGGGTGAGTACTGGATGTGCAGTGGTAACACAAAAACACGTGATCGGATCAACTAATAGGTGCCAGTATCACCACAGAATACAGTTCATGTGTTATATAGTTTGTGATATGAGTGAAAACAACAGGATGACAAATCAGATTGTCTTTAACTCTGTCTCTTTCTGCACAGTGACCTGCCGTCGTTCATGCTCCCTACTCTAATTAAAGCAAACATGTTAATTATTATTGCTAGTATTGCTATGGACACATACTGCAGTAATTGCATTACCTACTCTGGACATCTCAACATCGAGGGCAAAATGATGCAAGTTAAATTTGTTCATCTTTATTTTCTTTTTTACATGGAAAAGTTTGTGTTATGTTTATTTTCTCAAAATGGTGCTAGTTATTATGATTAAGGACACTTGGTAGTGATATTGGATAACAATTTTTTTTGCTTAACATGAATCTATAGTTTGCAGAACATTCCCATATAAAGTTTTTGTGTGTTTGTGGCAATTAGGTGCATTTCAATAGGGATTTAAATGGAGTTTTAAATATGGTCAGGCGGTCACCCCCTTTTACACTGCATCTTCTTTTGTCACTTACCCTAACTTGCTTGTTTTAAGCTTTAGGTATACACTTTTTAAATAAATACAATAGCTACAGCTGTGATTTTTTGTGCATATGAAGAATGTACTGCTCTACACAGTCAATGAAAGCTTTATATATTACACTTTCACTAAATTCCTCACAAAATGTTTTCATACATAAAGCAGTCAAGCAGTCAAGTACCTCTGCAACAATTGCCACAGCAACGTATGGCACAGCAACAAATGACTCAGCAACCAATGGCACATCAACAAATACCTCAACAAACAATGGCATAGCAACAAATGTCTCGGCAACCAATGGCACAGTAACAAATGTCTCAGCAACCAATGGCACAGCAACAAATGTCTCGGCAACCAATGGCACAGCAACAAATGCCTCAGCAACCAATGGCACAGAAACAAATGTCTCAGCAACCAATGGCACAGCAACAAATGTCTCGGCAACCAATGGCAAAGCAACAAATGCCTCAGCAACCAATGGCACAGCAACAAATGCCTCACCAACCAATGGCACAGAAACAAATGTCTCAGCAACCAATGGCACAGCAACAAATGTCTCGGCAACTAATGGCACAGCAACAAATGTCTCAGCAACCAATGGCAGAGCAACAAATGTCTCAGCAACCAATAGCACAGCAACAAATGTCTCGGCAACCAATGGCACAGAAACAAATGTCTCAGCAACCAATGGCACAGAAACAAATGTCTCAGCAACCAATGGCACAGCAACAAATGTCTCGGCAACCAATGGCACAGCAACAAATGCCTCAGCAACCAATGGCACAGCAACAAATGTCTCGGCAAAAAATGGCACAGCAACAAATGCCTCCGCAACCAATGGCACAGAAACAAATGTCTCAGCTACCAATGGCACAGTAACAAATGTCTGGGCAACCAATGGCACTGAAACAAATGTCTCGGCAACCAATGGCACAGCAACAAATGTGTCGGAAACCAATGGCACAGCAACAAATGTCTCGGCAACCAATGGCACAGCAACAAATGTCTCAGCAACCAATGGCACAGCAACAAATGTCTTCGCAGCAAATCCCTCAGTTACTAATGACACAGCAACTAATGTCTCAGCAACCAATGTCTCGGCAACCAAACGCACAGAAACAAATGTCTCAGCAACCAATGGCACAGCAACAAATGTCTCAGCAACCAATGGCACAGCAACAAATGTCTCAGCAACCAATGGCACAGCAAAAAATTTCTCAGCAACCAATGGCACAGCAACAAATATCTCAGCAACCAATGGCACAGCAACAAATGTCTCAGCAACCAATGGCACAGCAACAAATGTCTCAGCAACCAATGGCACAGCAACAAATGTCTCAGCAACCAATGACACAGCAACAAATGTCTCAGCAACCAATGGCACAGCAACAAATGTCTTCACAGCAAATCCCTCAGTGACTAATGACACAGCAACAAATGTCTCAGCAACAAATGGCACAACAACAGATGTCTTCACAGCAAATCCCTCGGTGACTAATGACACAGCAACAAATGTCTCAGCAACCAATGGCACAGCAACAAATGTCTTCACAGCAAATCCCTCAGTGACTAATGACACAGCAACAAATGTCTTCGCAGCAAATCCCTCAGTGACTAATGACACAGCAACTAATGTCTCAGCAACCAATGTCTCGGCAACCAATGGGACAGTAACAAATGTCTCAGCAACCAATGGCACAGCAAAAAATGTCTCAGCAACCAATGGTACAGCAACAAATGTCTCAGCAAACAATGGCAGAGCAACAAATGTCTCAGCAACCAATGGCACAGTAACAAATGTCTTCACAGCAAATCCCTCAGTGACTAATGACACAGCAACAAATGTCTTCACAGCAAATCCCTCAGTGACTAATGACACAGCAACAAATGTCTCGGCAACCAATGGCACAGCAACAAATGTCTCGGCAACCAATGGCACAGCAACAAATGTCATCACAGCAAATCCCTCAGTGACTAATGACACAGCAACTAATGTCTCAGCAACCAATGTCTCAGCAACCAATGGCACAGCAACAAATGTCTCCGCAACCAATGGCACAGTAACAAATGTCTCAGCAACCAATGGCACAGCAACAAATGTCTCAGCAACCAGTGGCACAGCAACAAGTGCCTCAGCAACGAATGGCACAGCAACAAATGTCTCGGCAACCAATGGCGCAGAAACAAATGTCTCAGCAACCAATGGCACAGCAACAAATGTCTCAGCAACCAATGGCACAGCAACAAATGTCTCAGGAACCAATGGCACAGCAACAAATGTCTTCACAGCAAATCCCTCAGTGACTAATGACACAGCAACTAATGTCTCAGCAACCACTGGCACAGCAACAAATGTCTTCACAGCAAATCCCTGAGTGACTAATGACACAGCAACTAATGTATCAGCAACCAATGTCTCGGCAACCAATGGCACAGTAACAAATGTCTCAGCAACCAATGGCACAGCAACAAATGCCTCAGCAACCAATGGTACAGCAACGAATGTCTCAGCAACCAATGGCACAGCAACAAATGTCTCAGCAACCAATGGCACAGCAAAAAATGTCTCAGCAACCAATGGCACAGCAACAAATGTCTTCACAGCAAATCCCTCGGTGACTAATGACACAGCAAGAAATATCTTCAGAGCAAATACCTCAGTGACTAATGACACAGCAACAAATGTCTCGGCAACCAATGGCACAGCAACAAATGTCTCGGCAACCAATGGCACAGCAACAAATGCCTCAGCAACCAATGGCACAGCAACAAATGTCTCGGCAGCCAATGGCACAGCAACAAATGTCTCGGCAACCAATGGCACAGCAACAAATGCCTCAGCAACAAATGTCTTCACAGCAAATCCCTCAGTGACTAATGACACAGCAACTAATGTCTCAGCAACCAATGTCCCGGCAACCAATGGCACAGCAACAAATGTCTCAGCAACCAATGGCACAGTAACAAATGTCTCAGCCACCAATGGCACAGCAACAAATGTCTCAGCAACCAATGGCACAGCAACAAATGCCTCAGAAACCAATGGCACAGCAACAAATGTCTCGGCAACCAATGGCACAGAAACAAAGGTCTCGGCAACCAATGGCACAGCAACAAATGTCTCAGCAACCAATGCCACAGCAACAAATGCCTCAGCAACCAATGGCACAGCAACAAATGCCTCGGCAACCAATGGCACAGCAACGAATGTCTTGGCAACAATGGCACAGCAACAAATGTCTTCACAGCAAATCCCTCAGTGACTAATGACACGGCAACTAATGCCTCAGCAACCAATGGCACAGCAACAAATGTCTTCACAGCAAATCCCTCAGTGACTAATGACACAGCAACAAATGTCTCAGCAAACAATGGCACAGCAACAAATGTCTTCACAGCAAATCCCTCAGTGACTAATGACACAGCAACTAATGTCTCAGGAACCAATGACACAGAAACAAATGCCTCAGCAACCAATGGCACAGCAAATCCTTCAGTGACTAATGACACAGAAACAAATGCCTCAGCAACCAATGGCACAGCAACAAATGTCTCAGCAACCAATGGCACAGCAACAAATGTCTTCACAGCAAATCCCTCAGTGACTAATGCCACAGCAACAAATGTCTCAGCAACCAATGACACAGAAACAAATGCCTCAGCAACCAATGGCACAGCAACAAATGTCTTCACAGCAAATCCCTCAGTGACTAATGGCACAGAAACAAATGCCTCAGCAACCAATGGCACAGCAACAAATGTCTCAGCAACCAATGGCACAGCAACAAATGTCTTCACAGCAAATCCCTCAGTGACTAATGACACAGCAATAAATGTCTTCACAGCAAATCCCTCAGTGACTGATGACACAGCAACAAATGTCTCAGCAACCAATGGCACAGAAACAAATGCCTCAGCAACCAATGGCACAGCAACAAATGTTTTCACAGCAAATCCCTCAGTGACTAATGACACAGAAACAAATGCCTCAGTAACCAATGGCACAGCAACAAATGTCTCAGCAACCAATGGCACAGCAACAAATGTCTCAGCAACCAATGGCACAGCAACAAACGTCTCAGCAAGCAATGGCACAGCAACAAATGTCTTCACAGCAAATCCCTCAGTGACTAATGACACAGCAACAAATGTCTTCACAGCAAATCCCTCAGTGACTAATGACACAGCAACAAATGTCTCGGCAACCAATGGCACAGCAACAAATGTCTCAGCAACCAATGGCACAGCAACAAATGCCTCAGCAACCAATGGCACAGCAACAAATGCCTCAGCAACAAGTGTCTCAGCAACCAATGGTACAGCAACAAATGCCTCAGCAACGAATGACACAGCAACAAATGCCTCAGCAACCAATGACACAGCAACAAATGTCTCAGCAACCAATGGTACAGCAACAAATGTCTTCACAGCAAATCCCTCAGTGACTAATGACACAGAAACAAATGCCTCAGCAACCAATGTCACAGCAACAAATGTCTCAGCAACCAATGGCACAGCAACGAATGTCTTCACAGCAAATCCCTCAGTGACTAATGACACAGCAACAAATGTCTTCACAGCAAATCCCTCAGTGACTAATGACACAGCAACCAATGGCACAGCAACAAATGTTTTCTCAGCAAATCCCTCAGTGACTAATGACACAGAAACAAATGCCTCAGCAACCAACGGCACAGCAACAAATGAGTCAGCAACCAATGGCACAGAAACAAATGTCTCAGAAACCAATGGCACAGCAACAAATGTCTCAGCAACCAATGGCACAGCAACAAATGTCTCAGCAACCAATGGCACAGCACCAAATGCCTCAGCAACCAATGGCACAGCAACAAATGCCTCAGCATCCAATGGCACAGCAACAAATGCCTCAGCAACCAATGACACAGCAACAAATGTCTCAGCAACCAATGCTACAGCAACAAATGCCTCAGCAACCAATGACACAGCAACAAATGCCTCAGCAACCAATGACACAGCAACAAATGTCTCAGCAACCAATGGTACAGCAACAAATGTCTCGGCAACCAATGGCACAGCAACATATGTCTAGGCAACCAATGACACAGCAACAAATGTCTCAGCAACCAATGGCACAGCAACAAATGTCTCAGCAACCAATGGCACAGCAACAAATGCCTCAGCAACCAATGGCACAGCAACAAATGTCTCGGCAACCAGTGGCACAGAAATAAATGTCTCGGCAACCAATGGCACAGCAACAAATGTCTCGGCAACCAATGGCACAGCAACAAATGTCTCAGCAACCAATGGCACAGCAACAAATGTCTCAGCAACCAATGGCACAGAAACAAATGTCTTCACAGCAAATCCCTCAGTTACTAATGACACAGCAACTAATGTCTCAGCAACCAATGGCATAGCAACGAATGTCTCAGCAACCAATGGCACAGCAACAAATGTCTCAGCAACCAATGGCACAGCAACAAATGCCTCAGCAACCAATGGCACAGCAACAAATGTTTTCACAGCAAATCCCTCAGTGACTAATGACACAGCAACAAATGTCTTCACAGCAAATCCCTCAGTGAGTAATGACACAGCAACAAATGTCTCGGCAACCAATGGCACAGCAACAAATGTATCGGCAACCAATGGCACAGCAACAAATGCCTCAGCAACCAATGGCAGAGCAACAAATGCCTCAGCAACCAATGGCACAGCAACAAATGCCTCAGCAACCAAGGACACAGCAACAAATGTCTCAGCAACCAATGCTACAGCAACAAATGCCTCAGCAACCAATGACACAGCAACAAATGCCTCAGCAACCAATGACACAGCAACAAATGTCTCAGCAACCAATGGTACAGCAAAAAATGTCTCAGCAACCAATGGCACAGCAACAAATGCCTCAGCAACCAATGACACAGGAACAAATGTCTCAGCAACCAATGGTACAGCAACAAATGTCTCGGCAACCAATGGCACAGCAACAAATGTCTAGGGAACGAATGACACAGCAACAAATGTCTCAGCGACCAATGGCACAGCAACAAATGTCTCAGCAACCAATGGCACAGCAACAAATGCCTCAGCAACCAATGGCACAGCAACAAATGTCTCGGCAACCAATGGCACAGAAACAAATGTCTCGGCAACCAATGGCACAGCAACAAATGTCTCGGCAACCAATGGCACAGCAACAAATGTCTCAGCAACCAATGGCACAGCAACAAATGTCTCAGCAACCAATGGCACAGAAACAAATGTCTTCACAGCAAATCCCTCAGTTACTAATGACACAGCAACTAATGTCTCAGCAACCAATGGCATAGCAACGAATGTCTCAGCAACCAATGGCACAGCAACAAATGTCTCAGCAACCAATGGCACAGCAACAAATGTCTCAGCAACCAATGGCACAGCAACAAATGTCTTCACAGCAAATCCCTCAGTGGCTAATGACACAACAACAAATGTCTTCACAGCAAATCCCTCAGTGACTAATGACACAGCAGCAAATGTCTCGGCAACCAATGGCACAGCAACAAATGTCACGGCAACCAATGGCACAGCAACAAATGTCTCGGCAACCAATGGCACAGCAACAAATGTCACGGCAACCAATGGCACAGCAACAAATGTCTCAGCAACCAATGACACAGTAACAAATGTCTCAGCAACCAATGGCACAGCAACAAATGTCTCAGCAACCAATGGCACAGTAACAAATGTTTCAGCAACCAATGGCACAGCAACCAATGTCTCGGCAACCAATGGCACAGTAACAAATGTCTCAGCAACCAATGGCACAGCAACAAATGTCTCAGCAACCAATGGCACAGCAACAAATGCCTCAGCAACCAATGGCACAGCAGCAAATGGCACAGCAACAAATGTCTCGGCAACCAATGGCACAGTAACAAATGTCTCAGCAACCAATGGCACAGCAACAAATGTCTCAGCAACCAATGGCACAGCAACAAATGCCTCAGCAACCAATGGCAGAGCAACAAATGTCTTCACAGCAAATCCCTCAGTGACTAATGACACAGCAACTAATGTCTCAGCAACCAATGTCTCGGCAACCAATGTTACAACAAATAACACAGCGACAAATGCCTCAGCAACCAATGGCACAGCAACAGATGTCTCAGCAACCAATTGTACAACTGGCACAACAAATAACACAGCAGCAAATGTCCCACCAACCAATTGCACAGCAACAAATGTCACACCAACAAATGATACAACATCAAATAGGATCTCAACGAATACTACAGCAACTAGTTCCACAGCATCAAGTGGTACTTGGAAATGTTTTGCAAGAGGAACGTTTCCCAGCCACTGTGCTGCAGCACACTCCTGGCTGCACACAGCAGCAGCAATACCAGGAATATCCTACAATTCAAGCTGCATATCCAGTAGGGAATGTAAATAGAGCATCACAAAATTATTTCTCCTAACCAGAGATACTTCCGAGGCCTCTTAATAACAGTGGTCAAATGTTGTCCATGAACACAAGTGCAGATACGCTGTTGTCTGTGTTAAATAACAGTTGGTTACATTGTAATGATGGTCAAGGAAGGAACGTAACCAAGACATTGGTTTGGAAACCACAATTAGTCTTGAAACCTGTAGTTGAGACACCCAATGGTGAGGCTGAGGTTTTCATATGTTCACGCAATCAGATTCATGTTAACCTGGATGATAACCTACTACCAATTGTGAAGAAAGATGAAGTATGTTTTAACACAGGTGTGATTGGAGGTAATAATAATATAACTGCTACTGCTTCAAACCAATTACATGGTCAGAAAGATCAAATTTGCTCTCCTCAGGAAACTGTAACTTCTGGCACAAGTAACCAAAATCTTGAAGGTAATGTTAGTAATAATGGAAGTGCTGCTGCTACCAATGTTGGTACTACTTCAGACAATGTACGTAGCAATTACCCCAATGAAAGCAGCTCTCTTCAGGGGAGCAGGCCTTCACCAGTCACTTTGTCACATAACAATGCACCTGCAAAGAAACCTGGTCGTAAAAGAAGGAATAATGCAAAGTGAAACAGAACATAAAACATACAGAATGAGCAAACAAACAACATAAACATGCTGCACACAAGAGTATAACGTCCATTGCCAAGGTGATGTACACGTCAGATTCTTCTGCATAACTTTCTAGCTGGGATCTTTCTTTCTTCTGTAAATATGAGGAAGCAGGTTAGTCAGAAGAGAGAAGAAACGTTAGTATGCAACAGAAACAACAAGAAAAACTAGCTAACCTTTGTTGTTAGTAGCTCTCTTTCCTTGGCTACTACTATAGCTAAAGATATCAATGAGCTTAGAGTGATGATTAAGGAAACACTTTTTGGTGAACATTACTTTAAGAATCATACTGTTAATTAAGTCTTGCATAACTTTCATCACTAAGTTCTGAAGGCATATTTCAATGATATACAGGGTGTTTATACAGATGTTTTGTAACTAAGGAATAACACAAATAAAACAAAAATTTACTCATTTTTACAAAATGCTCGGGCATTGAAATGTAATACTGGGAGAACAAAATACTTACGAACAGGCTCCACAGTGTTTTGCTTGTCTGCATCCTTGGCACTTGTTGCTATCTGCCACTATCATAGAAAGGTGCAGATGAAAGCATACAGCATTTTTAAAACTACTTTTAAAGGATTTACTTACCTACTTTATGGAGGGAGATGCTGAAGCTGGCCACCGTTGCAGTCCATAAATTTTTAGCACCTCTTTAGGAAACTATCAATCACCCACCGTAGTTCATGTTGAGAAATGTTGGTAATTTCCTGACAGATATTTTGTTTTAATTCTTGCAGGGTGTGTGGGTTTTTCGTGTACACTATGTGTTTTAAGTTACCCCAGAGATAGAAATTGCTTATTGGAGCTCTGAGAAACCTTTCTCTGCTAATGGTGCACCATACATCGAATTCTTTTGCCATGAAGGGGTACTTCATGAACAATATTAGGTTCTGAGTTATAGGGCCATTTTTTTTTGAGTCAACAGTTGGCATCTGTACATACTTGAATACAATTTTGCCCCTTTTTTTAGAGAATTAACAGACAGGGAGCGTGATTTTGCCTTTTTTCAATAAAATTCTACAACAGCTCATATGAATAATCTTTTGAAGGGAACAATTGAAAGTGTGTTTCAGGACAGAATCATTAGTAGAGATTTGTGGCCTCCTCGGTTTCTCAACCTAACCTACTACGATTTCTATCTTTGGGGTAACTTAAAACATAAAGTGCACAAGACAAATCCATACGCTCTGGAAGAATTAAAACAAAATATCTGCCAGGAAATTGCCAACATTTCTCAACATGAGCTACGGCGAGTGATGGATAGTTTCCAAAAGAGGTGCCAAAAATGTATGGACAATGATGGTGGCCAGGTTCAGCATCTTCTTTCATAAAGTTGGTAAGCAAAGCCTTTAAAAGTAGTTTTAAAAATGTTATATGGTTTCATCTGTGCTTTTCTATGATAGCGGCAGATGGCAACGAGCGCTGAGGATGTGGACAGGCAAAACACTGTGTAGCCAGTTCATGTTTTTTGTTCTCCTGTTTTCGAAAGGAAAATTTTACAAAAAGGAAACAAAGCCTTCAGCTATTATTGCAGGATGTGATATCTACTGCAAAAAATTTTAAACATATTTTTTCAATTTTTCTTCTGAAAAAGTAGTGATTGAAAATGGGCAGCATCTTGAATACCTTATTAAATAATGAGAACGTTATTTCTTACAGCAATTGTGTACTTCTTGAAAAAAATTGTTAAACAAGCCAACAATTAACTTGTTCCCATTGCAACCAAACCTCTTGTATGAAACAAAAAATTGTTCATACAACTAAATAAGACATGACAAAAGTGTTATAAAAAGGAGAGCAAGAGAAAAGAATATGTATTATAACTAGCTTATATAGAAAGACATTAATTACACATTTTTTAATTAAAGCAAAGACAGCTAAGGTCCGTTCTCTGTAACTATTTATATATCCAGAGGCTGACATTCACGTTTATCATTCACCAAGCAAAACAGAGCTATATAAGGTCATTATAGTGGATATATGATTAATGAAGGGCATGGTTCCCTTTTCAATAAATTGTGAGCGAGTGCAACAGCAGTCATACCTTCCATTTTAGGTGATCCATTAACAAATTCTAACTAATTACACAAGCTATAAGCTGAGAGGCAGGAAAAGAAAAGAAATGAAATGAAGAAAATATACCTTTAGACTTGCATCTGTGCACTTTTCTGTAGGTTTTGATGATTAAATGAGCACAAGGATTGCCTTAGAGTAATAATATCATCTTACCTTGTGTGTTTTACTTGCATGTTAAATCAACTACAAAGCATTCTTGTTGCTTCACTGTTAATAGCGTCAATTTCCTTAACTACAAAGCAGTTCTTGAACGAGTTACATTTATGCAAAGAGAAAATTTAGGTAGATTAATAAACTTAAGGCAGCATTTACATAAATGAGGAATTTTTGCATCCATCCTCAGAGACCAGTGGCGGAATTCATGTAATATGTCTTTTATAAAATTATTATTCATTATGTATTTTTCATTGCTAGCTTTAGTTTTACTTTTATTTAAACAGAATAAGCCTTAATAGTCATAAGAAGAGCCCAGATGTTCATGACATGCCATAGTTTTTCTTTGTGGTTTTTTCTGTGGAAAATATACGCGAAGCACGATTTTATCAATGGTGATTAAAATTATGCAATTCTGATGGATCATATAAAGTTATATTTTGGCTTTTTTAACATTTTTCGTCATTTTTCATATTATAGTCATACTCTCTCTGAAATTTTCATATTTTTGTCATGTTTTTATATTTCTATTCCAGTTTTGTGTATGTACTTGCACTCATCTCATAGACCTTTTTTTTTCACATCTTCTCATATTTATATTTCTTACACTTATCTTTCTTAGAAATATAATTTCTGTGAATTTGGAGAGTAAACTGTATAGAGACAGATGTGTAGGAAGTGACAGATGGAAAGAAAGCATAAATAGTTTAGTATGGCTGTTGTTAGGTTTTCTGCCAAGGTCAATTGTTTCTGTAATTAAAATTCTCAGAAACCTAATGGTTCTGTCTCTAAGATACCTGACGCAGATATACAACCAGCCCTCATATACTGGATAGATGTCACTGTATGTGGGTGACGTGGATACTCTCAGTTCATTATGCCTAAAACTAAGTGGTGAATTATGGCTTGAATTAGAGAACCGACAACAGCTCCTGTTCTGAGAATTTTGTTACCGTCTATGACAAGCAAAAAGTATTTATGTACACTGATGATATCTGCTGATATACTGCTGGAGAAAGTTAATAATCAACACTTCTGCAAATTTTTCTCCTTTGTGGAGTATACTAATCAGCATACATCCAATACAACAAGAACTACTGACTACCTGTTACGAAGATGTTTTAAATAGAATATGCCATTGCATTGCTGATAACAAGATCGGGTTTCTATGTATGAAACAGCTGACGCTGAAGCGAGATACGTGGTGAATGCTGTTGAGAGGTCTTTTTCCCATTATAATGAGTTATGTTACATGCAAATAGAGAATCGTTCCTTTTTGAAAACTTTAAAATGTAATTTACTATTGCAATTCTTTCTATCACCATTAAAAATGTGACATTTATTTCATTCTGTGCAGAGCCGAGGGTTAGCTCTAGATTGAGCAATTAAAAAAATTAAAAATATAACATAATGTTACTATTGTTTATTTATTTATTATTTAGTGTGCTAGATTTTTTAAGTAGATTTTTATTAATGTTACTACAAACAGCATTAAAATTTTGAAGATTTTTAAAATAGACCCAAACAGTTTTAGGTCATATTTATCATCATATATTCTAAGTTGTTCGGTCTTATACGCTTGCATATTTCTAACATTTCTAAGTCATAAACATCCAGGCCCTGGTCATAAGCATATAAATTTCAATTTGGCAGTAAGCTCTCGACTGGTTACTAATTACATTAGATGGTAGTGGAAGCATGTCTGAGTTACAACCACCACCTTACTTTGACTCGTGAACATTGTTGAGTCAGTTGTGAATAAACCTTCACCAAGAAGATTGAAACCACACCACAGATGATGTTCACTGCAGATGTGGACAAAACGTCTGGACATCAAAATGCCAGCAGACCATGGTTAATCAGCCCGGAAGAACCCACTGTTCATTATTCTGACTCCAGCCATGAAAGCTTACAATTACTCCTCATATACAGGATGTTTTATAAGTACAAAAGACTGCAAATAAAATTAAAATTAATTCATTTTTTTAATGCTTCAACTACCCAAATTTAATATTTAAAAAGGAACCTTTTACAAAAAAGAAAAAGCTTTCAGTCATTATTTTACAAGGTGTTCTAAAAATATTTAAATAGCAACATATTTTTTTACTTTTCTGAAAGGTAGTTAGTTGCGTGAACTCATACAAAAGGTTTGGTTACTATGGGAAAAGATCACTCTCCACTTGATTAATTTATATTGAGATATTTTAAATCTATGTTTTTGTTGTAAGGCCCACTAATATGGAAGAGTTATAAATGAGGGACAGAGATACACCAATTTGAAAATGGTGATTGAAAATGTTCAACACCAATTCACACCATGGCTTAGCCTATGTAAATGGTGAGCATTTTGAACACCTCATTAAATAATTAGAATTTGATTTGTTACAGTAGATGTGGAGATAACAGTTAAGCAAGCTAACCTGTTCCCATAGCATCCAAACCTTTTGTATGAAACCAATGAAATTGTTTATACGACTAAACAAGATAACTTATCTTTTAGAGGAATAAAATAAAAAAATGTGTTGTCTATAATTTTTGTTAATGATGTCACATCTCTACGATAATGGCAGAAAAATGTGCTTCCTTTTTATAAAATTTTCCTTTCAAATAATCAACTTAACACTTCTGAGCATTTAAAAAAATTAATTAATTTTAATTGTATTAGTACTGAAAAATATATTATGCATTTGAGGGAATCTTTGAGCCAAACAATTGTTTGTGACACCTTGATTTTATTAACTGAATGCTTTTTATTATTTAATCTGTTATCAATTTGTGGAAATTATCATTATTGTTAACCTTGCTTCAACATTTCTATCATGTTTACATCTTAATTGATAATTTTTTTGCATCATACCATGTTCAGAGAGAGATTTGAAATATAAATTAATATTACTTGTGGCACGACCACAATGACCATAAAATCGTATATTTGCAGAGCATGACGTCATTGGGATAATTCTGACAAAATAAGAAAAGGTATTATTAAGGAAGACAAAAGCTGACTAAAGATGATTTAAAGATTATTTTGTTGTTTAAAAACACTGTCAGTTGCCAGGATCACATCAGTGTCATCAGTGTGCCGGAATTTTGTACTGCAGGAGTTGTTTTACATGCCAGTAAATCTACTGACATGGAGCTGTCGTTTTTAAGCACACTTAAAAATCATCGGCCTGGGCTGGATTTGAACCTGCAACCTTGGGATTGGTAGGCCAGCATCTAACCAACTGAGCTACCCAGGCTGACGACCAAAGCCAAATGATAGTGCTATAGTTGCACATAAAAATTTTCCAAACAACACTTGGTCAATGGATTCGTGAGAGACGGATGCCATTCTTTAGTAACTTACTGAAAAATAGTAAATCATATGGTTTCGGCATGCCAATTAGTTGGAAATGTTTAAAAAAGTGTAGAAATATTGTAACAAAGCAATAATTACAATAATAAAAAGTGTGCAATAAAATAAATTCATAAATTTAATTGGAAAAATCAAATATATGATCTATTAACTGGCCATGACCACTGAGATTAAGTTAAGAGTTAGCATCGTTCAAAGCACTTCTAAGTAAAAATGACTGCACCAAATGCCGCCTCAATGCATGGCTAGCTAAATGCCATTTACTATTATTTCATTACTCATTGCTCAACGGGCTACTTAGTAAAAAAACGACTGCATCAGTATTATGCCTTACTTTTGGA
Organism: Tenodera sinensis; assembly: GCA_030765045.1. Taxonomy (NCBI): domain Eukaryota; kingdom Metazoa; phylum Arthropoda; class Insecta; order Mantodea; family Mantidae; genus Tenodera; species Tenodera sinensis. The sequence goes on from JAUKNM010000139.1 coordinate 221,831, forward strand.
AGACCTTGCATATCCATTAAATACAGCATATAACACTGAAATATTAAAATTATGAAGTTGAAGCTTCTTTCCACCCACAGACTCTAAACCAAAGTCTTCTACATCTACAAGTATTCCCCTACTCATACTGAAACAAGTGCCAATTGCATTCATGTTGTATGACACATATCATGTGAATATATGGCAATGGAAAGACACGGGTACATGCACAGAACACGTGCTTTGTCTATGATCTCATTACAAAATACAAGCCACTGCTTTCTGCTGCAATTGTGCTCAGTAGCATCTTTTGTTTCTTGTGCTAATAGGTCTGTGCTAGTCATGTATTATACACTGAAAAAGCTCATCGCAGCAAAACAATATTACACCTAACTCATGTGGAGTCTTCTACATTGACACTCTTAATTGCTTCACTTACCTAGTTTTATGCAGAACATGTATTACGAGCTTGTGTTTGCACACTTGTCAACTTCCTGAAACTGAGAACTATAGAACTTTTCCTTGTCCAGCAAAGTATAATAATTTTGCAATAACATGAAAATAAATGCATAAAATGTTCAGTACAGAAAATATACAAAGATTTAATCTAAAATAATTGGTAATTCATTTAATAAGAATAATTGAAGAACTATTAGAACTGTTTCGTTCTGTCACACATGTTGATATTCTTCCTGGTGCCATAATAAACACACATTAAAGCTAAGAATATCACTTTATAAGCTACAGCTTTTAAATCTATATTTCACACTTTGTAACATCCACTATAAATAAAAACTATCACAAAAAATGGGAAGTGTATATCCTGCAGCCATATAATGCACATAAGCTAAACATTTTGACTTTACAGTTCATGTTGTCCATTTCTGAATGTTCATGAACATTTACCGCTGGTTACTACAAGTGAAAATACCGCAAAATGAAGTCTGCACACTATGTATTTTCTTGTAACCCAGTGAGGGAGGGGGGGCATGATTGTGATGAAGAACAGGCACACAAATAAGCTCTGGTTCTATTATAGCACTGTGCGCATAGACATAATCTTGTTATACATTTAGGGGGGGGGGGGGCAGATCATGCAAAAAAGCTGTGTAATAATAAAATATTTAGTGCAATTACCAAAGTAAGATATTTAAACATAGTAATGTATAGGTGTTATCTTACTTTTCTTTTTTTTTTTCTTTACCTGATTATCCTTCCCTTATGTAGGACTTACAAGCCAGTGTCTAGGGTGAGACGTCCATCGGGGAGTAGAGGAACCTATGAACCAGACAGAGTGAAGACCTGGAAGCGGGTGGTCAGCCAAGCACCAAGTATGAGAGTGAGGAAGATGATATGAAATGCAGGCGAAACCGATGATTGGAAAGATGATAATGGAGCAATTGGTGAATGCGTGGCAGGGGAAACCAGAGAACCTGGAGAAAACCTGCTCTGATGCTGCTTCATCCACCACAAATACCACATGCAGGTCCCTGGGATCGAACCGGGCTACCTTGGTGATAGGTGAACTGTCTAACCACTCGAACATGGCACTGCCCTACTTCTCATAATTGCAGATGCAAAATATTTGAGGAGGTGACATGCAAAGCAAACTGAACTAAGCCCCGGCACCACAGCCCATGAAGAGCAAGCCTTACCACCCAGCCGCTGCATCCCCCACCTCGACCCACTACAGGCATCATTGGCAGAATGCAGTACTGGAGGGTGGTACGTGGTCAGCGTCCTGATCCCTCCCGGCCAGTTATGCGGTCTTCATCTCCTTACCCAATATCATTTCATTCATGTATCATAAGTATTCACTGCCTGAGCTGCTATATCCAGTAAGAATGGGCATAATTTAGGTGAATACGAGGAATTTCAATCCAAGGACAAACAGATGGCAAAAATAATTTTAAAAGCTTGTCACTGCTTATGTGCGAGTATAGTCACAAACTTGAAAAATAAACGGACATCTTGTGTATGTGGATTTCTCATAACAACATTAATTGCATTTTACATCACAGCTTTACTTTGAAAACTGGTCTGAATCTGTTCCAATGCTAGTCAAAACTTAAGACTGCATCATCATTGCTTTTGTGTAACAGTTGAATTCTGCATTCAAAATAAATATGATCATTTGCAACTCTGTTAGATAAATTTATACATTTATTTTTAACGTATCTCTTCTTCAACAAGAGATTTATCTTGGAACTTTGTTAGGGCAAGAGCTTTTCATTAAAACTGTTCTGGGCATAATAGTGCTTAAATATTTGGAGGACAGTACAATTCTATTTCCATGAACTCTGCAAATAGTTAAGGTGGGTACTCTGTGATGAGATAATCAGTAAATAAGCTTTGTGAGAAGCGCTAACAAATGATGAGGTGAGATGCAAATGAAAACTTGTTCAAAATTTTAAAATAATGAGTTTGGATATGGAACGCATCATTGAGGATGAGGTAAATGGCTATACACTGTGAAATTCAAGCAAACTTGGTCCTGTCTGCTGAAATAAGCATGCAAAAATATGGGTTACAGAGCAAACGTGAACGTGTCCATGTATACATTTCACAAAAATAAGAATAGGTCCATATGGCCAATAGGAAGCATATTTTCAAGTCATGTGACATGAGTAACACCAGTCTCCCCGATAATACAGTGCACATCTTGTTCCGTGGCCGTTACTATATGGCCTACTCCTCACGACTGTGACGTCACAGGAGTGGTGTAACAGCAGCAGAATGAAGCATGCGTTATTACATTAGTGGGATGTATTTTAAGCATTTAAAGGCCAGAATGTTTTCACAGTGATAAAAATACAAATATAATTTATTATTTAACCGGAATTGCTATCACCATAGTGCACATGGACTGCCTCTGTAGCACAGTTGGTAGTGCGCTTGCCTCTAGCGTGGAGGACCCGGGTTCAATCCCCAGTACCAGCATGGGGATTTTTCCCCCATTGAGGGGTCTGGCACAGGGTGCACTCAGCCTCGTTAGGTGCCCGGGGGGGGGGGGGGGCAGCGGGAGCCAACTGAGAAGCTACTTGATGGAGAAGTAGCAGCTCCAGGTTGAGAAGGCCGCATAACTGATGGGAGGGCTTGGGATGCTGACCACGTACCACCCTCCAATACTGCACCCCACCAATGATGCCTGTAGTGATCAAAGGTGGGGGACGCAGCAGCTGGGCGGCAAGTCTTGGCCCTTCATGGGCTGCTGCATTGGGGTTTTATGGTGTACATAATGTCACATTTGTTAAAGAATTTATTCTTTATTTTTATTATAGCATAGAAAAAGTTCATGTTAGTGCGTTGTAAGCTCAAATTCAGCGTTTGATTGAAAACTTTAATACTTCTATAAAAAAATCACAATTTAATAAGAACAATTTGGTAAAAATATTGAATATATTTTTTGAAAAAGACAAATATAAAAGAGCCTTGTTAACTAATTTGAATGCCTTTATGAAGTCAAAATCTGGACCAACTGCCTGCAAAACTTGTATTTTTGTGAAGTACATCAAATATATAGCATTAAAACTGAAAATATTAAGAATAAACCACATATTGACCTCCTGAAACTTGTTCAAATCTGAAAATGTTTAAGTTATTCATACAAAAGTGAACATGTCCATATTTAACTATGGATTTTAAAGAACTATTTTCTTTGTAGATTTCATTTGAGAATCAAAATGACTTTTATATACCACAATTAATGTATTTCCATTCTCAATTTAGACCAGAAACGTTTTATGCCTATTCTGAAGTCGTATTTGGTGGAAGTATTCGCTTTTGCGACCGCCTCCATAGCACATTTGGTAGAGTGCTTGCCTCTGGCACAGAGGACCTGGATTCGACTCCTGGTACCAGCATGGGGATTTTATCCCCTCTGGGAGGTCTGGCATGGGGTGCACTCAGCTTTGTTAGTCCCGGGGGGACAATTGAGGAGCTATTTGATGGAGGAGTAGCGGCCCCAGGTTGTGAAGACCGCATAACTGGCCGGGAGGGATCAGGACTCTGACCACGTACCACCCTCCAGTACTGCATTCTGCCAATGATGCCTGTAGTGGGTCGAGGTGGGGGATGCAGCGGCTGGGCGGTAAGGCTTGCTCTTCATGGGCTGTGGTGCCGGGGCTTAGTTCAGTTCGCTTTTGCATGTCACCTCCTAAAATATTTTGCATCTGCAAGTATGAGAAGTAGGGCAGTGCCATGTTCGAGTGGTTAGACCATTCACCTATCACCAAGGTGGCCTGGTTCGATCCCAGGGACCTGCATGTGGTACTTGTGGACAAAGCGGCATCTAGGTTCTCTGGTTTCCCGTGCCACTCATTCCACCAACTACTCCATCATCACCTTTCCAATGATCCATTTTAGCTGCATTTCACATCATCCTCCTCCTCACCATCACACCTGATGTTGGTCTGACCATCTGCTTCCTGGTCTTCACTCTGTCTGGTCCATAGGTTAGTCTGCTCTCTGACAGGCATCTGACCCTAGCCATAGGCTTGTAAGTCCTGAACTCCTCCATACAGGGATGGTAATCAGATAAAGAAGAAGATAAAGTATGAGAACTACCTGAACTGAGATTTTCCATAATGAATATTTTTATTTAGCTCCCTACAAATATAGAAGCAATTAGTAAAGAAAGTAATAAAAGACATTAAGTTTGTGCCTCATAAATAAAAGTAACATGTTATTTTATTGCAAGACAAAATCCAGAATGGGGAATGAATAAGTGTATAAGAGAAGTAAATTAAAATTGCATAAATGCATATCAATGTAAAGTCAAGAAATGTAAGAATCACAATTCACAAGAATTGCTAGAAAGTGTAACATATATATCCAAAAGAATAAAAGAGGTTATCAATAAATATTATCCTTCAAAGAAATCTGTTTACTTACTTATGCAGCAAACATCAAATAGCTAAAACTCTAAACTCCGTAAGTGCTACAAACAAAGCATATAATCAGCTCAAATGATACAACAGCTCTACCTGTACATTTAAGTTGGCAACTATGCGCTTGCCTGTTCACTGGCAGCTAATGATGTGAATACAAGCTTATGATACATATTTAGTACACAAAAATAGGTGACTGAAACAATTAAGAATGTTCCAAGTTGACTCCACATAAGTGCATTAAGATTTGCTTCACTATGTGTGATTCCATCATAATTTCACAATACTGCACCTGGTAACTAAACAATTCCAGTTATGTAACCACTGAAAACTTGTACCTTATGACTTGCCTTATCAGTGATGAACCTCCTGCATAACCATGCAACTCGTCAAGAACTTGCCCTGTGTGCAGTACCAGGCTGTGAAGTGTGCAGCAAGCAACAAAACACTATCACTGATACAATTACCTACCTTTCTTGGAGGTGGTACAGGATTGTGGATGCTGCTGTTGGATTCTACATCCGAGGACATGGAGGATATGCTTTCTGTGGAGCGACCATTGGAGAGACGAATGCCTTGCATGGGACTAGGGGTGGGGGGAGGCGGACCCCTCGGCCTCTGCACGCTGCTGGCTCCTGATATACTGCCACTGTTACCAATATTTGACGAGGCAGCCTATAATGAGGGTGGCTCCCCTGCAGGGATGACTAGCTTTGCACCGGGAGCTGCAATTAACATTTGTGTAAACCTCAAGCAACATCCGCAACATTAATGAACTTAAACAAAATACTATAGAGGAGAATAAACTGTGGAAAATATCACGAAAATACTTGGATTTTCATTAAACTGAGAAAGCAAAGAGTGTTATATTCTTTAGCCATTTACTAAATAGTTACAAAAGCAAACTCCCAATATCATATATCCTTAGAAAGAGATACATTATATTTACCATAAAATATTTCTAATTACCCCAAATTCCCTAAATTATGCTGAGCTATCGCAGAGAAAGCAAAAAATCAAATGCTGAGAACAAACTTCAAGAAGACGAATAAGAGGAAAAAGGAAATTGAAAAAAGAAAAGACAAAGGAAAGAAGCAACATATAAGTTGTATTTCTTAGAAGAATTGCACCATTGTACACTGACAGAAAAATTTCTCTCAAGAGTGTGGTGAAAGACAACATCTGCTAAATATATTTTAAAATTTGAATGCTAAATAGAGAAGTGTTTCATGGAAGAATAATCATAAGCTTCATTTTCATTTTATTGTCTTGAAGTTTCTTTGGAAAAAAGTAAAATACACTTTTTACTTTTTGTACTAGTTACTATAGGTAAATATATTATTCCACCCGCAAATTAAATACCAAGATTTCATTGGAAACATATTTTGATGCATCTTCAACTCAAAAGAAACATTTTTAGAACCTGTGTGTGAGAGTGTGAGTGTGAGAGTGAGTGAGAGTGAGAGTGAGAGTGAGAGTGAGAGTGAGAGTGAGAGAGTGAGAGAGTGAGAGAGTGAGAGAGTGAGTGAGAGAGTGAGAGAGTGAGAGAGTGAGAGAGTGAAAGAGTGAGAGAGTGAGAGAGTGAGAGAGTGAGAGAGTGAGAGAGTGAGTGAGAGAGTGAGAGAGTGAGTGAGTGAGTGAGTGAGTGAGAGAGTGAGAGAGTGAGAGAGTGAGAGAGTGAGAGAGTGAGTGAGTGAGTGAGTGAGTGAGAGAGTGAGAGAGTGAGAGAGTGAGAGAGTGAGAGAGTGCGTGAGTGCGTGAGTGCGTGAGTGAGTGAGAGAGTGAGAGAGTGAGAGAGTGAGAGAGTGAGAGAGTGCGTGAGTGCGTGAGTGCGTGTGTGCGTGTGTGCGTGTGTGCGTGTGTGTGTGTGTGTGTGTGTGTGTGTGTGTGTGTGTGTGTGAACAGCAGAACTCAAAAAGGAAGACTGTTAAATACCAAACTTGTTATTTAAGTTCAACATCTTACAAGGGTGTGACAAAGTTCTTCAAGAAAATCCCCATCCCCTCCACTACAAACTACCCTTTAAACGGAAAAGTTTTAATTCTTTTCAGTTTTCCCAAAAATGGCTCTTAATGATTTTAATTTAAAAAAAAATGTTTAAGATATTAGTATGCTGAATAAAATATATTTGTGGGAATAGCCTGTGAAGTATTCTTTATTCTGAACAACCTTTGCATAACTCGTTAACCATAAGGGATAGACAACATCCTATACAACAAATATAGATCTCATTCAAGTGCAACATATATGTAAAAAATTTTTGTGACAACCATTTCTGAGATATTCTCTCTTCTTCTTTTTGTTCCTTTTTATCACTTGCATCAAAATCTGAAGTATCATGTTTGTACAAAGTTTCATTCAACTTATCCTGATCTTTCTTATCGTAGCTGTTTTGTAGATATTTTCAGGTTGCAACAATATCTATTTCCTTATGATTTCAGTACCTAGTTTACATTGTACTTCTGAATTCTTGTTTTTGTCATCACGTTCTATTCTGAACTCTCTTTCACTACCCTTATTATCATCGCCTTTGTTGTCAGCTTATTGCAAATAACACTATCACATAACTCAGAAACAATGCTTTTAACATTTAACATCTTCCGGGCTTGTAGGCTATGGTCTAGAAGGCATGGTAGATACCAACGTTTCGCCAAGCGCATTAGACTACGGCCTACAAGCCCGGAAGAACTAAACATTTCTAATAGTCAAGACACCGGCGTGAAAGCGTAAGTACATATATAATGCTTTAACAATTTCTAGCCTCATATTGTTCTGTTCTTTATTGTTTGCTCTTGGATGAAGATGGTAGAGGATCAATTGTCTAACTAGAACTAGATATCTGATAAGTATCTTCAGTTTTCCTTATAACAGGAATAGTTCCTAGTACCCTGTCTCTCTTGTCACGGTAGAGATTCTAGCACATCAGCTGATGGCTTATTGTGTGTTGCAGGTTTTAGTAATAGTTCTCTGAAGTTTTCATCCAGCACAGGCTGCCTTTTTAATAACTGTGTCTGTTTATAATCTGTGTTCTTAAAATGGAAAGAATTTACACGAGTACTAGGATCAGGCAAAACAATCTTCCTTTGCAAAATTCTACCCATATCCTATATCTTTTGGGAGATTTGTCTCTGTTTGGAAACTAGTGGAAATGAGTCTGTTTGTGTGTTTCACTTCTCATATTGCAGCCATACGCACAATATTGAGCAATTATATTTTTCACAATATTACGCTGTTTGTAGAACACTAAACTGACTCAGTAACACCATCAGCAAAACAACCATAAAGTACATTACTCTTGAACTTGAATATCAACAAAAATAATTTATGAAGATACATTAGTGCACATGTAGCAGTAACCGAGCTGTGAAATTCCTTGTACCTCTGGCTGCTGCACACATATGAAGCTGATGACGTACAATGTGTTTAATATTTTGCTTGCACACTGATAACGCTATTCCACAGTAAAAAAAAAATTCTTCTTCTCCTTTACCTGATTACCTCCCCCCTTATGTAGGACATACAAGCCAGTGCTTAGGGCCAGAGGCCTGTCGGGTAGCACAGGTATCTATGGACCAGACAGTGTGAAGACCTGGAAGCGGGTGGTCAGCCAAGCACCAGGTATGAGAGTGAGGAAGAGGATGATATGAAATGCAGGAGAAATTGATGATTGAAAGGTGATAATGGAGCAATTGGTGGAATGAGTGGTGGGGGAAACTGGAGAAAACCCACCCTGACGACACTTTGTCCACCATGAATACCACATGCGAGTCCCTGGGATAGAATCCATGCCACCTAGATGGTAGGTAAATGCTCTAACCACTCGGCCACGGCGCCACAAAAATAATCTTGCCACTGTATTTAAAAGGCCATGTCCTTAATTTAGGAAGAAACATGATTTTTACATTCCGTTCCCCTTTAAAAAAAATTTACCATTCTAGAAGTGGGCATCAAACCACAGACCCTGAGCACAAGAGCCACAAATGAAAACACTTGAACCACACCGGTGCCCTGTGAACCAAATGTTTACATTCTGTTTTGCTTCACATTGTTGTTTGTGTTCCTCGGCTATTGTAATTCAGTCATTACTGCTACATATTTCAGAGGTATGTTTAAAACTTGGTGATATTAGAACAATTTGTACAAAAAATCTGACGTGTTGCACTCACATGACTTTCTCTACTCTTGTACTAACTATTCTTACAAACTCTTATTCCTATATCTTCTTCATGTTAGTTTAGATAAACATATGCAGAAATTACCTTATTGCTCATTTCCTTGTAGTTGCAAGGGGAATATGGGAATACAGTAGGCTTTGGGCGATAGTCAAATCTTTTAAAGATTTGAAATTCTGTTATTTTTGTATGGCCAAGAGATAAAAAAATTAATGAGCATCCATTTCAGAAAAGTTTAAGTATTCCGAAACTCTCACAAATAAAGAATATCTCCAAAATGGTTCAGTCCACAAAATAATGCATTTGGATATAACTTGTGTGTTTTTAATGAGATCTACATTTTTTGTATACTAAGATTTGGTCTATCTCTTACGGTTTACTCGTTATGCAGAAGTCTTTAAGAGGAGACAACTATATAGGTTATAGCCAGAAAATTCAAAATATACATTTCACTTGCCATAAAAATATCTTAAACATGGCATTTTAATAAAAATCATTAGTGCCATTTTTGAGAAAATCAACATTTTGTTAAAAATAGTCCATGTAAATGGTAGTTTAGCGCGGAAGAGTTTTCTTCCAAATCTTTGTGTTGCATCCCTGAAAGATATTAAACTTAAATACCAACCTTGGTTTTTAACTGACTTTTCATTTTTGAGTTATGCTGTTCACAGACAGACACACACAAACACACACACACGGATCTGCCTCAAAACAAATTGCTGGTGAAATCTCAACATCAAAATTTTGGGTGGAATACAATGCTTTCCCTACTTATTATACGTAGTAGAGAAAGTAAAAATGTTGATGCTATATTTTTTACTTTCTCTGCTACTGCCTATGGTAAAAAAACAAAGTACGTAATCCATCAAATAATTTGACATCAACATTTCAGCAAAATCAATGAAGTGTATATGGGAAAAACCAAAAGAAATTTAGAAATAAGATCCAAGGAACACTTTAGAAACATAAAAAACAAACAGTTGGAAAAATCAGCTGTTGCCATTTACTTTTGGACAAAAAGCCGCTACATAAAACCAGAACTGAAGCTCCTCAAACACGTAACGGGAAAACAAGATCTGTCCATGTGGGAACAAATCTTCATTTTGAAAAACAGAAACAGAGTATTCAATTTCGACATCCCCCAGAAGGATATCTTCAGCAAGTTCCTTGAACCACCACCAGAGGAGACAGAGGAAACATCACTATCTACACCAGGGAGAACCAGTCAATGTCTGGTTGATATGGAAGCAAAGTCAGCCTCCGAAACATGTTCCAGTAAATTATAAGTAAGTGTTGTGTAGTGTTATTAATCAACTCACCTTTTTGGTTTAAATTTAAGCAGAAATTTAAGTTTTGAGATCCTCTGAACAAATAAATAAAAAAATTTTTTTAAAAAATACATTTTTACGGATATTCTGTGTTTGAGCATGTGTGTAAATGTCTGTGAACAGCGTAACTCAGAAACAAAATGTCATAACAAACTTGCCATTTAAGTTCAGCATCTGCAGAATTTACAATATCCTGGTTTATCCTGGATACAAACATTCAAACAAATCACCTTACTTTTGAATATAACGTAAGTTTTTCTATTATAACCTGAAAAATCAAATAAAAGAACTCATATAATTGCAGAGGAACAGAAATACAACTTCCATATAAACATGCCAAGCAATACAGATATAGCCACATGCATGCCAAGCAAAAGCTTTAATATAATGTTAAAGATTACAGTTGATGAAAGAACACCACCTCTGATCAATGCATCTCAACAATGAATCATTCAGTAAAGAAGGAACAGTCAAAGTTCTTAATACCATACATCTGCATATGGCTTCACTTGTATCCTATCCTTCTCCCCACACCCCCCTAAAGTACATACCTTATGCTATTCAAACATGATTCTTGAAGATGTAAGTTGGATTACTCTAAATCTACTGCAAATGCAGTGCACAATTCAACTAATGTTCACTTGCAGATCTAGTTCTTTCACTTACATTTGGTGTTCCCGGGAGACAGATTCTGTCATTCATAATTTGTGTGTGACACAGGCAAAAAGGGAGCACATGTCCACAGTTTAGTTGATGAGTCTATACAGTACACGTATGGCAATTGCAGCACAGATTGAAATAGCACAATTTGCAGTTTTTCCCTCTAAATGGCTGTGAAATACCACACAAGTGCAACATAATGAAGAGTGTATCTTTGATGTACAAGGAGAGCAAAGAAATTTCAAACCAGCTGCACAGTTTTTGACTGTCTGCATCCTCAGAGCTTGTTGCTATCTGCTTTTATCATAGAAAGGCATGGATGAAACCATACAACATTTGAGAGGTAGAATTGGAACTGAAAAATTCAATGCCACAGCTGGTATTTGAGCCGCAGACCCTCCACTTACCAGATGGGTGCTCTAACCATTAAGCTACTGTGACCACTTGCCAGAATGGCACTGAATTCTCCAACCAAATCATATTTCTCTCAGTAAACCACAAAAGCAGTCTCACATCAGAGACAATTACCCTAATGGCGATTTACTATAGTAAGTACTTTATGTCCTGGAATTAAATAACCTTCAGATGGAAATTATTTATTTATGCCAAGAAACTTACCAAACAACTTACCAACAAATCCCAGCTGTGGCGTTGAATTTTTCAGTTCCAATTCTACCTCTCAAATATTGCCCACACTTGGCTTGTATATTTAAAAACACCAACAGTAAGTTTGTTGGCATAAATAAATCCATACAACATTTTTAAAACTACTTTTAAAGGCTTCACTTACCAACCTTATGAAAGGAGATGCTAAAACTGGCCAATGTCATTGTCCATACATTTAGGAAACTATCCATCACTTGCTGTAGTTCACATTGAGAAATGCTGGCAATTTCCTGGCAGATATTTTGTTTTAATTCTTCCAGGATGTGTGAGTTTGTCTTGTACACTTTATGTTTTAAGTTACCCCAGAGATAGAAATCGCTTATTGGAGCACTGAGAAACCTTTCTCAGCTAATGGTGCACCATACACTAAATGTTTTGTCATGAAGAGATACTTCATGAATAATATTAAGTTCTGAGTTATAGGGCCAACTTTTTTTTAGTCTACAACCGATGTCCATACATATGTGAATGCAATTTTGCCCTTTTTTTTTAGAGAATTAATAGACAGTGACGTGATTTTGCCTTTTTTCAACACAACTCTGCAACAGCTCATAGGGCAAGCCTATGTTTTGACGAGAACAACATTATTAGTAGAGATTTGTAGTCCCCCGACCTAACCCCCTGCAATTTGAAACATAAAGTGTACAAGACAAACCCATGCACCCTAGAAGAAGTAAAACAAAATATCCACCAAGAAATTGCCAGCATTTCTCAATGTGAACTATGGCAAGTGATGGATAGTTACCTAAAAAGCTGCCAAAAATGTATGGACAATGACAGTGGTCAGTTCCAGCATCTCCTTTCATAAAGTTTGTAAGTAATGCCTTTAAAAGTAGTTTTAAAAATGTTGCATGGTTTCATCTATGCCTTTCTATGATAGCGGCAGATGGCAACAAGTACTGAGGATGCAGACAGGCAAAACATTGCACAACTGGTTCATAAGTTTTTTGTTCTCTTGTTAGAATTGCTATTGAAGTCACATTCTACATTAAACAATTATTCAATGATCAGTAAACAATGAATGCTTAAAATACTTTCTATACAAAGCATATAATTACACAAAATTACAACCTATTTCATGCCTATGATACAAATCCCATTTTTAAAATTACAGAATGATTTGTAAAAAACTGCAGCATCTAAGCGAACTGCAAAAGGAATGTATCATAAAAATGGAGTGTTAATCTATTGCCCTTTGTTTCCATAAGAGTATAGACAAGCTGCAAAAACTGAAAATACGCTTGTCCCTGTGTCTCATACAAGAGCCAACCTGGATGTCAGTGGAAGAACTATACTGCAACACTTTAATGCCAGATCCACTTGGCTTTTTACTATGCAAGTTGATGCATTGGAAATATTTCTTTGGGTACCAAAATGCCATTCTTCTTATCAATTACAATGCTTTTACTTCTAATGTGTTTATACAATGAAGTAGTTTGCTTTACATTTCCTGTCAACAAGGATTTTGTACAAGTTACCACAGTTTCTACGACATTGTGTGAAATCTCTATTGCTTTGATATATGCAGTGATATCCACACTAACTTAATTTGCTTGTGTTACTAACAGAACAAACCACCTAGTGCTAAAGATAGAATCAAACCACAGAAGCTCCCTTCTGGTTAGTTTAATGTCATTATCTCTGTTGACAGAAGGAAACAATTCTGCACATAAATTCAGGAATTTTTACTTTTTGTATCACATTCATAGTAGGTAGAGAAGGTATTGCATTCCACCCAAAAATACTCGTATGACACCAAGATTTCATCGGAAATATGTTTTGAGTCTCACTGAATCAAAAAAAAAAAAACACGGTGTTTCGTAAAGACACACGATAGAAGTGAAACTTTTGTATTACAGGAAAACATTTTAATTATTCATCTATCACTTTTGAATAGCACAGATTGTGTTTATCATTCATTTATTTACATAAAATTATACACATATGTGTCACTATGCATTGTCTTCTTCATTCTTAAGAAGAAAAATTATTGGTTTATAACTAAAATATGTAATGAAAACTCTCCACTAAATTTTCTAGGAACGATGAGAAAACTGCTTCAATTGCTGTTCCATGGTTGATTTACACCACCCAAACTAGCACATATTCTGCTCCTTTCTCTACTATCTCATTCAATTTCAGATCTACTTTTTCTTTTCTTCACATTCTCAACTGCCACTTCACCTGCACGTTTCCACTCATGCCATGCTCTTGTCCTTTCTGTGCCTCACTTAGGCATATTCACAACAAAATTGTATATTTTAATGAAGAAAATAGATTATAAACAATGAGAACACTAAACAATACTCAAAATGCCATGGTTATACACACGTGTTTCAAAGGATGCTCTGTTGACAACCAACAGCTGTACTCAGTGATCGCCATGCCACCTGAATGCAGTACATGCAACCACAGAAGAGAATGAAAGAAAGCACGAAGAGCATATGTCTCACTCTTCTGCAACACCCGAAGGCAAGCGAGACACTGTTACCACTCTACCTGACACAGTGTTTAGCCCCACCACTTTTCGTCACACAAAAAGGTTGCGGATCAGAATTTCAAAGCCCTCCCATAAGAAGTTTCACTTCAAAAAAAGTAATTTTAGAACAAGGTGTGTGTGTGTGTCAGAATAGAAAAGTTTAGAATGATCACATTTAAGAAGAAGAATGCATTGGTTATAATCATTAATAGTGGATGTTTCAAAATGATTATTTCTCTGTAGAGTATTAATTGAAATGTTACCATAGTTAAATAGTTTGCTGCAATATATTCTCTCAAGCTTGCGCAGCCAGCATTAAAAATATCTTGGCTATCTGGTCTTTGCCGCATCAAGTTGGATAAAACCGACATTTCGACCATTCGGTCATGGCCGCTTTTAACTGCGCTGCATGCTGCGGTTTGTCACTACAACATCTGTGCCACATTGCAGTGATTCTGCATTAGCGATGTAGCAGTGCAGAGGAATTCTGGCCAATCAGAATGCACCTCGACCTGCCGCAGTGCAGAGAATCACCTGGCCAATCAGGGCCCACCTCTACCTGCCTGCCTATATAAAAGCTGAACAGTTGCAGCATGCAGTGCAGTTTGCCTTTGAAGATGACCATAACAGGATGGTCAAAACTTTGGTTTTATCCTATTCGATGCAGCAAAAACCAGATAGCCAAGATATTTTGAGTTTGCTGCTGTCATATTTAAATACTTTACAAATGTTGGAACTATAGTTTGAATCTAACATAATATTCAAGTATATCAGTATTAGTAAAAGTAAACAAATACGTGGCTTACATTTATATCATCACTTCATATGTCAGAGAAACATAATCAAAAGTAGCTGTTACTTATCACCATGAGAATTGTATCCATACCGATATCAGAGTTGTTCGTAGTTAGAGATATCACATGCCATCTCTGAATATATACACAATAAAACGTTCTTGCTGATTTAATTATAATTAGATAGCAAGTAGGGTTGTCTCCATAGCGTGGTGGTAGCGTTACTGTATACCAAGTTAGAGATCTGAGTTTGATTCCTGGTACCAATGTGAGGATTTCCTAACATTGGGAGATCTGCACTCAGCTTTGTTAGGTCCCTGAGAGGCCAATTGAGAAGCTACTTCATTGAGAAGTAGTGGCTCTTAGTTGCAAAGACTGCATAACTGGCTTGGAGGGACTGAGGTGCAGACTACGTCCCACTCTCCAGTACTGCATCCCACTCATGAAGCCTGCTGGGCAGAGGTGGGGCCGCAGGAGCCAGGCGGTAGGCTTTGGCCTAGATGGGCTCTTGCGCGCCACAGGGGTAGTTAGTTTTGGATAGCATGTTCTTTGTCAAATAATCTATTATCAAGAAGAAATAATACATGAAACTAAAAATTGAATTATTCATTAAAGAGTCCTTGCCCTTTTACACTACACTACTAAACCCTGCTACAAATGCTTGTCACTGTAAAAAAGAACACCTCATGTGTATGTAGGGTAATCTACATGGATTGGTTTTTTAATAATGGCAACAATGCTGTGAAACGAGGCCAGGCAATATAATTTATACCAAAGGTAGGTTAGATGGCTACCCTTCCTCAGAGCAAATGAACTCGTCTCCCCACTCCATGTACAGCAACAATAGCAATGCAGTTTAGAACAACCACTCGTGGAGTACAGCTGCAATGATTTCGAAGCAAGATCTGAGGAACTGTTTGAAAATTGAACACACATGCCTAACCCCAATAGCTAAGAGGGTCAAAGCCTTCAAAGAAGGACATCAAAATGTGACAGATACATCTCCTCTTGGTCATCCTGCAGTAAGGGAAGAAGATGTGCAGAGCATGAACGACTTAGTGCTGGCAGATTGAAATGCCACGATTCGTGAGTTGGCCAACATGTTTGACTGTGCTTAAATTCCTGAAGAAGTAAGTACTCACGATAGTAAGTCACTCTTGGGGTATCTGTCTCTGATGTGAGACCCCCTTTGTGGTCTACCGGGAGAAATACAAATCGGTTTTCAATTTCATTCGGGCAGGTTGTCACAGTAGCTTAATTGTTAGAGTGACCACATGACAAGTGGAAGGTCTGTGGTTCAAATTCCAGCTGTGGCATTGAATTTTTCGGTTCTGATTCTACCTCTCATACATAGTTACAAGTCAACTTCATAACACTCATTATGTTGAAAGGTAGAATCAGGACTGAAAAATTCAATACCATAGCCAAGATTTGAACCATGGAATTATGGTATTGAATTTTTCAGTCCTGATTGTACCTTTCAAACATTGCCACACACGGCTTGTGTGTTTAAAAACATCAGCAGTAAGTTGGTTGGCATAAAAAAATAACAATTACTTATTATGTTCCTATGCTTCACTTACTAAAAGCATATGCAAGATATGTTTTCAGTAAGTGAAGCATAGTAAGTGTCAAAAAATTGACTCACAGCTACCTATTTTAATATTTACAATTCACTGTGTTAATTTCTGCTATGACTCTGATAATCTGATTTCTTAACTTTTATTTCTTAAGTTGTTGAGCCTTTCACCACACAAAGCAATAGAGGTTTCATTACACAATGTAGTTTTCATGAGTCAATTTTCGCAAGCGTCCCTAGGCTGCCAACTGACAGCTGGGTTTAGGCAACATGAAACTTTCTGCTTTCTGTGAAAGTATGCTGTTTTATATCAATTTTTGACAATGCAATTATTATAAGACATTGTATTTGTATACAAATCTACATTTAGTTAGTGTTAACTTTTGACATGGAATTAAGTTGTGCAACATGTTTCATGTTCTTCTGTGCTTGTATGTAAAGATTTATAATGCATATAATTGCATAAGTACAATGTTGCTGCATATTTTATTATTTTTCCATGCATTGAGCATTTATCACACATATTTTTAAATTGTAAATTAATATTTAAACACATTAGAAACAAAAGTCCTTGCTCTGGAGACATATTTTTCAATGAGGCTCAGAGTAAACTTGAATGTTTCTACGCAGGAAAATTAAGCAATAAATTTTGCAATGTTTTAGAGAGAAATCCAGACATTAAAGTTTAGCATTCTGTGAAATAAATATCTTCCAAGTGATAATGCCTATTAAAATCACTTTTCTTTCTCTGAGGCTTTGTATTTAGCTTTTTAACATTTTTTTTTATTTTTCTGACTAACAAGGAGCTAGCCTGTTGCACCAACCTCCAACTTGGAGGACTGGGTAATTTTCAACCAAGGTTTTCTTCCTTTAGCCTTTGGTAAGTCAATATCAGCAGTACTTATTGGTCCATGGGAGGTATTTAATTTACCTCCAACCACCCATATCTGGGAGGCATTCCCCTAACCGCCATATTCATACTGGAATAGATACCAGAAGAATGAAGAAAAAGGGGACATCCAATGATAACTTGGATGGATGATCTACAAGCAGCCTTAGCATCAAGAAATTTGGACCCAGAACAATGGAGAAACAGAGAGGCATCCGGAAGAATGGCACCAGCTGTTATAAATCAGAGACATGATGATGAATGAATTGCAGTTCTTTCTGAAGCAATCTCCCCAGTTAGTGAATGCTTCCAAATTCTGACCTCTAACACCTATAGATGTGGAAAGATGCTTCCCAGGAACAATTCTGTTTTCTATTTATTTTACATCACTTTAACTAGGAGGGCAGTTTGATAAGTCTGTGACTTTCACGAGAAATCATGTATGGATCACAGGTTTCTTGTTGGCACCAAAGTCATATACCTATACTGTGTATAATTTCAGAAATTCATTGTCATCTGTTTCATAGAGCATCATTGGAAGCCTGTAAAAGCTCTAGTTTTGTATTGCTTCATAGAAGATGGAGAACGTCGATTTTGTATTCCCAAAAAGCATTATTTTTTGCATGGTAAGACACTGAAGAAAATGGCAGAAATGCTGAAAAATTATTATCAAACTCTGCTCCATCACGAGGCATGGTTCACAGAATTTTAATGTGGCCATTCAAGCACGAGAGGTGCCAAGCACACAGGACGGTCGGTTGATGTCACTACATTAGAAATTGTGAGCCAAGTTCTGGATATTAAGGCAGAAGGCCGATGAGCGAAAATCCGAGAGATAGTCAAGACCCTACACAGTGGCAGCCATCTTTCGGGATTCCCAAGGCATGATACTCATCCACTACCTTGAAAAGGACATGACAATCACAGATTCATATTATGCCAAAACAATGGAATAATTTCTCAAGAAACGGTTAAAGAAAAGAGCCACCTTGTAAAGAAAAAGGTTTTATTTCACCAGGAGAGTGCACCCTTGCGCACGTCTGACGTTGCCATTGCAAAATTTGTAGGATTGGACCACGAACTGCCACCTTATCCACCCTATTCTCCAAATTTGGTTCCAAGCTACTTCTTCCTCTTTGCAAACCTCAAAAATTGGGTCGGTGGGAAGAAATTCACATCCCATGAAGACATCCTATGAGAAAAAAACTGTATTTTGCAGATTTTCAAAAATCGTATTTTATAGAAGGGTTAAAAAATTGGAGAAATGTTAAGCAAGGTGCATAGACTTAAAATGAGACTATGTTGATAAATAAAGTCGATTTATTTTTTAAAATTATGTGATTCTATTTAAAAAGTCACAGACTTATCAATGTGGTCACATCATAAGATCTGTCAGGAGCTATCTTGCAGATTGGTGTGTGGTGGAGCCAGCCTTCTAGAGCTCATTCCTGTGCAGTCTTGCTTCTTCACATGACCATAGAGGTCTTAGTATTAGGCAAATATATCTCTCCTTCCATGATGGGCATATGGTAGCTTCAACACTTGTCCATAGACTTAGTGCTAAGCAACAGTATCTCTGGTTTCACATGTGCTGGGCATTAGGGTGTCTTCCTGTAACCTATTTTCATTATCTAAGGATGGATGGCATCTTTGCTATAACCATCTACCGGGAGAGCAAAAGATCTCCAAATGGACAATGCAGCACTTGGCCTCTTGGCATCCTCGGCACTCGTTGCTATCTGCCATTATCATAGAAAGGTGCAAATGAAACCTTACAAATTTTTTAAAACTATTTTTGAAGGCTTTATTGACCAACTTTATGAAAGGAGATCCTGAAACTGATTACTGTCATTGGTCATAAAATTTGGCACATCTTTAGGAAACTGTCCATCACTCGCTGTTGTTCACGCTGAGACATGCTGCCAATTTCCTGGCAGATATTTTTTTTTTTTTATTTCTTCCAAGGTAGGTGAGTTTGTCTTGTACACTTCATGTTTTAAGTTACCCTAAAGATAGAAATTGGTTACTGGAGCTCTGAGAAATTTTTCTTCGCTGATGGCGCACCATACACCAAATTTTTTGTCAAGAAGGAGTACTTCATGAACAATAGGTTCTGAGTCATAGAGCCAATTTTTCTTGAATAAACAGTTGTGCCCATACACAACGTGCGTGATTTTGCCTTTTTTCAACAAGATTCTGCAACAGCTCATTTTTTAATGAGAACAATTGAAAGTATGTTTCAGGACAGAATCATTAGTAGAGATTTGTGGCCCCCTGGGTCCCCTACCTAAACCCCTGCGATTTCTATCTTTGGGATAGGTTGAAACATAAAGTGTACAAGAAAAACGCACACACCCTGGAAGAGTTAAAACAAAATATCTGCCAGGAAATTGCCAGCATTTCTCAACGTGAACTTTCACGAGTGATGGAAAGTTTCCTAAAGAGGTGCCAAAAATGGATGGACAACAACAGTGACCAGTTTCAGGATCTCCTTTCATGAAGTGTAGATGTATAGCTGTACCAGGAGCACTGCGGCCAGATCCTCCACTCACAGCACCAGAATCACTGGATGGTGAACGTTTATGATTCAGTGTGTGATAGCCCATGTGACTGTTGGGTACTATAGGATCTGATGGTGTTCTGCTGTGACTGTTTGGTAGAGTGCCATACATGTTGTATGATCCTGGTGGTAACGGCGCTGCACGCTTCTTTATACTTCCTGAACCTAAACAATGTTTACAGCCCAATTTAAAACTTCTCACAGAAATATAGGGTGTCCCATAAAGAATGCAATTTTTAATTTAATAAAAAAACATACAATTTGTTTGAAAATTCTTAATGTTATTATGTCAATGTGAAGCACAATGAATGCAATTAAATATGAAACAAAATATCAGGCAAATATCTTCCACAGCTTCATCTGCACACATCCAGTCTGTGGACAACAATTTTCAAGTTCCGCTTGAATTTGACCCCTGACACGTCTAATTTCTGCCTTGAGTTGGGATATGGTTCGTAGATTGTTCACCTAAATACAATATTTGACATACCCCAACAAAAAAAGGTTGCATGGTTTCAAATCAGATGATCTCTATGGCCAGTTCTGATCGCCAGTGCGAGAGATGAGGCGAGCCACAAGTATTCCACATTCAGTTCTTGCAATTGTGGCCATAAAAACTATGAACGGACGAGAGCAATATTCTCTACTGATCAATGAAACTGATGGCTTCCAGGTGATCTCATGTTCACTGTCAATCCTGTATCTTATCAGTCTCTACACTGTTGACACATTAGGCACATTTTGCCTACCAAAAATTACAGGAAGTCTTCGAACGGTCTCTGCATAGCATTCACTATACTTGAAATGCAGTTTCAAAATCTGAATGCATTGATCATTCATGTATAGCTCCATTTTAGCTGATAGCAATACACACAAATGACAACGATGCTGATAATGGATAATTGCTATATAAACAAAAGGCAGTTGCTTTAATTTCATGTCCGAAAAACTAACAAATTGAAAGAGGAGCTCAATTTAAAAATTTTGTTCTATATGGGACACCCATTAGCATGGAATTTAATTAATTCAATCAAAATTAATGAAAAACTACTGTACATGAGCACTTAACTCTGCTATCAGGTTTCTCATTCATAATATCCATGATATAAAGCTGGTGTCCCATGGTCCAACTTTACTTTTTGTATCCAATGGAACTGTACACAAAAGAAATAGTGTCTTTTACACTATGATTCATTTTGGTACAATACAAATGACAGTGAGACAAATAAACATGGCAGATGCAAACACTCATTTAACGATTGCTATATTAAGTATAGGTTTGGGATATATTTCCACAAGTCTCAGTAGGAAGAAAAGATGTATTAGAAGTAAAAGATGTTGGTGGACACAGTCATGAGAACAGGACACAGGCTGAGGTATATTGGGTACACTACAAAACAAATTGAGGTTAGAGGACCCGGAAAACTATCACAATTTTCTACGAATTGGCTAGGATTTACTTCTCAACCTTTTATATCATGCTGAAGACAAAATTACACACCAGAACACAAATATGAGATACAGGAAAGAGATAGGGAACAATTGTGATGGTTTTAATCTTAGTATGGGTGAACAGAAGATTTGAGCTCATTTATAACATAAAATTTAAACGTACTGTTAACTGGATTTCTTATTATTTATGAAATATAGCTATGTAATAACCACCTCTATAGTATATGTTAATGATCACGAAAATTCGTTAATGAATCTTCCAGAAAAAATCAAATGTTTTATTAAAATACCCATCACATTAAAAGTGCCACAAGCCGAACATACAAAACAACTGACTACATGTTGCCTGTGCAGTCCGCCATATTGTTATGTTACAGATGCTGATTGGCTATTTACAAGTTGTTGCAAGAAAAAATTAGATGGAACTCAAATCGCATTGTATACAAACAGGTTGGATACAAAAACTAGGATAGAAATTGTACGCAACAAAATTGTATCCAACTCTCGTCTCATGATGCACTTTTGTTGTACACAATGCTTTGGACCAAAAAGTTGGACCGTGGGACACCAGCATAAGGGTGAATCAAATGTAAACCAGAATTTTAAATTAGCAGCTCTGATAGAGAATGGAAATGGCACAGGGCTTTGAGAGGATGCTGGTGGGCAAGTCTAGAGTAGTGGTCTTGATGCATCACACACTACGGAGCGGCCACTTGCTTCAATATGCCACGAGTGAGCAAGATGCACACAGGTCTGTTGACCACCGCCACTGCCATCATCAAATTTCTGGCAAAAAGGGCACAAAAGCTTTGAAAACTTTAAGAAGGCTTCAGTGTGGGAAGCACCCCTTTTAAAGACACAGGTGTAAGAATAGCACAACAGACAAAGACTGTACATTGCAATAAATGACTCTGACGACAGATTCAAGACATGATTCTCCTGCATGACAATGGAGGGCCATTCACCAATGCAGCAGTAGCGGAATATGTGTGCAACTGGTTGATCACATGTTCCTCTTCTTTCTCTGAGAGAAGCACCAAAAAGTTACCTATTTGATGGCAAAAATGTATGTCAAATTTGTGAGACTACTCTTCTGATCTTTGATAATGAATTTCAAATGTAATTGCTGTGTTTCTGTGTGTGCAGCAAGGTCCAGAGTGGCCGTCATTATGCCTAAGCAAATTGAACCATATTGGGAAGGGTATATTACTTGTTACAGCTTCACGGGTGATCAGCCGTGTGAGGTTTAAAAACATTGAGCTTTCTATGTATATAGTATATTACTGTCCTTTCGATGCACAGTAAAGTTATTCTGCTATTATTGAAGCATGCAAGAAGCAAAATTTTGTTGTGTCAAAGTAGGGGGGATGAGCTAGCCTATCCTCGATAATAGGTCAGCAAACTAGTTTTTGTTATGATAATCGACAGCTCTGGTTCCCTCTGTTGCATTTGTATATACAGTTGACTTCAAAAGTTTTGTGCAGCACCAATGTATGTACCAATTCAACGAAGGAAGAAGATGAGGAAGGTATGTCAGAAATAAAAGTAAGCCAAAATTAAGTGCAAACGGTTACCAATGTTGATTGTGTGACTGATACTATTGGAACTGTGACAATATGCTTTGTAATACTTCAGCTCAGAAACCTTTGTGTCAACATGCACAATATCTGAATGCAGATTGTACTCGCATCTCGATGCCAGTTTTCCCAGTACTAACTCGCATCTAACCTCTCATATAACATTTTCATTTGTCAAGAACTAACATGCGACCTATACAGCCCAGATTAATACTGTCCCAAGCAGAGCAAGCAGGCGCTGCTGTTACGGGCACCGTGGGCCTGCTAAGCTCCAGAGCGCACCATTTGATGTCACTAATCTAGATAATAGATGTCATTTGTTTTACAGGCTCTTGCCTGAACTCATTACATTTTACAATGCTATTAACACACACAATTTAAGCAAGATTGTGATGTTTCAATAATCTTAACTTCTTTATCTACGTGTTTGTCTTTCCCCAATAGGACAAAATGACCTACCTGTTGATGGGCTCTTGAACTCCACTCACTCACCCCCTTTCCCTGTTTTGTAGCACTGCTACAATATTACTTATTTCAACTTACCAGCAGAAGAAGGCTTCTTATCTTTAGGGGGGGGAGGAAGTGGCATCTGTCTGTAATTGCTGTTAAGACTGGACTCTGCCAAGACCTCTGCAAGTCTGGCAGACAGCTGCGGAGATTCTCGAAGGTCCGCTAGAGAGGAACACTTTAGCACCAGACGGACAGTCAAATGGTTGTCACACAGCGGACATAGAGGGGCAAGGTCCCTTTTAAATAGGTAACCATGCGAAAAATTGCAGTGCCCTATTCTTAAACGAGCCAAACTAACCTCCTCGTGGTGAGATATGCGTCAGGAAGTTTCCCAGTTTATCGGAAGTTTCCCAGTTTATTGGAAGTTCTTTCACATCTCTAAGCCTATTACTGCAGAGAGCTGACCACTTTTCGTCCCAGGAAGACAGAACCGCTCTCTGCACTTCAAGCCTAAAGTCTTCAGAAGTAACATGTGAGATAGTAATAATGGGTTTTGTAGTTGCCGTCTTTGCCTAATCTGCCATTTCATTCCCCGGCAATCCTAAGTGACCAGGAATAAATGCACACATGACGTCAACGGAAGAAGCATGTAAAACATGGAGGGCATCCTGGATACATTGTAAAATAGGGTGAGGGTAGCTCACAAAGGCTCTGAAGTGCACTAAGCGAATCGCTTCAAATCAGGCAGTCACTTAATTTACGACGGCGCACAAACAATTCAGGGGAGTAGTTTTTACAGCTAGACACTTGAGTGCAAGCACTGCCAAACATATTCGCCACTTCAAATGGACCAACAACAGCTCCTGAGGCTGTTTTCCGTCCTGCAATTGGAATATGGGTCAATCGACCAGCAACACGACTTAAACTATCCCACACAACTGAGGAAGGTGTGTGTCCGTTAAATGAAGCTACAAATTTGCTCCATGATGACTATCCGTAATGTCTTGTCTGGACCTGGCGCACATTTTCTTGTATTGAATTAGGTTATCCAAAGTAGGGTGATGTTGGAAAACCCTAATAGCATACCTTCAAGCACGAATGGCTTTCCGACATTCCTCAGTGCACCAGGAGATAGGTAATTGATGGGGGTGTGAAGTCGACCACGGAATTGGCTGTTCAGCAGGAGAGAGAATTGTCTCCATGAGATACTGCACCAAATCATTCACTGAGTGATGCTCATTGTACGCAAACACAGCCCACTGGGTGTAAAGGTTCCAGTTGGCATGGTCCAAACGCCAGCTGGGCATATGTGTGGAACATGCAACTTGCGTTAAGAGACTAATAAGACATGGAACACTGTCACTTGAGTGTAAATCAGAGATAACATTCCATTGTAACGAGACTGCCAGCTGAGGTGAACAAACTACAAGATCAAGGTGCGCAAAACTATTGTAAGAGTCAGAAATGAATGTAGACTCCCCAGTGTTGAGGAGAGCTAGGGTGTAACTGTCCAGGAAGTCAGTGAGGAGCTTGTGTCTCGCTGTCTTGCACAAGCGCAACTTGAGCCGCAAAGTGGGTAGTGAGCATTGAAGTCTCCCACCAACAGAAACGGTGTTGGTAACTGGGAAACTAGTTCTTCTAAATCAATAAGTGAGAAGACAAGAGAGGGAGGCAGATAAATGTTGCAAATGGTAAACTGAATTAATGGTAGTATAATCCTTATTGCGACAAATTGTTGTTGTTGTTAGCTAATGCTGGATTTCTGACAATGAAGTCATTAATCCTCTTGCTCTCCAATATTTGCGACAAATTGTATATCCCACCATAATGGTATAGTTTTCATATATACATCAACTCTGACAAGCGTCATAGCTTCACCATGAGCTGGAGTACCTTGTTCTGGTGTAACATCACACTGTACCGGGGTGTATCATCTTAGATGGAAGGGGTCTTGTGCACGGAACACAGTCTCTTGCTAACATGCCACCCAAGGCTTCATTTTCTTTGAGCAAAAGCTCAACTGCTGGTCTTTGTGTTTTAATACTATGTATGTTCCACCCATATTGATATTTGTATGGGACAGGAATTGCAAGGTGACTGCAATACCTTGGAGTAGGCAGTTGTAGAAATAATTTAGCCCTTTTCTTATCTCTTGGGCTGGCATTCTTCTCGGACACTTTTTTTGCGCCTCTTTTCCACTGGGGTTCTCCCAGTGTGGGCAGATTGGTCTAGTTCCATGTCCTCTGCGAGGATGTCTGCTTTCCCATAGCAAACTTGGGTTCGAGTGTCTAGAACCGGTTGCTAATGGGGACCGCCAAAGATGAAATATGCGGATCTGAGTCCACCCCTGCAGATTCCCCAGAAGAGGATCTTCGAGGAGATCTTCTTTGACTCTTATATCCCTTTGATGTTCTGGGATCAGGCTTACTTTATCAGTGAGGTACTATAAGTTACTGGTTTGCTAGTCTTCTGTGTTGAGTTTGACATTTTCATTGGTGATCTAACAGTTGTATCTTTTTCACCAACAGATTTTGTACATGTTGATACAGATGTAGGGGCTGATGTTGAGGGCTTTGGAATAGAGCTACGAGCTACAAGTATCTTTTCAGAAATTGTTGCCACATTGAAATCGCTGGTCTGCATTGCAATCTCTCTGCTTGGTACCGGTTTAGCTGCAACTGAGCTATAGGTTCCAGATCTTGGAATAGAGGGTTGGCGTATATGCAAGAGCTTCCAGGCTTCTCAGAAGGGCACCTTCTCTTTAACCTGTATCTCTTGGGTCGCCCTTTCCTCTACAAAACGGGGGCAATCTCGGGAACTAGATGGATGTTCACCTCTGCAGTTCATACATGACGGAACTGCAGTACATGCACCATCATGGAATTCATCTCCACATTCATCTCCGCCTGTAGCTAGTCCCTCACAAAGCTCGTATGTATGTACAAAGCGCTGGCACTTGAAACATCTGAGTGGGTTCGGGATGAAAGGCCTAACTTCGATGGATTCATACCCTGCCTTAATCCTTTGTGGGAGATCTACCAGATCAAAGGTCAGGAACAGGGAATTAGTTGACTTTAACTCAACACCTTTACGTTGAACCCGGTAAACGTGAATGACACCTTGTTCAGTCAGATTCTCTTGAATCTCCTCATTTGATAATCCCTCCAATGCACGGGTGTTTATCACACCGCACGAGGAGTTCAAGGTTCTGTGCATCTCAACACGTACAGTATAACTTGCTGGCATATTCGCTTTCAGTATTTTAGCAGCCTGGATAGCTGAATGTGCTTCAATCAGAGGCGTGCCATTGCAACATCTAGTGCATGACTTTACTGGACCAGCAATGTTATCCAAACCCTTTTGAGTATTAAATGGACTCACTGATAGAAATTTCTTATCTGCCTCAGTTCTAGCTATTACTAAGTAACGAGGACCACTCGACTCTGCTACTTCCTTTACACAAACTTTAGTAATTTTCTCGTTTTGAGTTTTAGAAGAACTCATGGCATATTAATCCTCCATCACTGCAAATGTCTCTGATGGCATGCTCACATCCTGGGCACCACCCCAACTTAGGTGAGAGTCCTGGCCTGGACCTGCTCACCATAGGGTCTCACCTCCCAATGTAGAGAAAGAGGGACCCAGTCGCCTTCAGGAGTGCATCAGCTCATGCAATGGCCCCTCTCATGGACTGACCTTAATCAGTGGAAATGAACACATACACCACATGATAGCCAGGGGCTGCGACTTAAGCAGTTACCCAGTCACCACTTGCATCTCCCCATCCACCTACAACCTGCTCGTAGGTTATCCATCGGACTGTGTATAGGGAGGTATCAGGCGGGAAGTCAAACAAAGTGGACCTAAGTTGATTGTGCGTTTGGCAGGTGCTCTCTCACCTTTTAGAGGAACCCAATCGAGAGTATGGCTCGGGGCTGCAGGTATGCCAAATCTATACCTACCATAGTAGGACCCCCTGAGTAACACACATTTTGTCACTAAGGTAAATATATTATGTAACTCTAAAAACGATCAGGAAACTTCAGAAATCCAGAACTTAATCATGTTAAAATAATCAGTTTTGAGCTGTCATCATCAGTTTCCTTAATCGCTTATTCAAGTCATATTGGGAATAATATCACTACTTTAAAAAAAAAAGCTTTTATCATGCCTTGGCAATAAAAGTAGGTAACTAAGAAAAAGGATGTACTGATGTTGGAAATCACCACAGAAATCTCCTATCAGGTTAAGTTGAAAGGATATGAAGATTCTCACCTACAAGGTTTCAAATCAGACATGTCACACTTTTTGTGATATAATATGGTATAGTACTATACATCGTGGTGAATTAAGATTAATTCACTATGTTGCATTACATGCATACAATAATATTTGGAATAATTAAGGTACATACCTGTAACCATGCTTAAATGTGCTTGGTACTAAGTGATTGACTCTTATACTCCTGTCTGCTTTCCATCACAAGCAACCAACAATAATCACCCATCATTGCTGGGTCCTTATGACCTTCCTAACTCTTCTCTGTGATGTAAATGTCCTTATGAATCCGTTCACCTTGTTCATCACTGTCACCACCCAAATGTTCTGGAAAAAAAAGTCTAGCTTTTTTTTATCTGCCAACAAAGCAGCACCATCAGTTAAAAAAATGACACACCAATCCCATGACAAACTTAATTTTAATCTTATGAAACTATCAAGAAGTTTAAAAATATTCTCTCCCATTGTGTGTTTTGATAATTGTTTTAATCCTAGAATTTCATCAGTAGTAGCAGGTATTTTTAACATCAAAATGCCAAACGTAGATGAGAATTTATTTATGCCAAGTAACGTACTCCTGGTGTTTTTGAACATACAAGCCATGGTCATAAATGCATGCATCATTTAAATAAGGATTCAAGAACACAATTAGAATGTTTTAGAACAAGCTGTCCAACTTTCTAATAAGCTCGGACACATTTAACTTATGCTTAAGGAGGTGCAGGTGCCATCACAACCACCGTTTGGGCAAGCAACCTTCTTTTGAGTGGAAAAAGGGAAGGGAAGTACTGAATATAGCTTTAGATTTACAAAAACGTACTTCATGAGTTTGTAATGTTAAGATCTTTGGAAGGAAATAGTTCTTCTTTCCCTGATTACTGACCTAAAACCTGCGCGTAGGTTATCCATCGGACTGTGTACAGGGAGGTATCAGGCGGGAGGTCAAAGTGGACCAAAGTTGATTGTGCGTTTGGCAGGTGCTCTTACCTTTTAGAGGAACCCAATCGAGAATATGGCTTGGGGCTGCAGGTATGCCAAACCTGTACCTACCATAGTAGGACCCCCTGGGTAACACACATTTTGTCACTAAGGTAAATATATTATGTAACTCTAAAAACAATCAGGAAACTTCAGAAATCCAGAACTTAATCATGTTAAAATAATCAGTTTTGAGCTGTCATCATCAGTTTCCTTAATCGCTTATTCGAGTCATATTGGGAATAGTATCACTACTTTGAAAAAAAAAAAAAAGCTTTTATCATGCCTTGGCAATAAAAGTAGGTAACTAAGAAAAAGGATGTACTCATGTTGGAAATCACCACAGAAATCTCCTATCAGGTTAAGTTGAAAGGATATGAAGATTCTCACCTACAAGGTTTCAAATCAGACATGTCACACTTTTTGTGATATAATATGGTATAGTACTATACATCATGGTGAATTAAGATTAATTCACTATGTTGCATTACATGCATGCGATAATATTTGGAATAATTCAGGTACATACCTGTAACCATGCTTAAATGTGTTTGATACTATGTGACTGACTCTTATACTCCTGTCTGCTTTCCATCACAGGCAACCAACAATA
Organism: Tenodera sinensis; assembly: GCA_030765045.1. Taxonomy (NCBI): domain Eukaryota; kingdom Metazoa; phylum Arthropoda; class Insecta; order Mantodea; family Mantidae; genus Tenodera; species Tenodera sinensis. The sequence continues at coordinate 251,174 of JAUKNM010000139.1, forward strand.
ATCACCCATCATTGCTGGGTCGTTAAGACCTTCGTACCTCTACTCTGTGATGTAAATGTCCTGATGAAACTGTTCACCTTGTTCATCACAAACACCACCCAGATTTTATGGAAAAAATGTCCAGATCAGCGGAACAAATTACACACCAATCCCATGACAAATTTGATTTTAATTTTATGAAACTATCAAGAAGTTGAAAAATATGCTCTCCCATTGTATGTTGTTTTTATGCTAGAATTTCATCAGTAATAGCAGATATTTTTAACATCAAAGTACCGAACATAGATAAGAATACTTTATTTATGCCAAGTAACGTACTGCTGGTGGTTTTGAACATACAAGCCATGTGTGGGCGATGTTTGAGAAGTAGAATTTGAACTGAAAAGGTCAATGCTGCAGCCGGGATTTGAACCACGAACCTTCCGCTTTATGTGTAGCTGGTTTTTCAGGTCCAATAGATAAGCAGCTCAGCACCATCAGACACACCCACTGATATATCAATTTGAATTGCAAATCGTTTGCCCATTTTAATATTTTCTATTATTTGGTCAAAAATATCCTGTGCCATATCATGAATTCCACGCCCTACACTTGTGTGAGAATTCGGACTTGTATCGATTACTTCTGTGGAATTTTTGTGTGGCATTTTATCTGCTATAATCAATGAACCAGGAATAATCAAAGATTCAACTGTGTTATTGGGTGTTTAAGGCTAGAGATTTCTTTCAGGCTGAAAAGCCGTGCGTGGTCTGCTGGAGTTTTGAGGTCCAGACGTTTCGTACACACCTGCGGTGGACATCGTCGGTGGCGTGGTCTGAGTCTTCTCGGCGAAGATTCAGTTACAACAGAATTGTTTATGACTGGAGGTGCTGTATTTATATCTGGGCCACTCACAGGGGATTGGCTGGGCTTGAGCCGGAGGTGTGTGTTAGATGGGCGGGACTTCTCCGCTGTGATTGCTGAATGGTTTACGTGATTTCTCTGCATTAGTGCTTCGTTTTTATGTTCAACACATAACAACTAACTTTCTTATTCACACATAATATACCCTTCCTACCTCCTTGCCTTACATCAGTCTACATATAAAAAACCCCAGGTTTTCTGAGTACTGATGACCCTCTTCTCTCTTATGTCCTTTGTTCCAGTTTCTCAAACCTTGATTACCAATTATCCAACTATCCTTAATCATTCTTAACAATTTCTCCTTAACTTCTTCCAATTAATTGCCTATACTTCTTTCATTATGTTCTCCTTTTACAGACGTTCTCCTCATTAGTAATACCTCTCCCCCAACCTAAAACTGTGTCATAAAATAACGGGTGATCAGAAACACTGAACTGAAACCACTGTGTTTGTCTGCACAGGTTCTCTGCACTCGTCGCCGACTGCCGCTGTCATTGAACAGCACAGATAAAATCATACAGCATTTTTAAAACTGCTTTTAAAGGACTTTCTTACCAATAAATATTAGGAGATGCTGAAACTGGCCATCGTCGTCCATACATTTGTGGCACCCCTGCAGGAAATTATGCATCACATGCCATAGTTCACGTTGAAAAATGCTGGCAACTTCCTGACATATATTTTCTTTTAATTCAGCCAGTGTGTGTCAGTTTGTCTTGTGCACTTTAAGCTTTAAGTTACCCCAGAGATAGAAATCGCAGGGGGTTAGGTCAGAGGAACGAGGGGGCTACAAATTTATACTAATTGTCCAGGAACACACTTTCAGTTGTTCTCATCGAAAGATGGCTGTATGAGCTGTTACAGGGTCTTGTTAAAAAAAGGCAAAATCATGCTCCCTTTCGGGTAATTCTCTAAAAAAGATGCAAAAATTGTATTCACATATGTACGAGGAACAACTCTTTGACTTGACAAAAAGTATAATAAATACACTCTGTGCAGTAGAAAGCAAATGCTGAGCCATAATACACTTTGTGACTAAGTACAGAGCTGAACAATAGAGCACACTGGTAATAATACAGCCACACGATATCACATCAACTCAATACTGTTTGTGAGCAGAGCAGAGAAAACCAAGTGATGCTGCTCACCTTGGGTATATCAGTTGCTGTTATTGTATTTCCGAATTCAGAGTAGAAATACGCCACATTGCAGTTCACATGTGTTTGGATCTCTCAGGATTTATTGTAATTTAAAAATGTAGCCTTTGTTCTGAGTCCTACTATGGAAGAGTGAAAATTAAGGATCAGAGATATACCACCAGCAGTGATTGAAAATAACAAACAAGAATTCTTGGTTCAAATGAGAAACTACCACATCAAAAATCAGAAGCATTTTGAATATCGGGGGGTTTAAGGGCCCGTAGACAGCTAGGTCATTTGGGTTTCGAATAGCATATATTAAATAATTAGTATCTCATTGTTATAATAGTTGTGTAAAAAACGATTAAAAAAGCCAACAATTCAACTATGAGGATTTGAAAACATCCAGGTTGTCACCTACCCAGTTTCAAATCACATATTATGTCACATTTATTGTTGTGATATAATGATATATGGTACAGTACTATTCATCATGGTGAATCAAGATTAATTCAAAATGCAGCTTTACTTGCATGCAATAATATTTTGAATATATAACTGTAATAATGTTTGATGTGTTACCAAAATCATAAATATTCCCTTTAATGTACATATTCTTGTTTCATCAAACACAGTTTCATTAAGTTAAATATATGATGCAAGTTGACAAACAAGGAAACTTCAGACTGCAGGACAATTTTCATATTAGAAAATAATCAATTTTGAGCATTATTCATCATTAGTTTTCCTTAATCCCTCATTCCAGTCATATTGTTTTTTAATGAAATATATTGGAAACAATAAGAAGGCATTTGGGTTCTCACCCACGAGGTTTCAAATCTGATACGTCATACTTATTGTGATATAATATGGTATAGTACTGTACACCAAGGTGAATTAAGATAAATTCAAAACCTTTACACGCATGCAATTATATTTGTTATATACCTGTAACTGCTTAAAAGTATTATTGGTAGTATGTGATTGACTCTTGCACTCCTATCTGCTTTTCCTCGCAAGCAAGCAACAATATTACCCCATCACTGCTGGGTCCTTACGACCTTGCTGCCTCTTTTCTGTGACAGAAATGTCCTGATGAAACCGCTCATCTTGTTCATTACTAACGTCCCTCAGATTTTCTGGAAAAAAAAGTCTAGATGTAAATGGAGGTTTGGTTTGTTTGGTTTAAGGGCACTCAATCTCGAGGTCATCAGTACTCTCATGGCAATAGCCATATATAAATTTCACTCAAAAATAAAAATACTACCAACAAGAAAAATATACACAAAAGGTAAAAAAAACAGTGGCAATAGCCAGATATGAAACAAGCGATAAATATGTCCAAAAGCATAAACAGATAACTAAAATTTTAAATATTTAAATTATGTTACACTCCGCTAAAAACTTAAAAACTCTATCAACCGCTGTTTTGTCATCCGCCAAGAACTCTGCAAGTCTGGCAGACAGCTGCAGAGAATCTCGAAGGTCCGCTAGAGAGAAACACACTAGCAACACGTGGCGGACAGTCAAAAGGTTGTCACACAGCAGACATAGATGGGCACAGTCCCTTTTAAATAGGATACAATAGGGTGGGGGTTGTAACTGACCAAGGCTCTCAAGTGCACTAAGGGGATTGCTCAAAATCAGGCAGTCACCTAATTTAGTATGGCGCACATACAAAACGGCTTGGTAAATCTCATAAAGCTCTGCAGTAAAAATGGAAGTGCTATTTGGAAAACCGAATGTATGTGATTTGGTTCCATAAATATAAGCACATCCAACACCGTTGGTGCTCTTTGACCCGTCGGTATAAATACATTGACGGCCAGTGTAGCCTAACAAAAATTCTTGGGAATACTTGGAATAGGCATCGTGGACTTCTGGTGTACGGTCATTCCATGATCTACATGGTGTGTGCCAGATAGCCGAGGGGGGTAAAGCCTCTGGCCCTTGGTGAACATCTTAGGCAGTTCCACTCCAAGCTTCATTAGGAGATTTTGGAAACAAAACTCCGCTGGCTTAGGATTAAGGGTGCTATTCCTATATCATTCTCTAAGCGTGCTGGTGAAAAAAGAAGTGAAAGTTGGGTGCTTAGGCATACATCTAAACCATGGGTGCACAAACAGCGCTCTTTGAGCGCGAACCCTCGGTACAAGCGGGCGAGCCACAATAACAGCTCGTAGAGCACTGAATGTGCGATGATGTCAAGGTCACAGGCACTTCGGGGCTCAACTGTGCTATATGCAGCAGGCCAAACATGACGTAATACATATCAACACTAGAAGCTTTATCAATTGACACCTGTTTACTTGCAAGTTGGTCGCGTCCACGAATAAAACCTTTCTTGGAGTACGTACACCTTATGAATTTTTTTCCTTCAGAATTGCCTACAAGGATACATAGCACAGATACAAGTTGGATCTGCGAAGCGGAACAGTACATCTCACGCGTAAATAGAAAACTACTTGATGTAGTTATTATAGTTGATTAAAATAGTTGCAACCTTCTGATGATTAGGCTGAATTATAGTTACTATTAAACCTACCCTAGCCCTTGGATGAGCATTCTCAAACTCCAAAGTACACCACTTACGCACTTACTTGCCTCTTAAAGATAGATATTTTTATTACTTTTCAATCCCAGATGTAAAAATGTCAATCTATTTTGAATGAATGAATAAATAAATAAATAAGAGACTAATTACACAGTATTAATAATAGTGCTTTTAATACGAACTTGTATAAGATATAATCTATATTTATATAAAAAGTAAATAGCAGCTTTCAAATCCTGCTATACCTTAAATGAATATTCTTAGCTATTTTGATTAACCATTATAACAGAATATTTACTTGTATTATCTTCAAATAAGTGAAATAACACAAAACATTATTAGTAACAGGGTTTGGCGATTTCCTCCAAAATTAAAGGTAGGACTACATGCAAGTTGTTTGAAAACTACTGTCCTTAAAGATACGTATTTTAGTGTTAAGCGTTTGCATAATGAATTTAAGACAAGCTTACTGAAAACCTAAGTAAAATACATGTTACACATTTGTAGGATCAGTCACTTGGCATATTTTTCAAGTCGCACACTTTTCAAAATTTGGCTTACAAAGACAGATTCTAAGAATGGATGCCAAATTGCTATCCGAGAGTCTGTTTTGTGGGAAATTAATGCGAAGTTTTAGTATAATATTCAACAGAAAACACCGCTAACTTAAGCTTTTAATGCAAATTTTTAAAATAATTACCACCAAAAATCTTCTTTTTGATGACGCTCTTTCGCATAATATTTGTTGTGCCAGGAAAGAAAGGATATGTTGCTAATGTAAAGACATCAGCAGGTGAGTACTGTTTACATTGTACGACTGTACATTCTCAGTATGGCCTTTCCCCTCGCGTTCCCTCACTCCGCACAGATCCCTAGACTTAAGATAGCAAACAAAACTGTGGCGTCTTCCTTAGCGTGTATTCATATCGTGGCCGAGTAGTATGCAATGTATGATACTTCTCCTCTCTGTCCACTCCTAAACAAGAGCGCTGCCAGTAGCTGTACTCCGCTCGCTAGCCGGCTTCGGGAGCGGATACCCTGTGGAGGCCTGATCTAAGCACACAACCGTAATTTGCTAGGAGAATCTCACCGCAAGATTGCAGAGGAGGTTCTGCGGACTCTGCATAAAGGCTCACAAATGGGCTTGTTGGAAGAGCTCCTATTCCTATGCAGATGCCCCTATTGTGGACTGCGTCTAATCTTCTCAGTACACATGGTTGTGCTGCCAATAAACAATACACACATAGTCTAGTTTGGATCGGATGAGTGCGCGATACATTCACAACAAAGTAGCCCGTTCCACTACCCACGATTTACCATTTAGTATTTGCATGACATTTAGGCAACGGTCACATCGTGCTCTTAGCTGTGCAATATGCGACGACCAACTAAGCTTCCTGTCCAAGATCAAACCCAGGAAGCACGTGTCTTCTGCGAAGGGAAGTAAATCTGGACCAAAACGGAGTGAAGGTGGTAATTGTCTCCTACGACACCAGAAATTAATGCAGATTGCAACACAGACACTGTTTTTGCAGCTCCATTCTCTAAGGTTGTTCAAACATTGCTGCAAGTGCCATTGTAAGAATGCCATCTGCTGAGAAGTGCAATACACAGCAAAGTCTATTTTTGTCCCAGCCTTCCTCCACGTAAAAGTCAACTTTGGAACAAGTGTTACAGCCTTGACCTGATGGTCATTCCATTGTAAATAAATGAGAATATTGTGAATCATTTAAGGATTAATAAGGAAGAAAACAAAATCACTATCTATGCCATGCTAACCATGATTAAGACTTGGGTTTGAAAGCTTTGTTAGGGAATCACCAATCAGTTGACTACTACTATACTGCAGAGCCTTAGTAAATAACCAGTCCTCAGAAAGCTTCGAATCATTAAAGAATTTCTGTGTCTAGTGCAAGGACGGGACAGTTTTGAATAAGGGTGGTGCAATGGTCATAAATGCATACATTTAAATAAGGATTCAAGAACACAATTAGAATGTTCTAGAACAGGCTGCTCAACTTTCTTATGTGCTTGGGCACCAAAATTAGGTGCTGTTTTCTCAGAAATTATGCAATCTAGCTAGCTGGAACTTTATTGAAGGTTCAATTAGGCCTCCTTCTTTATGGTAGACGAAATGTAAATTGATTTTAGCCATCCATTGCAGAAACGTTTTTTTCATTTACAATAATATATGACATATGGTATAGTCCTATTATCATGGTGAATTTGCATTAATCCAAAACTTTGTTTTACATGCATGCAATAATATTTTTAATATATTTAAGGAACATTATCACTAAGCGAAATATGTTAAATAACTCTAAAAACGATAAGGAAACTTCAGAGATAACGAACTTAATCATGTGATCAAGTCTGATCATTTTTGAACTCTCATCACCAGTTTCCTTAATCGCTTATTCAAGCCATATTGGGAACAGTATCACTGCTTTAAAAGAAAAGAGCTTTTTTCATGCCTTGGCGGTAAAAGTAGGTAAGTAAGGAAAAGGATGTGCTGATGCTGTAAATCACCACAGAAATCTCCTGTCACGTTAAGCTAAAAAGTATGAAGACATTGAGGTTATCAACTACGAGATTTCAAATCACACATGTCACACTTTTTGTGATATAGTTTTGTAACGATGTGTTATTTATTCTTACTAGCCACACGTTGATGCGACATTTGTAACGATGTGAATCGTTGCACTGTTGACCCCGGTAGTTTCCAATTGGTAACGTTCCCTCTTCTTGCGTGGGGCTTACCTCACTGAGACCTAAGGGTACCATTTGCTATTTGGTGTGGGGGGGCCGTCAATCCTTCCTTGCCGGGCTAACACAGCGGTGAGCATGAACGATTCTTTCTTTCTTCATGCAGTCCTGTTAAATGTACCTATCTAGGGAGTGGTGCAGGTCGATGCGCGGTTTGATTAATTAGAAGTTCACATTTAATTTGTTGAATTAGTTTATTTTTACTATCACACGAGAATACACGTTTAGATATGATGGATTGGCGTCCTTTCCTATGTACAGGGTTCACCCGCTGATGCCACGGACTACGCACTATTCTATGTTCGATAAGTTCTTTTTATATTGTGACATGCGTCGTAAATTAATATATCCTTCCTACTAATACACACGAATATTTGTATATTATGGTGTATATGCCGTAATATTAGAGTTTTTACCTGGACTTAGTGTAACAGACGCGACGCCAATCCAAATAACACATGAACAAGAAAATTAACTATCTACATCATTGCCCACTAGAACAATGATTCACAATTTTAAGGGGCTTTCTCTGCCACCACTATAAACATACATTTTAAATATTTTAGGAGGCTTCTTCCAATCAATATCGCCTCAGTATGGTATACTACTATACATCATGGTGAATTAGGATTAATTCACTAAGTTGCGTTATGTGCATGCATAATATTTGGAATAATTAAGGTACATACCTGTAATCCTGCTTAAATGTGCTTGGTACTAAGTGATTGACTTTTATTCTCCTGTCTGCTTTCCATCACAAGCAACCAACAATAATCACCCATCATTGCTGGGTCCTTATGACCTTACTAACTCTTCTCTGTGATGAAAATGTCCTGATGAACCTGTTCACCTTGTTCATCACTAACACCACCTAGATGTTCTGGAAAAAAAAGTCTAGCTTCTTTTCATCTGCCAACAAAGCAGCACAATCAGTTGAAAAAATTACACACCAATCCCACGACAAATTTAATTTTAATCTTATGAAACTATCAAGAAGTTTAAAAATATTCTCTCCCATTGTGTGTTCTGATAATTGTTTTAATCCTAGAATTTCATCAGTAGTAGCAGGTATTTTTAACATCAAAGTGCCAAACGTAGATAAGAATAATTTATTTATGCCAAGTAACGTACTGCTGGTGTTTTTTAACACACAAGCCATGGTCATAAATGCACGCATCATTTAAATAAGGATTCAAGAACACAATTAGAATGTTTTAGAACAAGCTGTCCAACTTTCTAATAAGCTTGGGCACATTTAACTTTGCTTAAGGAGGTGCAGGTGCCATCACAACCACTGTTTGGGCAAGTAACCTCCTTTTGAGTGGAAAAAGGGAAAGCATTGGTTAGGGAAGTACTGAATATAGCTTTAGATTTACAAAAACGTACTTCATGAGTTTATAATGTTAAGATCTTTGGAAGGAAATAGTTCTTCTTTCTCTGATTACCCTCCCCTTATATAGGACTTACATCCCCTAGGACTTACAAGCCAGTCTAGAGTCAGATGCCTGTCGTGGAGCAGAGGGACCTCTGGACCAGACAGAGTGAAAACCTGGAAGCAGGTCGTCAGCTAAGCACCAGGTATGATTGTGAGCAAGAGGATGATATGAAATGCAGGCGAATTGGATGGTTGGAAGGGTGATAATGGAGCAATTGGTGGAATGAATGGCAGGGGAAATTGGAGAACCCGGAGAGAAAACCTGCTCACATGCCGCTTGGTCCACCAAGAATAACACATATGGGTCCTGCCTATGTAGTAGGTGAGCGGTGAAGGAAATAGCTCTGACTTGAAATTTCAATTAATATTAGAAGTTACCAGAGGAAAAATTTGCAGAGAGGAGTAAGCACAGACTATGTCGACAATTAAGGCTAGAGATTTCTTCCAGGCTGAAAAGCCGTGGTCAGCTGGAGTTTTGAGGTCCAGACGTTTTGTACACACCTGCGGTGGACATCATCGGTGGCGTGGTCTGAGCCTTCTCGGCGAAGATTCAGTTACAGCAGAATCGTTTATGACTGGAGCTGCCGTATCTATATCTGGGCCACTCACAGGGGATTGGCTGGGCTTGAGCCGGAGGTGTGTGTTAGATGGGCGGGACTTCTCCGCTCTGATTGCTGAATGGTTTACATGATTTCCCTTAATAAGTGCTTCGTTTTTATGTTCAACATATAACAACTATTTGAGAGGTAGAACTGGAACTTAAAAATTCAATGCCACAGCTGGGACTTGAACCACAGACCTTCTGCTTACCAGGCGGCTGCTCTAACCATTGAGCTACTGTTACAATCTGCCAGAATGGCATTGAATTCTCAAACCAGTTCATATTTCTCCTGGTAAACCACAAAGGCAGTCTCACATCAGAGACAATTACCTCAATGGTGACTTACTATTGTAAGTACTTTATATCCCAGGATTAAATAACCTTCAGATGGTAATTATAATTTATTTATGCCAACAAACTTACTGTTGGTGTTTTTAAACACACAAGCCGTGTATGGGCAATGTTTGAGAGGTAGAACTGGAACTTAAAAATTCCTCTACAAGCCTGGCAGGCAGCTGCAGAGAGTCTTGAAGCTGCGCTACAGAGAAACACTCTAGTAGCACATGACAGACTGACAGAAGGTTGTTGCACAGCGGACAAAGAGCAGGCTCCTGTTTAAATAGGTAACCATGCAAAAACTGCACTTGCCAATTTGCAACTGAGCCAAGTTAATCTCCTTGCGACAAATATGCGTGAAGGAGTTACCTAGTTTATCTAAAGTTCTTTCACTTCTCTAAGCTTATTACCGCAGAGAACTGACCACTCTTCATGCCAGCACTGCTCTCCGCACTTCAAGCCTAAAGTCTTCCATTAACTGTTGTTTCAACTATTTAAAGGAAGTTAAGCCCACAAACTTTAAAAGTGTGAGCTTTCTAGATCACATAGTTACTTAGAAAATGTTCCTTATATGCTGTGACTTTGGTGGGTGTAAAGTAAAGAAGACAGATGTAGTCGAGATAAAGAAACACCTTTATTTCCGTAAACAGTAACTTTGTACACTCGTTGCAACAGGAAGAAAGTCTTTCCCGATTCACCAACAGCACGGCTCCGAATTCGTAACACAAGAACTGTCCCTTCTCACACTTTATCACTATTTATCTCTCCCAGGCACTATTCTGGAATCTTCAGGAAAGTTCAGCTATTATTGCGGTGAAATACAAAGCAGACAATTCCAGAAGTCTCTATCCCTTTCCCTCTTTTGCGGTAGTGCCGACAATAATGCGATGGGTGACACTGCTCCCTCCTCAAGGCTGGTCGTTAGGCCAGGTAGGCGACTGGCTGGGTCCCCCCTCCCCAGTGCGGCAATCAGATGCGGCGGACGTGGTGACAATATGGTGCAATTTAACACTGTCAAGATAAGGCATTCTGTATCCCCTTAAGAATAGGTCACACAAGTGCTACCATGGACCTGTTTTGCATGGTGCCGTGGACCTGTTGGACCAATGTTTGCAGTAGGACCCTAAGTATCACACGTCCTTCGTGAGTCCATTGGCCTGGGTTTTACTCTTGGTTCTGTTTTAGGCAACAACTCAGCAGCTGTAGCTAGGGCATAGAGGTTTGTCACCCAAATTGAATTCAATAAACAAGTCTAACTTCTTTTTTTAGTTTTATCTGTGATTTAAACTTGTAAGATTTGATTTATAATATTTTAACCTTCTGATCTTTCACCTCTTAGTGTTTTAACTGTTTATTTCAACTTCATCTTTTAGCTTTTCACAGATTAACCTTATAGTTATGTGGCTGTTTTAGGTTTTAAGCTGACTTCAGACCCAAATAACCAAGATTTTGAAGGGACCACCCACTCACACACCCTATTTTCACTGGCTGTAAACACCTTCACATAAAGCTTCGACCAAAGATGAATATTCAATGTTTATTTTTAAAGGAAGTTTATCATCAGTTTCTTTAAACCCTTAATCATTGTCTACCTAATCAATTTTAAGTTAGACAAACAATTCAATTGCTTGAAATGCATTTATCAGGTTTAATTGCACATTGCTTAGATTTGAACAATGAGTGTAAAACGAAAGTATGGAATATCTCTCACTACAATTTTCAGTACTTTCTATTTTTTTCTTTTTTTTTTGGGGGGGGGGAGGTGGCGGGGCTGGGGAACAGTATTGTTTATTTTAGGAGTTGCTTCCATCTTTGTTTATCTATAAATCATGACCAAACCAGCTGTAAACTTTTATATCATGAAATGTGCTTTCCAACACTATAAGTGAAAGTGAAATGTAAAGCTACATGTATGTTATGAAAACAAAAGTGTGCTATTAAAGTACAAAGTATAAGCATAATAAGTGCAAAAAGTTGTTGTTGTTGTTTTCTAGTGCCTTGCATCTGGCAATGAAGCCATTAGCATTCGTGCTTTCCAATACTTTTGAACTCTAGTGTCTTCTGATCTTAATGCTTCACAGGTCTTCAAGTGTTCTTCATTCATTTCTGCTGGATCGTTACACAGGACACATATTGGTGAGGCTGAGATACCTATTCTGTAGAGATAACTTGCTAAGCAGTCGTGATTTGTCAATAGTCGGAAGGCTGCAACCGCTGTTTTCCTTGGTCTCTGGGGGATTATATCTGGATTGGAAAGTAGTGTAATCCATTTTTTATCTTTGGCATTTGTTTCTATTTCTTGTAGGTATGAATGACAAAAATTTTTAATGATCAAGCGTTTTATTGAGGAATATGAGAAATTGAATTTAGAATTTTGTTTTATTGTTGTGCCTTTCTTTGCAAGTGAGTCTGCAGCTTCGTTCCCCATCCCTTTAAACGTTTTCTTATAGGTGTAAGAACACAGTATGTTAAAAAATTATCAGATCTTTTCAAAGCTGGTGATTATGAAATGGCTTTAATATTATTTTTTACTTGCATGAGCATGAAATGGAAAGAAAGTAACAAACAAGAAACAAAAACTCTGATCTGCTGCACTCACATTACTTTCTCTACTCTTATACAAACTACCCTTACAAATGCTTATTTCTCTATCTTCATGTTAGTTGACGAACATTTGCAGAAATCCTTTCATTTCTTATTTCCTTGTAGGTGGATGACTTCTAAGTTTCAACAAGCTCTACATCTTTGTATAGTATTTGTTCTATCTTTTACGGTTTACCGTTCATGGAAAGTCATCAACACTAAACAACGCTACATAGAATTCAATGAAAAAACAGAAGCTGTTAACAATGAAGCAACAAAATCTAAAATTTAAAGACTAAAAGCTTATCTTAGTAATTGCTGCAAGTTCTTGAAACCTCCAGATTTATGTTTCATGATGACTTCATCATTTCAAAAACTTGTAGCAATTGCTAAAATAAGTAAAGCTTTTAGTCTCTAAATTTGTTTTTAATTGAGGACCACATAGGCTATAACCATAAAATGCAAAATATGCATTTCATTTGTCATAAAAATATCTTAAACATACAGCATTTTAATCAAAATCATTATGAGCCACTTTTCAAAAAATCACTTTGGTTTTTAACCAACCTTTCGTTTTTGAGTTATGCTGTACATGTACACATACACGCATGCATGCACACACATGGACCTTTTTCTATAAATTTTTTTTTATTCAAGGGGCCTCAAAACACATATTACTGGTGAAATCTCTACAGCAAAATTTTGGGCAGAATACAATACTTCTCCTACTTACTTTACACAGTAGCGAAAGTAAGCATGAATAGCCATGTGTAGCTGAGAAAAGTATATGAAGGTGAAAGTCACTGATCAGTCCCCATCTTTGGAGATTCCCTAGAAGGGGATCTCCAAGATGATGCTCATGGACTTTCCTTTCCCTCTGTTGCACTGTGAGCAAACTTGTATATTTCGTTAAGGAAGTCAGATCTCTTATATTGGATCTTGAACCTTTTTGGTGAAGATAATCACAGGCTTGGCAGGTCTATTCATTGGGGTCAACACTTTTGGTGGTGATCTTGCAGAGCCCTTCTTTACAGTTGCTGACTTAGTAGAGGTTGATGCGGACTAAAGTGTTGAAGGCTTTGGAGGTGATCTGGCTATGAGAATCTTGTCTGAAGATGTGGCCTCACTTGCATCACTCGTTTGAGATGCAATTTCCTAACGAGCTACAAGTTCACCTGCCACTGAGCTACAGGTGCTATGCTTTGGCATAGATAGTTGGTACATATGCAAGAATTTCTGGACTTCTGAGGACAGTTCCCTAACAGGACCTTCTAGATGGGTCTTTCCTCCACAAAGCAGAGGCATTCTCAGGAACTTGATGGATGTTCACCGCTGCAATTAACACAACTGGAATATGAATACATGAATGTTTAATACATATGGCCTAACTTCAATGGTCTCATATCATGTCTTAATCCTTTGTAGATCTAGCTGAACGAAGGTACGGAACAGGGTACGTGTGGGCAAGTATTTGCCTTGTTCTTTCCCCTGAACCCAACCAGGAGCTAGCCATTTCACAGTCTAGTGTAAGACTTTGCTGGGCCTCTTTCATTAAGAACCTTCTGGATAACAAATGGATTCACCGATGTAAATTTCTTTCCTTCATCTGTTCTAGTAACTACCAGGTAGTGAGGACCACCTTGTCTTGGCTGCTTTTGTTACTCTTAACTTTCCATATTTTGGTGAGGTTTTATTCTGTACAATGGTGACTTAATCCTCCACCATTGCAAATGTGTCACATGGCATGCTCACAACCTGGATGCCACCCCAGCTTAGCTGAGAGTTCTGGCCTGGACCTTGCTCACAGTAGGATATAAGCAGATGGACCAAATTACCTGCAAGGGTGCATCAGCTCATGCAATGGCCCCTCCCCAAGACTGACCTTTATCAGCAGATATGAACATTGTCTTACATGATAACCAGGGGCTGGGAATTACGCGATTACGCAGTCAACCATTGCAACTCTGCATCCTCCAGTTGGTGTGAATGGTATCCATCACACTGTTCAGGGAGTGAGAGAGTGGAGTTTAAGGGCCCGCGAACATTTGGGCGCAAAGTCAAGAACTAAAATGTGAAAACTCACAAGTTAGGAAACTTCTAAGCTTCAGATAAAACTGGAAAAGTTAAAAGGTGGAAGCTAAGTACAGTAGAAGCCCAAAATAGTGGATTTGAGTTTAATGTGGGAGAAAGTATGTCCCCTGAAAATATATTGTACCCTTTACTTATGGCGGAGGTCAAGAAAGTAATAGCCGTTTGTGCATAGTTTGGGAAGTGGTTGGGGTAGTGCCATCATGATTCTGTGTATGGATGAGCAAAATGAATAGTATTCATCTCCATGTTGCTACAATCAAATGAACATGGAGAAAAATACATTATGAAGTATGCCATCAAACAAAACTTATGGGTTTCTTTAAGGCAAAATTAGGTTAGTGTAAAATGGGTATAGTGTAATTGTATGTACTGTATAAATTAAGATCGGTTGCAGGATTGGAATACACACCTAGCATAACTGGTGTGCAATTGCATTTAAAAGTGGTGTATTTTACCGCATATTACATACTTTACAATATACTGTAATAATTTATTATTGCAAGAATGTTTCCCACCACCCGTGCAGCATCAAATTTTGCCTCTTCTCAGCTTACACTTTGATATACTGCAGGATCATTCTAACGTGTGGCTAAAGCATCGCCGCCTATAATCATGTTGATTCTACTGTAGTAAAAAGTAAAACGCTAAAAGCTAAAACATTAGAAATGGAAAAAGCTCACAAGCCTCAACAGACGAAAACTCAAAAGTGAAAAATAAAGCAATTAAGCGATTAAAAAGTAAAACTAAAAACACTAAAGAGTTAAAAGGCTAAAATGCTAAAATAAATGAATACCATGCCCTATAAGACTTAGAGGATTCAAAAGATAAAGTCCAACCTACACTTGCTTAGCAAACCCAATATTGACGATGTACCATAGTGCCTTATTTACAGCGACTGGGGTGTTGCCCAGAACTGAGGCACACTAACACCCTGGAACTGGCGCACACGAGTACATGGTGAACAATCAAGAAAAATATGCAACACGAGAGGCAAACATCGCAAGAGGGGTAGATAGGCATCACTCAAAAGATGCCCATGTGAGGTGTGAGTGTGATCTATGCACTGTCATGTTAGAGTGACCTGATTGTCATGAATCACAACAAGAGATTAGTCACAGTTGTACAGTGTCCTTGATTGCAATGGAGCAGCAATTAACACTTCCCATGACAGCTGCCAGAGAGCAAATAGCTGGTAACGGAAGTACCGCCGCTCATCTGTATAAGGCAGTGTATGGGTGGATAACTTCGGAAGGTAACATGCAGACTTAGCAGCCACACCTGCCTCCTCATTTCTGGGAATACCCACATGGCCTGAGGTCCATGTAAAAACTAACTGGTGTTCACAGAGAGCAACTGAGATACGAGTGTCTGAATTTTAAGAATCAATGTGGAGTTGCTGACAAACTGATTCTGTAGCACTACCCATCGCTAAACACCAGAGTATAATTCCAGGTGTTCAAGGAAGTATCAGACTGGAGGTCAAAAACACAACTGTGGACCAATGTTCATTGTGCATTTGGCATAGGGCTTCTTACCCCTTAGAGGAACCCAATCGAGAGGGTAGAAGGGACTCCTGGTGTGCCACTTCCTTTACCTACTATTGTAGGCCCCTGAGGGGCCCAGTAAAAGAAAACCTCATGCTGGTAGCAGGAATAGAACCTGTGTTTCCTGCTTGCTAAGCAACGGCACGGGGCCCTAAGGGAATATACAGCAAGCTTTAAGCCAGTGGTGTAAAGATCATTGGCAGTTCAGGGCTCCGCTGGCCTCGTTCTGCAAGCAGGGAGCCAAACATGATATAATACATATCAACCCTAGAAACGTACTCACCTGGCTCCTGTTTACTTGCAGCTTGGTTGCATACATGGATAAAACCTTTCTTAGAGTGTGTATGCCTATGAATGTTTTCCTTCAGAATTGCCTACAAAGATACATAGCACAGATACAAGTTGAATCTATGAAGGGGAGCAGTACTTCTCATGCATAAATAGTAAACTACTTGACATAGTTATTCTAGTTGATTAAAATAGTAAAATAGTTGCAACTTTCTGATGATTAGGCTGAATTATAGGTGTTATTAGACCGACCCTAGCCCTTGGGTTAGCATTTCCAAACTGTGAAGTACACCATTTAGACATACCTATTAGAGATGTTTTTATTACTTTTCAATCCCAGATGTAAAAATGTCAAAATCAATTTTCAAATGAATTGAATAAATAAATAAATAAATAAATAAATAAATAAATAAATAAATAAATAAATAAATAAATAAATAAATAAGAGACTAACTATACAGTACCACTAATAGTGCCTTTAATATGAATTTGTCTCAGATACATCTATATTTATACAAATAGTTCATGGCAGCTTTCAAATCCTGTTATTCCTTAAATGGATATTCTTAGCTATTTTGATTAAACATAAGCAACATAATATTTACTTGCACCATCTTCAAATAAGTGAAATAACGCAAAACATTACTAGTAACAGGGGTTGATGATTTCCTCCAAAATTAAAGGGGAGAACTACTTGTAAGTTGTTTGAAAACTACTGTCCTTAAAAAGATGGATATTTTAGTGTCAAGCGTTTACATAATGAATTTAAGACAATC
The DNA here is from genome assembly GCA_030765045.1 of Tenodera sinensis. Classification (NCBI taxonomy): domain Eukaryota; kingdom Metazoa; phylum Arthropoda; class Insecta; order Mantodea; family Mantidae; genus Tenodera; species Tenodera sinensis. The sequence goes on from JAUKNM010000139.1 coordinate 268,190, forward strand.
TTACTGAAAACCTGAGTGAAATACCACATATTACACATTTGTAGGGATATATTGGTATATATTGGTATATATACTGAATTGGGATATATTCTTCACCACTCTGTCCTCTATGTGATCTGCAAGAGGAAATGGATCGAGACCACCTTCAAATATGCCCGGCCACTTCTAGTGCCCCATCCATCAGTGAAAAATATTGGAGAGCAAGAGGATTAATGACTTCATTGTCAGAAATCCAGCATTAGCTAACAACAACATTTGTAGGATCAGCACTTGACATATTTTTGAATTCACACACTTTTCAAAATTTAGCTCAATAACATTACAAAGCTAGATTCTAAGAGTGGATGCCAAATTGCTATCCGAGAGTCTGTTTCTGTGGCGAGTTTTCAGGAGCTTAATTATAGACAAACCCTGTTCACAAAGGTGGGTACTACCATACAATTTAGTAGTTTTTGCTGTGTTGGGAATTAAATTTGGGAAACGCCTATTGTCAAGTTTCCAGTAGAATTTGATCAGTGCGTCTGAGCATGAATTGTCAAATTTCTCATGAAGGCGACACTCACATTGTACTTTTGTCAGCTCCAGCTGAACTGCTGCATTATTTACTTTACGTTCATAATGCCTTTGTGTGTTGTATTTTTTAATGCAAGATACTGGTTGCATATTAGGTACTGAATACTACTACTGACAACCCTGCAGAGGAATTGTTTTTCCCATTCAAAACAGATAAATCCAAATGACTCATGTCTGACTCTCGGATGTAGCCATTGCTCTGCCTGCATCACATGGAAAACTGCACTGAAACATTAGCCCTCTATGCCCTGGGCACAGGGACTGGCTCTCTCCGTGGCATTGCAACTCAGGGCCACAATTGACACCACCGCTTTAAGCCATTGTCAAATCTTTTAAGAGGTGGTCGTTATGTGATGCACTTGAAATTCTCTTCTCTTTGAATTACCAGGAGGAAAAAAAATTAATGACTTTCTACTTGAGGAAAGCATAAACATTTAAAAATTCAGACCAATAACAATGATTATCTTGAAAATGGTTAGCTCCACAAAAATGTAACAAGATCTACATTTTTTAGAGCCTAGTAGGATTACCTCTATCTCTTGCTGTTTACCAGTTAAGCAATAGTCTTTCATAATGGAGAGGATCACAGAGGCTATTCCCTAAAAATACAAGATACGCATTTTTGTCATGAAAACATGGGCGTCGCGAAACGGGGACAAGGGGGGGGGGGGGGCACGGCCCCTCTTGGAAGTTGGTGAACTTAATGTGGAGCCAGTTACTGGCTATTAAACTATTATTTTAATTTTGATGTAAAGAACAATTTTTATTTAGCACAAATTAATACGGTTATCTGCAACAAATATTATAAATTTTGACAATAAAATGATGATTTAATATTATATGATTGCAAATTTCCAACATGTGCCCCCCCCCCCTGGAAAAAAGTCTGCCGACACTCGTGCATGAAAATACATTACATTTGTGGTATTTTAATCAAAACTGTTAAAGAGAAAAATTGGGCTGTTCCCTGTAAATGGTAGTTTGGGGAGAGGGGATATTCCTGAAACCTTTCGTGTTGCATCCTTGGAAGATACTGAACTTAAAAACGAGTTTGATTTTTCATTTTCATTCGCAACTCTGCTGCACCGTCGTGATTTGCAACAGCCATTTTCCAAATTCCAGCACTCGTTAATGCCCTTAACACAAGGAAATGGAAATGCTTGAATTCAATGTTAGCAATGTTTGATGCGTTAACAAAATCATATTTTCTTACATGGTTTCCTCAATGTTTTATTTCAGCCATATTCTATAGGGGGAATAATTACACTACTACTAAAAAGAAGCTTTTTTCATACCTTCGCGATAAAATTAGGCACATAAGATTTAGTTTCTTGCAAACATGCGACAGCCATAGCGTGGCCTTACAAGCAATAATTTTAACTTTTGAAATAATGGGCAGATTAAAGAAGTTTGATTCACCTTTGGCCTGCTGTGGAAAAAGGATTCCTGCCAATGTCATATCAGTTTTAATGTGAGTAATTAGTATTTAACTAACAAGGATTACATGCGATTTATATACACTTACCTCCTGTCTGCCTTCCACCAAATGGCGATTTCCGTTTACCAAGATGGCAGTGCGTGATTTGCTGCCATTGGTTGCAAGCAATCATACCACAGATTATCATGCCGACTCAAAACAAATCATCTACAAAAACACAGATAACCATACATATAACACCAGAGGGAATGAAAATTACCATAGAACGAACTTAAATAAGGCTTCAACCAAAAAGGATCCGATTGTAATGGGAATGATATTATATAATGCCCTACCAATAAGTATAAAAGAAAAAACTCAAGAAAAAACTCCTTTGCTAAAGAGTTAAAGAATTATCTAATTGAAAAGTGCCCATACAGGTTAGAAGAGATGTTAAATTAATGTGCACCGTTAATGTATTTTTTGTATATTCAATATTCCATGTTTGTATAATGATTTATTTTAATATCTTCCTGTTGTTGTTGTTGGTTTATTTAATGACGCCGTATCCATTGTATTCTGGATTTCCGCGTCTGGTGTCTTTGATGAAGTAGAGATGTAGATGTAACATAAGATGTAATTTGAATATACATATGTTCTTATTATGCTGTTAGTATTATGGTTTCATTTTACATTTTCTGAGGAAACGAAGAAGAAGTGGTGCTATATAATGTATTTTCCAATTTAGAAGTGAGGAAATATTCCAGGGACCGTGTCCAATACGTGCACATATGTGTGAATATAGAGATGTCGAATGTTGGTAATTTTTAGGGCATTGAAAGAATATATGATCTGCATCGCCAAACTGACCACACTCACAGCAATCTGTATCGCGTTTTCCGATCTTAAATAAATAAGCCGGGGTGGGTGCTACGCCTAATTTCAATTTCGTTGCCAGAGATATAGCCTCTTTATCTACATTTCCCACTGAAAACCATGGTGTTTTAGATGATTTAGGTAGATGGAAATAAGTATCAATATGATGAGTAATATGTTGTCGGACGTCCTGGATGTGTATTCCTGGTGATGGATTTGGGGGAGAATTATTGGCAGCTGCTTTGGCCAGTTTATCTACGTACTTATTACCTGTTATGTTGGAATGTCCAGGTATCCATATCATATGTGTCATGTTATGTCGTTGATCTAAAGAATCTAGTTCGTGGAAACATAATATTTCCCACCAATCAAGAGAAGGTTTTATTTGGAATCTATTAAGAGTTTGTATAGCACTGTAGGAATCGATTCAGAGTAGGATTGTGGAATTGTGTATATGACGTAAAGAATATAGAGCTTGGTATATTGCGTATATTTCTGTTGAATAATTAGAAAAATAACGTGGAAGAGTGAATGAGTCTCTGGTATCCGTGGTTTGATTGAAATATGCAGCTCCCGCCCCATGGTCAGATAGTGATCCATCAGTATATATAATCTGAGGGGGTGATCGTAAAGATTGAGAAAACTGGTCTAGGAAGTATGCAAACTGTTTAGGGGTAGTAACATCATGTTTTTGCCAGTTAGACAGAATAAATTTGGTTTTAGGGATCAGTTGATCATATTTGAGATAATATAAGGGAGGTCTCCTATGGGACATCCCTCCCTGGAATGATTTGAAAGCTTTAAATATTTTTAAATATATCGGTGTCTGCTTCCGTGATCCTATTTTGCACTGTAAACGGATATTAAGGCCTAGTTGCAATTTAGAGAACAGCGGCGTCTCTGTGAAGAGAAAGAGTTTTGCTATAAATGGAAAAGTTAGGGTTATCTGCCTTTCGGCGAAATTTTGTATTGCTAATTCGGCAAAAACTTTTTGAGTAGCAGGTTTACCGCCGATCCCTAAAATGAGTTTACCAATTTGATAAATTATGGATGTAATTTTATTTTGAATTCCAACTGGATATGCAGTAATAGTGATGGCTCCGTAATCTATTTTCGATTGGCAAAGGGCTTTAAATATGATATATAGGTATCGTGGGTGTGCTCCCCAATGTCGACCTTGTATGTATTTAAATATGGGAAGGGTTGATCTAAGGGTGGAGTGAAGATACACAGCATGATTTTTCCAGGATAGTTTATGGTCAAAATATAAGCCTAGGAATTTGGTTGACTGCGTGAGAGGTATAGGATGTCCGTCAATATGTAACGGTGATTGTAAAATTGGTGTGCCGCGTTTAAAGAAAATAGAATGACTTTTACTAACATTGAGTTTTAACCCTAGTCGTAGGAGGGTTTACACTAACAAGTCTAAGTCATGTTGTAACTTATGTGTCGATAAACGGATTTCCTGAATCGTTGCCGGAGAGTAAAGGAGGATATCATCAGCAAAAAGGAGCAGTTGACTCTGTTTAAAAGGAAGAGTACTAAGTTCCTGGATATAAATAATAAATAGTAGCGGACTTAGAGGAGTACCTTGGGGTAATCCTTGAGAACTGTAGCGAATTTGGGTGTATGAGTAGTGTAGATTTAATTGAATTTTACGGTCAATAAACAGGTGGTAAATACATCGTACTATAGGTGCTGGAATGAAAAGTTTCCTTAAAATAGGGATGAGGATGTCCAACTGTACAGAATCGTATGCGTGGGAAATGTCTAAGAAGTGGGCTAGAAGTCCTCGGTTGTGGGTCCAATTGACGTGTATGTCATGCGTTAGTTGAAGTAGGTTGTGATGTGTGGAGAATAGTTTTCTGAATCCGTGTTGTCCTTTGGGCCAAAAACCGTAACGTTCCATATAAAACGTGAGTCGGGTTTTTAGAATTTGTTCAAATAGTTTCCTTAGTGTGTTGGCTAGGACAATCGGTCTATAGTGATTTGCTGCCCTTCCTGTTTTATTTGGTTTCAGAAGTGGTATGATGTAGAAGTGTTGCCATGAATCTGGGATATGACCTGTGTAAAGAATGTATGAATACCCATGTGTAATCAAAAGATTTAAGGTATGTGGAAAGTGTTTGATCATTTCGTATGATATTCTATCTGGTCCTGAAGCGGTGGATTTATGATGTGAATTAAGTGCATTAGATAGTTCGTGTGTTGGAATAGGTGACATGAGTGCTAGTGCACCCTCAAATAAAGGTTCTTCCTGTGTCATGGAATTCAGAAAAAGAGGATTGTTACGTACCGAGTCTGGAGTGTGTTGTTCTAGAAATTGTTGTTGAAGATGTATGTCCATGACTATGGGATTAGTAGGGTGTCCGGTATGTCGTGTGAACCAACGTAGTTTACGCCACATTGTGGAGGTAGTAATTGATGGTGACAATTCCGTACAGAATTTTCGCCAACCTTTGCGTTTATGGTAACGGATGATGCGTCGAGTGGATGCGCATTGTGCTTTTAAAACTATAAATTGGTTACAGGTTGGTGTTTGACGGTATTGGTTTAATGCTAATCTACGTTTAGCAACTGCCTCGGAACATTCTGGAGACCACCAAATGGGTTTGTACCTAGTTGTATTGGAAGAGTGTATCCGAGTTGGAGATATATGTGATAGTACCGTTGCTACAATGAAAGACACGTGATCCATAGGATGTTGTGTTGGGTATGATTTGTTAGATGTTAATGAAATTGCTATTAGCCTGTTGGTAAAATCATTCCAATCCAGTATTTGTTGACGAGGAATGGAAGGTCGACGAGCATCTAAAGTAGGTGGTTTGTCTATATTTATAAATATGGGAAAGTGATCACTTCCCATAGAATCAAGTCTTACTCTCCAATGGGTATTTTGCCATAGCGATGATGATATCAGTGATATATCTGGATATGAGGGAAGTTGATGAGGAGGACCAAATCGGGTTGGTGAGTCGTCATTAAGCACAAGGAAGTGTTGTTCTATTAGCTGATGAAGAAAGGAAAAATTATGTTGGGAACAACGAATTTGGTTCGGAGTAAGGCCAAGATTAAAATTGCCACAGATTATGGTGTTTTTGTTTTGAAGTAATGGTATATGATTCATCCAGAAAGTACGAGAAATATAATGTTGTGGTGCATTATAGATTGCTATTAGTTGCAAACTAGGAAGTTGGAGCAATATGGCCTGAAATTGCTCGTCGAAACTGTTGATTGTTTGAAAAGAGGACACCAACAAAGAAGGATGAAGAAGAACCATGATTCCTCCTCCTCCCCCATGCAAGCGATCCTGTCGGATAACCTGGAATGGAGGATATCGAAATGTTTGTTGAGGGGTTAGCCATGTTTCTGAAATCACTATAATGTCTATGTGATATCTCTCTAAGAGATGTTGTAGATCGTGTAATTTTGGCTTTATGGAACGGGCGTTCGATTGAACTATCGTGAAAGGAGCCATGCTATGAGTGTGATCAATTTAGTTAGCTCTGATTGAGGATATCAATTTGCATAGAAGTTGATTCAAGGCCTCGCTCGGAATGGGTTCATTTTTTCTGGTGAGTTTTCCCATTTCTTCTAGATAATTGAAGAACAGTTGACTGTCCACTTTTTGAGTGGACAAAGGAGAAAGGGAGGGTTTAATAGGAAGTGTCTCGGAAGATGTCTCCTGGCGTTCTTGGTTTTGTAGATATATGGGAGTATGTGATTCACGGGTACTATTTCTCCCCGTAAAGTAGAAAGGTTGATTGGACGGAATCTGGAAATGTGGTTTAGTGTTATTCGATTTGATTCGTTTGTGTTGTGGAGGTGTCTGGGGTATCTCGAAGGGTTTATGTTTGTAAGGTCTTGTAACAGTATTACGAATTATGATGGGTTTATCTGGGATGAATTAATTCATTTTAGTAGAAGCGGGGTTTGTGTTGTGTGGATCTGTTTGGCTATGTAATTTACTAGCGTACGACTGGTCCCCACGAATTAACTGTATAGCTTCGTATCTTGAGATACGTAAGGATGATATTTTATCAGTGATTGCTTGTTCGCGCAGAAAAACTGGGCAATGTTTGTCGTTAGCACGGTGTGGAAGTGTGCAATTATTGCATTTCAAGAAGTCGCTATCACAATCTGAGGTGATATGGTTGTCTGCACAACGCATACATGTGGTATTACCACGACATGTTTTGGTAGAATGACCGAATTTAGCACATTTGAAACATTGTAATACTCTTTCTTTGTAAGGTGAAATTGGAAACTGGCTGTAATATAAGCGAAACTTTCGTGGGAGCATTTGCGATCTAAAGGTTAATAGGCATGTTTGAGTGGGTTCGTAGGTTATTGTCCCATTATCTGATAGCACACGTCGTTTAAAACGATATACATGTTGTATTGGATAACCTTCTATAGTTTGTCCATATTTTTGGATTTCTGTTTCTGTGATTTCAGTGTCTATGTTATGTATAACTCCCTTTGTGTGTATATAGTGATGTGGTATATATGCCTTCAGCTGGTTTTTCGAAGCAAAGTCTGAATTGAGTAATGCATTCGCGGCAGATGCGGAGGGTAGAAATACTTCTAATCTATTTTTTCCTGTTTTTATAATTTTCTCTACTGCTAAATTTTGGTGATTTTCGAATATTAGTTTGCCCAATTTAAGTGGATGTAGTTGGGTTATGGTACCCACTGAACTAGTTAATACTACTATAAATGGTGCAGTATCTTGATTATCGTATTGTAAAGTTGGTTTAACTATTTCTGTATTCGAATCAATTACGGGGGAGATATCCATAGTCACTTGAGTATTTTTCTCATGTTCGAGAACGTCCGAAAGTGACGGGGGAGCCTCCCCCGCCATAAGGAAATATAAGTTACACTAGCACACGCGTGATGAATACATATGTGCACCGAATAGAAATCAAAATGGCTATTACTCGACACTGAACTAAAGTCACTGAACACTGCTTTCTTCGTACACTCTTCGACTATTATCGAGCTCCAACGTTACTGGAATCTGAATGTAGTATAAGCTTCAAGCGATTGCTTCTTTATAACTAGTTTTAAACTAAAAACTGTGGTGCGATGAAATCGAATCTAAGCTGGCAATCACATCACCATCAACAATGTTGACCTTTAGTCTGTTGCAGGTTGCTCTTTCGGTTCATAACCATTCATTTGATTTATTCCCTAGCCAAATATTTCCAACACCATTTTGTTCTTTGAATTTAGTGGTCATCCAGAGTAAATAGGAGTACAGAGGTTATAGCCAGAAAATTCAAAATATACATTTCATTTGTCACAAAGATATTTCAAACCTATGGCATTTTAATCAAAATCGTTAGACACTTTCGAGAAAATCTAAATTTTTGATAAACTTTCCATGTAAAGGGTAGTTTAGGGTGAAGAATTTTCTTCAAAATCTTCGTGTCACATCCATGAAAGACATTAAACTTAAATGCCAACTTTGGTTTTTAACCAACTTTTCTTCCTGTTACAGTTACAGGCTGCCAAAAAGACAAAGAATACTTATACAAAAGTGACAAAATAGTTAATAAAACATAACAAATATAAAGTACAAAAGCTAAAATTTGAAAATGACAACAGAAAGTAGATTATCTTTACTAACCGTAAGTCTAATTATGCGCCATGATATAACTTTTATTCAAGTATTAGCATTTGACAATGCTCCATGCTTGTATTATAAGTTTTATGAGCAATAAAGAATTGAAAAAAGAATATATGCAGTATACATCGAAGCTCGTCGTTGAGGTGCGACAACTTGTGATTGACACAACCGAACCTGAAAAACACTCTATTGTTTATTCTCTCCCTCTGACGTTTTACACTCTGCTTCAAATGTGACATATCCTTTGTTCCCGTGATCATAAATAATATTACGCGAAGTAGCATCAGCAATACATGATATGAGTATTAACGCATTAAACAAAGTAATTATGATCATACTGTCAATAAGTAAACCTGTTAAATCTCTATATATTATATAAACGCTTCAGAGCAATAATTATGATCATACTGTCAATAAGTAAACCTGTTAAATCTCTATATATTATATAAACGCATCAGAGCAATAATTATGATCATTCTTTTTTTTTATCTCTTGACATACAATGAACCACGCATTTTTATTTTGAGTCTTTTCCTTCTTTCAACGTAGTCAATAACCATATACTTTTCAATATTTTCAGGGGTCATTGTTTGTCTCCTATCGGATGAAATGTTCTTATAAGCAGAGAAGGTTCTCCCCACGTCACACGAAGTAACAGGAGCATATCTTAGCATAGGAATCTAATTTGCAGTGAAATGTTTTGGTAAATCGACACTGTCCCCATTTAGCACTTTAGACACGGACACAAGCGCAGAGTATCCTGGATTCCTGTTTAGCACAGCTTTGAATTTTTCACCTACATCTCACACAGGGGATTTTTATACCCTGAATTCTGTGCCGTGCTTTCTCGGAGACCCTTGTTGTTGCTAATATCAACTTCTTCGCACAGGGAAAATTACTTCTTACTACTTCAGATAGGATCGAACCAGCGACCTTCCGAAGGCGGACCATATGCGTTACCACCTGAGCCACCCCGCTCTGTTATTTCACGCCAGTCTAGATAGGCAAATGGCTTTATTGTCGTAGGTCATAAGAATCTCGGAATACAGTAGGCTTAAGTGGTAGCCAAACCTGAAAAGAGCTGGCCTCTATGTGTCGGCTTTGAAATTAGGTTCTCTTTACATGTCCTGGAGGAGAAAACGAATAACGACCTCTCATTTCAGACAAGTAGAAATATTTGAAAATTCAAAACAATACCACTAACAATGCATTTGACATAAACTTCGTGCTTTACAGAGATCTACACTTTTATCAAGTAAGACTTTGTGTATATCTTACACTTTGGCAGGTACGCAAAAGTAATCGATAATGAAGAGGACTTCAGAGGCTATTTCCTATAGTTCAAGGACACATTTCATTTGCTATGAAAATATCTTAAACATATGGTAATTTAATCAAAACTGTTAGCGCCATTTTTGAGAAAACACAACATTGTTGAAAAATTTTGAGTCGCATTGTTGGAAGAAATCGATTTTAAGTACCTAGTTTATTATTAATCGTTTCATTTATGAGTTAATTTGTTCTCAGAAAGACCAACAGACACGAACGCGCGCGAGTGCACACACACAAACATACACACACAAACGCACACACCCAGACACATACACCGCTGCCCCCTCCCCCCACACACACACAGCTTTTTTTTTTTTTTCGAAAAATGCTCGTTTTGTTTTAGGGGCTGTGAAAAACTGTATTTCTGGTGAAATTACGGTACCGAATATTCAGGTGGAACACAATACCTCCCCTACTTACTATACGTAGTAGACAAAGTAAACAGGATAAAGGAGCTAATGTTAATGTGACGCATCAGATTTATCATGTAAAGTTTAAAAAATATTAGTGTTAACCTGTGATGGAAAACTGGTGTAAAAACATGTGCGTGTTAATTTATAAGAAGTGAACTTTTAAAACTCTCACGGATGCTACACTGAAATTGCGTTAGTATATAACAGCGGCCGGCCTAGCATCTGAGCGGGGAGGTCCGATGCTACAGGGTAAACGCAATAAATAGACAATAATGTATGTGTATCTCGTGCACTGGTAAGCGAATCAAATCACTGGGCCACGGTATATAAGGTGGCACCAACCCATGTAGCGACCATGACTTCCCTTTTGTGATATTTTGCAACTATTTGCTAATGATGAATGTATATATTTTTTAAAAAACTGAAATTGCTAGTTTTCTATGGGAGATGCCACTTTGCATATTTGTCCTCTATTCTTTCTTGACTTATCACTGTGAAATTGGGCGCATATGTGTATTTTTTTCATGGAGAAGGTTTCTATGCTATCCATTTTACTGTACTCACATGGGTTTCTCTACTCGCTTTTCTTTTACGTAATACGTAACACCATTGACTGATCACTGTGAAATTCGGTGCATACAAGTATTTTTTCATGGAAAAGGTTTCTATGCTATTTTACTATACAACGTAACATTCACATGACTTTTAATACTCACTTTTCTTCTACGTAACACATAAACCGCTTGGCCGATCACCTCCATATTAGTCATGTTTATGTATTCTTCGTGGAAAATGTTGCTATTATATCCATTTTAATATAAAACATAACATTGACATGTTTTTTTTTCTTCTCGCCTTTTGCTTAAGAATTTAATTCATATATCCTTCCCTACTCACTCTTCAATATACAATTCATACAATTTTCTATGACTGAAATAGAAATGTCACGCATTACATTCACGGGGTTTTCTCTACTCGGTTTCCTTTTATGAAAAGCAGTCACATTTGTTTCTCTACTCCCTCTTCTACACACAACCTATACAAGTTCCTAATGTTTGATATGTTTACTGACGTTTCTTTTATGAAACACAATCACATTTCTTTCTCTAATCGCTCTGCTACAAAGCATTCATACAATTTTCTCTAAGATTGGCATAGAAATGCAACGTCTTACATTCACACAGCTCTCTCTAGTCACTTATTTCCTGTAGCATTTGCGGTTGTTCAATGCTGTTTTGCATAGTGTTGTCCCGGTGTGTTTATTTATTTATTTATTTTGCTTTCCTTATAATATCCAAGTAAGTCTAAAGGCTGCAGGGATAGAATCGTCAAACCACAGCAAACACCGGGTATTTCAGTTACTGTAAATCAATTTGTTTGTGGCGTTAACCGTTTCCGAAATATTCCTTGTTACTGGTTTGGATTTTCTGGTATTTATGTTTTTCTCAAACAGTAATTCGTTACCCTTCTTTATTTAATTTTATTCTGCTGGTCCTGTGAAGAGCACTGAATTTGAAAGTCATCACAAGAGCCCGGATTTTTATGTAATATCAAGGTGCGAAATATGTACATAATTATATAACAAAAAACATCGAAATATGTAATGAAATATGTAATATCAGCAAAATATGTAAAATGAAGTAATAATCTAAATGCTAAGATTACAACCTCAAATCTGAATGCAGAGTGCAAGTTACCTAGCATTTTGTAATTTGATCGGTCTATAAGTACACATAAATTAATTACAATGAGTTGTTAACACTTCTATTACTGAAGACGGAATCTTGTCATATCCAGTTGTCTAAATAAATCTAAACCAGCCTTATTTTGTAATTGTGATTTCAAAACTGCGTTTGTAAATTCACAACCTCAATTCGTAATTGTGGTTTTACTACATATGAATGACCACGTGAAAGGACAGAGAAAATCATGGATCATTACTTTGAGGTCATAAAATATTTTGCGTTAAAACTCTGGTAACTTTGCTAACATAAATATGTAGGAAGTTTACTTTGCATTTTCGCGGTTTCGAAACAGCTATGTCGTATCTATGCGTGAGTCAGATTTGGAAAATATTTAGTATTTCTAAACATAGTTATAAGTTTAATATTGAAATGAAAAAATGGATTTGTTGTTGTTGTTGGTTTATTTATTGACGCTGTATCCAGTATGAAAAAATGTAGAAAGATGATGTAACCAGCATAGCAGTGCTGCCACATGCTTCAGAATTTTCTTCAAGTCATTATTTAAGATTATTTGCGGAAAGTGTGAAATTAATGCTATAAATTTTATGAACTCCTTTACTGCACAGACTAGAATAATAGCAATAGAATTCCGAAATCAGAATGATTGAACAGATATAACTAGCTGAACTGTTACGGTTGGTATATTGATTGTTGCGTAACAGACAACAGGCGTTCTGGAACATTTACTTCCTGTTACTGAAAGGAGAAGATATTTGTGCAGTTAGGAAAAGAAGCAGATATCTAAACAGAAATTAATCAGGATGCCAGTCGTAGGTGAAGCAACCGGTAGTTGGGCAGATGACGTAGAAGAAAATGAAACTCTTGAAGTACCTCCACCACCTGCTGTACTTCCACCACCTAATGTACTCCCACCACCTGAAGTAGTGATTGAAGGTGAATACAAAATATGTAGTTACTGAATATAAATTTAACGAGTTTGGAAGGAAGGTGAAGGTAGTTAGGACCTTCAAGATAGAGAAACGCAAAGTTTCAAAATGTGTGGCCATGAGAAAAACTTGGGCCAAATTTGGCCTATCAAAGGATGACAAGCCTGGACCGGATCCAGCAACTACTCTTACTGCGGAGGATGTATTTATGCAATTTCTCACCAATAAGGAAGAGGAAAACAAACCAGATGAACGTTGTTTAGAAAAGCTGAAGGGAATGGGGTGGGAAAGGCGTCGTAAAGTGCCGCAAATGTAGCGGTGACCATTGGACATCCAAATGTCCCTATAAGGATGCTGTTCTGCCAGCTGCGAAGAAGCCAGAGGAGAAGAAACTAAATGGAGAAGGTGCTGTGGGTGGTGCGGAGGAGAAACCCAAGACCATGAACAAGTACATTCCTCCAAATATGCGTGAAGGAAACAACAAGAAAGGCGAGGTCACGACCAACTTCATCAACGCAATTCATGTATCAAACCTATCACAGAATACCACTGAGGAACTAGTGAAGCCGTTTGGTCCCATAGAGAAGCGCTTCCTGGCAAAGGATAGGACCGGCCGCTGCAAGGGTTTCGCTTATGTGCACTTCAAGACCAGATCTGATGCTGCCAAGGCTATTGCTACTTTAAACGGACATGGCTATGATCATCTTATTCTCAGTGTTGATTGGTCCAAACTCTCATTACGAAATAACTAAAAATCTTGATACCATGTATTACTTTTTTTCAGATACACGCGAGTATGTACAAGTTTTTGTGTTACAGAATCTCTTTAAGCTTTTTTGTTAAAGATACATATATGTACATGCTTTTGTGTTACAGCATCTGTTTAAGCTGTTTTTTTTTTCTATGTTCTCAATGTGTTACTGGATGACTTTACTGATGTAGCAAAATACAGTGACAAAAAGAAAATATTAAATGCTGTTAACATCACTGCTTATGTAGTTTGGAGGAGAGAGGGTAAAGCAGGGTGAAGTATTGCTTTGCCCCTTACTTTGGTGTTACGTCATGTCTTCAGCCAGTGCAGACTTCATCTGATACAGCCGGTCTGATGCAGTTCGCTGTTGACCAGCAATACTACCAGTTCACCATGTTCTTAGTGGCATGTCCAGTAGGAGACAATCTTTAAAACTTGCGCATGAAACTTTTCCATGCTTCCTCTTACGACTTTCCACACGGTGGTAAGAAACAACAGTTATTCTTTCTTCTATTGGTAACATTGCTTTAGATTATTTGCAAGAAAATAAAATTTTTTTGTTTAAACAGAAATGATAAGTGACTTTATAAACAACCTGAATATTGTGTTATATTTTTTCCCTACTGGTGTAGCTATGTGAATATCCGAGGAGTGTTGTTACTTGTAACGCCTGGAACGCATCACCCAGCATTTTAAGGGCGTGTCCTTGTATAGGGAAATAATCGCTCAACGACAAGCAGCATTGCTATTTTCTGCTACAGACCATGCACGGTTAGATTTGCAGTTTCCATCGCACATGATCATAGGGCTCAGATTTTCATGGCCTCTTGAAATATACGTGCATTTATGCTGTAAAAATTGTAAAAATATATGAATTGAAACCTTGCAAATATGACCTAAAACAGCAAGTCTGCACTGAAAATTCCAACTTGCTTAGTAATCCACATAATTAGAACATAATTCTAAAGTCGCGTGTAAATTTTCATGTTGCTACACCAAAGATTTCAGTAGTTGTTAATTATCTTATATGAAAATATAATCATTATTCAATATATAAAATGTTCCATGCATCAAAAGGTTTGAGACTTTTAACTGAATTTCTGTTTCTGACTAGTATAGAGCACTATTAATAGACCCACATTCTTGCTTTTTTTGAATATTCTTTTACAATTTGTTCTAAAATGTTTTCTTATGATACCCATACTTTTTTGAAAATAGTAACTTTGCGCTTTTTAACACTATATAATTTACAAAACATGAGCATTTATAAGAAAAGGGGAAAGTGAATTTCTTTATTTACATGTAATGCACCTATCCTGGAGATTTCACTTAGCTAAATGAAAAAGTTTGATGTGTGGGACATTTTGTATATGAAAAATGTTAAACATTTTATATTTCTAACCTTTGCAGGGAGCTAAAATTCTCCTCCTGCATACATGGGACCCTCTTTCTGCTATTTCAGCATCCTGCAGGTGATTTTATATCACACTGATCAGAAGTGGCACTCTACCGAAGTCGACGAGTATCTCTCCGGTCGCTGGTGTTTAGCCATAATTCATTAATAGCTTTGCATTCTGTTTTCTCTGCTGTACATCTTTCCAGCAGCTCATCAGAAGCTGAACAAATGTACAATAGCAGCACTTTTTTGATAACCTCTTTTGAAAGCACTGTCTCCATTGCCTTGCTTCGATGGCTGTTCCCCTTTGGCAATGGCACAATTAGTATACAACATATCCCAGTGTCAAAGGTTTTCATTTAGCTTAGTGAAACTTGTGGGTTAGGTAAATAATGACGAACTTCACGTTCCCTTTTTCTTGTAAATGTTCATGTTTCCAAATGATTAATTAAAATATAAAAAAGTTACTATTTTCAAAATTTTTGAGGTAACATAAGGAAAACAGTTAGGATAAATAATAAAGGAATACTCTCAAAAATAAGAATTTGTGTCATTTTATAATGCAGTGTACAAGTGAGAAAGGGAAATTCACCCTGAAAAATTTAAACCTTTTGTCACATAAAACATTTTATACAGTCAGTAATTTTTACAATATTCTCACACAAAATAATTAGTAACTAATGAAGCATTTGATATACCAGCATGAAAGTCTGCAGCGGTGCTGCCAGCGTTTAAAAGTAATATTATCGTACCAGCCACTCAAAATTACAGATTTGGATTCAAAATTATCGTACATCATAAACCAAACGCTACAACAATAAATGTATCAGCATAACACTTGCAAAATATAATAGTATTGATATTTATGGTATCCACTTACAAGATTGATGACCTCAGTCAGTATTACAACTTTAGCACTTATGTTTCTTGCACTATTCATCTGAAAGTTCATCTTCCTCAACTGTTGCAACATTATACAAAGTCGTTGAGGTAAACTTCAACATCTCTGTGACTTGCAGATTTTGCGGACCCATCACATTGTTTCATAAGCTGAGACGACCGAATAGGCCCATTTACCGTATCTAGCACCAATCTGTTTCTAATTTTGGTATTTATGAAACCTAGTTTGGAAAAAAAAAACTCTTTCACAAGAAGTGTTTCTGTGGGGCAATGAAATCACTTATAGTGCAACCTCCCCAGTTCTTTGAGATCAGTATTTCCACCATGGTGATACATGTGTTTAACAGCACTCCAGAAACTGTCAAGTGAAAATATTTTGAAGGGCCGCAGTATTTTGACTGTGCAAAGGAAACCTAAAGCACCTTCACAAACCGCAAAAGATAAAAAAAATATTGTTATAGGCATGTTCTTTGTTTCACACAGAATATCACTTATTCCGAGTTTTCTCCATTGGTCATCAATTTTCTGAACAGTGCTTTCTTCATTGAGATTACCTGATCTGGACACACTGGCAGCAAGAGGATAAAGGGTAGAAGGTTTAGTAGGATATGAAATGGTTGCCCTAGAGGGGTTGAGACAGGTCACGAGGACAAAAGTGGTGTCTCTATTTGTAATTAATTTCATTTCGCTGGTGTGACAAACCAGTGAAAATGATATTTCTCCGATATCAAAATTATCATACACCCCCATAATTACCACACGGGCTGACAACCATGAGTACATACATTCAAATTATCGTATGTCCCCGTAATTATCGTACAGGTTGGCAACCCTGATCTACAGGTTAGTTTAGACTGATGGTCTCATTATGCGGTTAAATTTGCACAGTGATAAGTTGATTATTTAAGAAGGTGGAATCTTCAGTGTAGCTTAAACACAAACGACTACTTGTACATGTATCTTTAAATGGTCATATAACAACCTAAACTGGTAAAAATGATAAAAATAGCATGCCTTCTATTTCTACACAAAAAAATGCATTTACTTTTAATAGTTACAAATGAAATAACAATTCATGCCTCTCTTATCCTTAATTTTCAGTGGAGTTGCACTGGATAATAACATGCAGTGCCACATGGTCAAACTTGAAAGATCTGCAGTTGTCAGCAAGTACGGCCTTGCTTGAAATAAGGGAAATCGTTAGCGGAAAGTTCTGGTTCATTTTTCAGTAGAATTCTGCCTCTGCCACAACGAATGTCACCAATTTTACCCAATATTGTATATGCAGGATTTCTTTCAATCATGTGGTGTAATTTTTCTCTAACTTAGTTAGCCATGACTCGATAACTCGCTTTCAGTTTCCTTAATGCACCAAACAATTTCCTGCCCACAGTTTGAAGTCAAGTGATGGACTTTAATATTACAGAGAAATATGATTTTATGTACCTAAGTTGCTTGACACAATGAATACAAACAATTATTGTACACTTTTGATTGAATATGAATTAATTTTGTCAAAGTTATTGAACATCTTATCAGTCTCACTGTAGTGTAACCCTAGCAATGCCAAGGGTAATTCAGAACTTAGACTACCAGTCACCCCCCCCCACCCATTTTGTAACCACCACTGGTAACAAAATGTCCGAGCAATTTTTAAAACAAATTTATTCTAAAATTCGGTATTATATCTTGTGTTTATAAAGGTAATACTCAACACTGTTTAACTATTCCTTTTTTACTTTTGTACATGAATCGCATTAGATATTATGCCAATGCTTACTACGGAACTCAGGGGCAGATCCAAAGGGGGTGATAGGGGGCTTGTATCCCCCCCAAAAAAATGTGGAAACTATTAAGGATGTAACTAAAGAAAAAAGGTTTCACAGTAATTCACAAATATATTTAAAGAATCTAAGTATTTTCTACATTATTTACATTAAAATAATAAATGTACATCTAATGAAATATCTAAATAGTCTTGCCATCATAATCCAGAGCAGAGAGATTTAGAGATGCTTCCTATAATCTCATTCCAAGCCGTATGAACAGCTGCAAAATTACGATAACACAAATAGCTCGGCAGTTTCAGGAAGGACCTAGATTCTTCGGTAGTAACAATGGAGAGGCTTATATCATCTTTGAAAATGTCTAATGAAATTATTTTTCCCTTCATACACAAAGCACTGAAGGGAAGGTTTTCTGCACTTTACCAGTATCTAGAGCAACACCAGAACATTTGTTCTCAACATTACGGTATGAGAAGTCCTATTTGAGGAGCACCATGGGAGCAGGCAGATTGAATGGACTAGCGTTAATGTATTTACATAAAATTTGGACATTAAAACTCATGAAGTTCTGGATAAAATGTGTAAAAAGCCTTGTAGGCTTCTTCTTTAAATGTAATTGCATAACTCTGTAAGACAATTATCTGATATATATCAGATATATCATATATCTGTGAACTTTGCAAGCAAACATGTGATTGTTACCACACAGTGAAGTGTCCCAAAAGAACAAAATCAATGCATTACTATGTTTCTTCTTCTCTATCTGATTATCCTCCCCTTATGGAGGACTTACACCCCCTAGAATTTACAAACCTGTGCCTAGGGTCAGATGATTTCTCATTAAAAAAGCTAGAAACTACTTACAAAGCTACATAAGCATTAACAGGATAATTTTGTTATTCAGATAATCCTGTACAGAATAACATTATTTTGAGCATGGGTACCAACTCTTTAGCTGCAATTTGAAAAGCATTGAAATTAACTTTTCTCATATGATCATTAGGGAGAGTATTAGGATATTGTTTAGATAAGCTTACGCAAGCACCTGGTCAGAATTTCGGCAAAGTCCCACTCGACAGTGTGTACGAATGGTCATGAAAGTTGCCGAAGTTGCTGTGTTAATGCAGCGCTGCCAACAGCAGAATGTCCCTAGGAGTTTGTTGCCAATAGTAAGTATGAATGTTTTTGCGGGAGTCGGCAGTATGCTGCTGACCTTGTTAGAAGCAACTAGTGCAACGGATCGCTTTATCAGTATATTAGATTTGGCGCCTCTGTGCTTTAATGAGGAGTCATGCATGCAGTTCCTGTACGACGAGGGCCTGCTGAGGATTCGAATGTTATGCAGGGAATGTGTTGTGCCCTAGGGCGAAGCCTACAGTCCCCCATCTGTGCCATCCCAGCGCATGGGGCTCCGTAAATGGATTTTTTCTCCACTCGAAAATTAAAAAATAAATAAATAAAAATAAATAAAAAAGAACGATAATTAATAAAAATAATATAAATATAATATAATACTATTAAATATAATATTATATATAAATAATATACAATATCATATTAAATAATAATAATACAATAAAATAATGTTGTTTTCTAGTGCCTTGCATCTGGCAATGAATCCATTAGCATTATATTATAATATAATATAAAATAAATAAAAAAGAACGATAAATAATAAAAATAATATAAAGATGATATATATAATATTAATCTAATAACATTAAAAATAATAATATAAAATAAACAAAAAAAGAACGATAAATAGTAAACATAATAAAAATATAATAATATTAAATATAATAAATATAATATATATAAATATATATAATAAATATAATAACATTAAATAATAAAATAATAATAAATATAAGTATAATATATAGTATTATATATATATAATATAAATGTAATAATCATCATCATATGCGATAGCGGTATGTCTGTGGCGGCAACAACGCGAGTGAGTGCATTTGTGTTTAATGTGTTGGCAACGAAATTTAGTGTAGTGTAAAAAGCAATGTTGGCAGATGTGAAAATCGTCTGCTAGTCATGCAGTGAAATCTAGTGGGCGATTGTGAAACTACTATCGGTGCATGCGCAGTAAGTAAGTTCGGACTTAGAATCTGGCTGGCAAGTGGAAAGTGAGCTGTTCTAAACTTCAGCCCAAATATTTTTATGATTTTATAATATGCACCGTCCTGAAAGTAAGAAAGTTTTACACTGGGATGATGGATGTTACTCTTTTGTCTAGTGTTTATCTCGTGAATTTTATTGTTATAAATTTGGCTCGATTTAAAATATTTCAGAAACAATTGAGCTGAGTTTCAAAGTTGAAGCTAAGCCACTTGTATGAAATAGGTAGAGAGGAAAGAAATGAAAATACTTCAGATGGGGGTTTAGGAAAAGATAGGAGCAATGTGAGAGCATGTAACCCATCCAACGTATTTTATAATAAATTGACCACGATGCCAACAAAGTATTCCATTTTGTTAATGTTGTGGATGCACAGAAGAAACCCGACCTAACTGTATTTTCGTAATCTGCGAAAAAAGCATCATCCTCCTTCTCCTCTTCTTCATTCTCTTCTTTGTTTTCTCCTTCATCCTCTTCTTCATCTTCTCCTTCTTTATCCTCTTCAACATCTATTTGCTCTTTTTCCTCCTCTTTCTCCTTCCCCCTCTTCCCTTCCATGCTTACCCTCCTCCTCTTCCTCCCCTCCACCCTCCTTTCTCTTCCTCTACCTCCCTTCTTCTTCCTCCCTTCTCCTTCCTCCCACCTCCCTCCTTCTTTCTCCTCTTCCTCCATCTTCTTGTAAACACACTCATTAAGAATTCATCTGTAGGCATCATCATGTGTGTCAGCGAACACATATCTTGAAATTAAACTTGCATTTGTATTTCATAAAGTCTGTGAGAAACATGGGCGTCTGCAGACTTTTTTCAGGGGGGGGCTGCATTTTGGAAGTTTGCAGTCAGCAATAATAACAATAATAGCCGAATGTGTCCCTTGAAGGGCAAAGGCTCCTGCTAGAGGGAGGCTCGAGCTACTCTGCGTTAGGTTGTGTCTACTGTTTCTATGTCTGGTTTAGGTTGATTTCACTATCACTTAGAGTCAACTTGGGATGTTATGTGTAGATTGGCACTGTCTTCATTTTGTAGTCAACTTCCTATTATTCTCCATGTTCCTCTGCTTTGTGCTATGCTGCACCATTGCTGACCTGCTTTTGTTTTGTAGAAGTCTGCCCACCTCTTTCTTGGTCTGCCTCTGTGTTGGTCTCATGTGCGCGGGCCCCACATGGTGGCTTTGTATGTCCATCTTTCGTCTTTCATCCGTGCGATGTGGCCTCTCCACTTCCATTTAAGTTTGTTTGCCCTGTGTGTGACATTTTTTGTTAAAGACATTTGGGACAGCGACTCGTTGGAAGCTCTGTCTCTCTTAGATATTCCCAATATCATTTGTTCCATTTTTCTTTGGCATATTTGTAGTGCGTTCATCTGTCTAGCTGTTGTTGACCATGTTTGGCATCTGTATAGTAGAGTTGGGTAGATGCAGGTTTCTAGTGTTTCGAATTTGAGGCTTCTGTTGATTGTTCAGTTGATTGTTTGCAATCAGACATTAATTCATTGTTCCGTTGTCAAAAATTAAGAGTATTTGTTGTGGATAGCCAGATTGTGCTAAATAAAAATTGGCCAAGGCAGCACAACCCCCTCCCACCTAACACAGGAGGCCGTGGATTAGTATCATCTTCTATGTGAGAAACTATGGAATAATATTGAGATTTAAGACTTTTATATGTCAGTTTTAATAGAAAATCTTGTTTAAAGCTCTGAGTTTCCCTGCTTTGGTTGTGTGACATTGATAGTTTTTATACTCTGCCTTTATTTATTTACTATTCAAAGAAGAAATTTGCTAACCTGGTATTGTGTACCTTTGTTTGCTGGGCATTTATTATGTGTTGTGATGAAAGCTATTCTTCCATATACCAGAGCAAGTGCATTAAGTACTTGAAACATAGAAGGATTTATTTGTGAGTGTTAAATTATTAGTGGAACAAGACTTCATGATCACACCATTTTATGATCTTAATTGTGGATCTAACTGGAGGCCTGTGGTTTATTTACTTACATAGTTACCAGGTATTTCTACTATTGGAATACTTATTAATTACTTATATTAGCAGTTTATAATAACAAAATTCTGCTTTGAACGTCTTACTTAGTAAAATAGATGATTTTATTCCAAAAAATAACTCTGGCATGTGATTCAAGTATTAACCTCGAAATGAGCAATAGCAACAAACTAGAAAAATGCTGCAATATCTGTGGAAAATCCTTTAAATCTGTTGCTATTCATATAAGTAAAGCACATCCTGATGCTTATCGAACAAAGATAGCTTCCAAATATAAGCAGCAAACAAAAAATTCTTACACGCAAGAGGAGAATAATGAGCTGGACACTCAAAATGATAAGATCCAAAAAACTCATACATTGCATAAGAATGAACAAATAAATAAAAAACTAGGTGACATTACAAAGTTTGAGGAAAAATTAAAAACCATAATACTAAAATCTGATATAGAATCATTTGAGTCGCTATGCCAAGAAGTGGTCAGCTATTTAGTCACAGCTTTATCCTTCCTTTCTGGCCCTAAACATCCTGCCATCCGATACTATAATGCACGAAAAAGTAAACAAATACCTCAGAGCAATTCATATTCAAATACAAAAAATCCTGCAAGACTATCTAAACGCAAAAGAGAATACAACAAAAATAAGTATCAATATGAAGTCTCTCAGTACCTGTACTGTAATCAATGACGCAAGGTGGTCAGGATTATCATGAAAAATCAAAATGGTATCCAGTGTAACATTCCAACATCTTCTATTTACCAACATTTTCAAAATATTTTTGAACAGGAGAATGAACTAACTCCCTTACCAGAGATAGCAGCGGTATGTACAAAGAATGATATAGAAATAAAGGAAGTAGAAATTAATGCTGCTCTTAGCCAGATTAAAGTGGATACGTCTCCGGGTCCTGATCGAATCATTGTAAAAGTTGTAAAAGAATTTAAAACCACTAAACTGTTGTGTCTTCTAGCTAATGTGATGCTGAAATTTGGAAAATGTCCTGAAGTATTTAAGGCTGCAAGAACAGTTCTAATATTCAAAAAAGGAAACCCTGTGAACTAACTAATTGGCACCCAATATCAATTTTTTCTGTAATCAGACGTGTTATTGAAAAAGTAATTGACAGAAAACTGAGATCATTTATCGATTTTTGCACTTATCAACATGGTTTTGTTGCACTCCCTGGCTGTCATATAAATACATCAATCATCAATGGATGTCTGACAAACTGTAAAGCTAACAAGAAGGACTGCTGCATTGTTTTCCTTGACATCTCCAAGGCTTATGATAGCATAGGTCATGAACATATCAAGAGATGCCTGATGCGCACCAATATGCCAAACAACTTGGGAGCATTAGTTCTGAATTTCATTCAGGGTAATAGCATTGCAGTAGAATGTGGCATAAACAAAACATCGCCTATTTTTCTACAAAAAGGAGTTGCCCAGGGTTCACCCATCTCTCCTACATTGTTTAATTTAGCGATTGATGACACAATTAAAGATATAACGGACCATGAGATTGCAAAATTCCATGGATTTCAACTTAGCTCTGAAGTAAAAAATGTATCGGCCATGGCTTTTGCTGATGATATTGTTTTAGTAGCAAAGGATGAAATGTCTGCTCAGTCACTTTCAGACTTAACTACCAGCAACTTGGCTGTAATTGGTTTGCATATCAATCCATTAAAATGCAATGTCATAAATATCAAACATGGTAAACTTAGTGAAACTTCTAAAATAAAATTTGGCTCAAATGTTTTAGAGCCAATCAAAGAAAACAAAAACATAAAATATTTGGGTGTAAATTTCACGAATGAAATCCAGTTGGATAAGAAGAAGATAATCAAACATTTGGAAAAAGATTTGAATTCACTTTCTTATTTCAACTTGCTCAAAGCAGATCAAAAATTAAATATCATTAATCAATATATTTGGCCTGGATTAGTTTATTCCCTTCAAAGTACACCACTGAATAAGATTCCATCCTCCTTTTTAGAAGATATTGATAAATTAATCAGAACATCCGTCAAAGAAATAGTTGGGCTACCACATGATTGCCCCAATGATATGATATACGCTCCACGTAATCTTCGAGGAATAGGACTAATTAGAGCTGGCTGGGAGGCTTATATACAACATTTCAATATAGCTCAGAAGCTTTCACAAATACAAGATCATCTACGCTTGTGTCAAGATACTCAGAAAGAGAAGAAAGAAGCCCTTTCCAATTTGAACATTGACATTAACGATGAAATCATGTCAAAATCAGGACGATGGCTTCGAAAACAATTAAAACTTAAATCGTTTGATGCATGGTGTCAGCTACCTCACAAGGGAAAGGAGATTGAGACATATAAAGAGAATCCCAGAGCCAATTCGTGGATGAGCAACAAAAAAATCCTGTCATGTTCTGAATGGACTAATGCCATCAAAATGTCATGTAACACGTCAGCAGTAAGATCTGGGCTTGCCTGGAAGAATTCAGCGAAAAACACTATGTCGGCACTCAAATTGTAAAGAAGTGGAAACCCTTGGGCATGCATTAGGATATTGCCCAAAGGGAGAATTACTTCGCAACACTCGTCACCACCGTGTGCGTTCATCAATTTCTACAGCCCTTCGTAGAGCCAATTGGGAGATCTATGAAGAGGTCCATTGCCTGTCTGAGGATGGTAGTCATCGAAGAGCAGATATCGTAGCCATCAAGAGGGATGCAGGAAATGGAGCAACATTTACAGCAGGCGACACAGGTGAATGAGGAAAGGAAGCCATCTACCAACCATGCATTCCTCACCTTAGTGAGAGATATAATGTACCTGAAAATGCATGGGAGGTAAAAGGACTACTCTTTGGTGCCCGCGGAACATGTTTTAAATTCACAAGTACCTGCCTCAAAGCACTGGGTGTGCAATGGTCCAAAATTGTAAATATATGCTTACATGTCCTAAAAGACTCTTTATATATTTTAAATAATCACTTGTATTCAATGTGTTAACTGTTATCTTCTTGTTACAATCATTTAATGTTTCTTTAGATATTTTGAATCTTAATTTTAATAATTTTTTTTCTTCTTAAAATTGACTTTGTCATATATCTTTGTATTTTGGATCTTTATGGTCACCTGCAATGTCAGGCAGATGTCACAATTTTTGTTTGTGAAATATATATATGGAGAGCGGAGCACAGTCATTCTTTTGATCCTGATGAAGGCCATGTTGTCTACAATAGCCGAAAGCTCAATGTTTCTAAATCTCACACAGCTGTACACCCATGAAGCCTTGATTATTAACATTCGCCATGAAACATTTAAGTCTTACAAAAATTAAAACAATAGTGTAATACTCAGTAATTGACTGCACATTAAATTCATTAATTTCCGAGAGTGAAAGGCAAAATAACAGATTTTAGGACGTTAGCTCATACTTGAGGCTGAAGCTAAATGAAGAAAACAAGTTCTCCTCAGCTTCCCTGATAGCTTTTCAATGTGTAAATTCCAACTTAAATTTTTGTCAACCTACAGATCTAAGAATTATGTTTCGCACTCAAAATTGACCAATTTAGAACCAATTCTGATGTGAGGATTATTTAGTTTTCTACAAGCTTTATACTGAAAATTTAATGCAACATTTTTCTCTTCATTTACATGCAGTTTATTGACTTCAAACCAATTTATTATTTTATTCAGAAATACTGATATGTTTTCTTGAAGGCGATGATCCTTCCCTGTAATGAATGTACTTGTGTCATCTGCAAAAAGTATTAATTTAGCTTGTGTTGCATTTTCAAGGCATAGTGGTAAATCATTTATGTACAAAAAGAACAGTAATTGACCTAACATAAAACCCTGTAATCCTAAAATATTAAATATTTTTGTGCACCTTACACCAAAATGTAGGAAAGTAAGCTAAGTTTAAGTTAATGGTCTGAACATTTGTTTTTAAAAGAATTAAGAAGAGAAGGGTTGATAAAGCAATTGCTTGAATTAAAAAGACCTGATGCTATAGGTCTTTTTCTGAAAATTCCTTTCTAATTTCCTTATATTTTGTATCTATGAAGCCAATTTCAATTGTCTACTCTCTTATTTGTAAGTATGATTTAAGCCAGGAATGTCCAACCTTGTCTCTTTGGAGAACCTTATATAATGACCTGGAGGAACAGATGGTCAGTATCCAGTGACGGACACAGGCGATTCCATGGCAGTTTCTAAGTCATATCTTGAATTTTCTGGGAAAGTCCTCAGAAGACCTCTTCATTCTGGATGACTTTTGCATAAATGGTAAACAGTAAGGGACAGACAAAGGCTTACTAAATAAAAAGTGTGGATCTAGTCCTAAAGATAAACATTCCGGAGTTAAACCGTCCCCCAATCGGATCTCCTGGTGGGGAAGGCAAATTTCATCACAACAATTCCAATACTTTAAGAATTCTACAATGGTTTGCAGGAGGCATGTCCCAGCCTAAAAAACAAGAGCTAATGAAAATATTAAAAGACCAAGGTATAGATGTCTTCACAGTACAAGAAGCCAATAGACTAGACTACCAGATGGCAGGCTGAGAACAGCCCGAGGTGTGTCATTCGTGTACCTGCCCTTTTAGGGCTTAACCACTGTATGACGGGATTAGGATGTTATAGGATGGCTGGTGAAGAATGAGGATTGAGGGTTGTTAGGAGGTAGCATGTATTTATGCTCCTCATCGGTTGTTAATTTCAGCATGCAACTACCGTTGGGCACTGCTGATGGGTGGTCCAAATATGGATATTTGGCGAAATATTTTGGACTTCCAAACTACTCTTGGAAGGACTGTAAGGAGTTCAGCTTACGCTATTGATGGGGTAGCTCCTGTGTTACCGGGGGTGCCCGCAAGTCATGCGGGGAACCCGGTGTCGCACAAGCGTGTGTTCTCTGGGATATAGTCCCCAAGAGACCTAACCAGGGCGCTCCGATGTTGTGGAAACTGGTCGTAGAATTTAGTTGCCCGGCACCTAATTTCATCCTCCACGTACGGGAGGGACGAGGCTTTGTGCGGTAGTCTCGTAGGGAATCTACGGTATACAGAATAGATTACACGAAGACCTCTATTCTGTATACGTTGCAGACACAGGAGGTGGGTGTCTGCAGCCATGTCCCAGATTTCGTCGGCATACAGGAGGATAGGGATAATGAGAGCCCGAAAGAGGCGTAACTTTAAGGGAATTGGCATCCCCGACCGCAGCATAGGGTACAGTGAGGCAATTGCCCCGCTGGTCTGCGCTGACAGGTCGTTGATGTGTCCCCGAAAAGTTAGGCCCTTGTCGAGCTTTACTCCCAGGTAGGTAAGGGAATCTACCCACTCAATCCTTCAGCGAAGGTACGTGAATGTGGGGAAGTTGGCGGGAGAAGCCAATATATCAGAAGAACAGGAAATATACTTTGAAATGGATCAGTACACTACACATATACTTCCAAAGGCTCGTCAAATAGCAAGTGGTATTCTTACAGCAATTAAAAGAAATATGAAAGCCACTATCCAAATCCAAAAAACAATGGAAGAACAAGATAAATCAGAAATAGTTCAAACTGAAGTATGGAAAAGTAACTACCACTATAGAATTTACAGTATCTACAATCCTCCAGACAATACACTAGATCTAAATTCTATTCCCATAGAACCCAAAAGTATTTTAATAGGTGAGTTTAATGCACACTCCCCTAGGTGGGGCTACAGAGATATAAATTCAGCAGGAAGAGTCATAGAAGACCTATTAAACTCATCAACAATGGAATTAATATTTAATCCAAATGATACACCCACTTACCTTCATTATAATGGTTCAGGTACAAATCCAGATCTTCTGATGGTGTTATCTGACATAATTGA
Organism: Tenodera sinensis; assembly: GCA_030765045.1. NCBI lineage: Eukaryota > Metazoa > Arthropoda > Insecta > Mantodea > Mantidae > Tenodera > Tenodera sinensis. Next base: position 295,894 of record JAUKNM010000139.1, read on the forward strand.
CAATACAAAAAGAGAAATAATAGAAGACCCAGGTTCAGGCCACAGAATCACCATAAACTCCATAAGAGGTCTAATAAATAAAAGTAACAAACCAACAATCAAAACTTCTTGGAATTTTAAAAAAGCAGATTGGTCCAGTTTCCAAACTGAGATAGAAGGGAAGTGTAATATACTGTTAGAATCAGAGTTCAAGTCAACAAATGAAATGAATAAAAAAATTTGTGAAATATTATTGACAGCAGCCAAAACACATATCCCCAAAGGAAAGTTAAAGAAATAGAGCTACTTTTGGTCTCCATCTTTATCTAAGTTAAAATACGAAAGAAATATAGCAAGAGTCAAAGCCGAAAGAACCAAGTGTCCAGAAGATGTACAAAACTGGAGAAGAAAAGCAGCCATTTTTAAGAAAGAATTAATTACAGCAAAGAGGGCCAGTTTCACAAATTTTGTAGAACATATGGACTATAGGAAAGATGGAAATAAAATATACAAATTCCTTAATAAAACAAAATTATCAAAAAATACAACTGAACCATTAAAACATAATAACAAAATTTAAGAGGTAGAACTGGAACTTAAAAATTCAATGCCACAACTGGGATTTGAACCACAGACCTTCCGCTTGCCGGGCGGGCGCTCTAACCACTGAGCGGAAGGTCTGTGGTTCAAATCCCAGTTGTGGCATTGAATTTTTAAGTTCCAGTTCTACCTCTTAAACTTTGCCCACACACGGCTTGTGTGTTTAAAAACACCAACAGTAAGTTTGTTGGCATAAATAAATAATAATAACAAAAGCTTAACTACAGATAGGGAAATAGCAGAATCCCTTAACAAGTTTTATGCTCAGTCACAAAGAATAACCCAAGCATATAAAAAACAAGATAAGGCTATCCAAAAAACTATCAGAGAAACTAATAAGCAAAAAGGTATACGAAATGATATTTTTATTCAGGATTTTAACAAAACAGAACTGGATTTAGCAATAGAACAATTACAGAACAAAAAATCTCCAGGACCTGACAAGATCCACCCAGAGTTTATTAAACACCTTGGCAGGAAAGAAAAAGAAATCCTACTTAAACTGTATAACACATGTTGGAGAATGACTGTACCTTCCGACTGGAAAAAAGCCATTATCATCCCGATTTTAAAGAAAAACAAACCTTCAAACAATATTAATAGTTTCAGACCAATATCTTTGACCAGTGTTATTGCAAAAGTGATGGAAAGAATGGTGGCATCTAGACTTAACTGGTCCCTAGAATATTACAACTTAATTAATAGTTCACAGACCGGCTTCAGACAGAATCATAGTGCAAGTGAAAATGTACTCCTACTAAGCCAAGAATCAAGGAAGCTTTCAATAGAAAGGAGGATACCTTAGCAGTATTCATTGATTTTAAATCACCATATGACTCAGTCTGGAGAAACAAATTAATTGAGAAGTTGCAATCAATAGGTGTGAAAAGTAACATGCTTAAATGGATAACTCAGTTTATTTCATAAAGATTTTGTGCCACAAAATATAATACATACATTTCCAAATATAAACAAACACACTGAGGACTTCCACAAGGTGCTGTTCTGAGCACAACACTCTTTAACATAGATATAAATGATCTTCCATCAATAATAACAATTTTAGAAACCAAAATTGCTTTATTTGCTGACAATGTAGTCATTTGGACTCCAGGCTCTTCAAAAAAACCTGAGTTAATTAAAGACAGAATAGAGACAGCCCTAAACAAAGTATGTACATGAATGGAGCTCCCACAACCTCATGACTATCAATGTGGAAAAAACAAATTATGAATTATTTACACTAAAATACAAACCAGTTAATATTAACATAAATTATAATGGTAAACCACTCAAAGCAGTTGATGATGCCAAATACTTAGGCATCACTTTCGACAGAAAGCTAAGTTGGAAAAAACATATAACAAACATCTCAGAAAAGGTTTAAAAGAAACTGCAAATCCTGAAAAGGTTAGCTGGTGCTAAATGGGGCTCCTCAAGGAGAGTCCTTAACACAACATACAAAATTTATGTTAAACCAAACCTCTTGTACTGTTCTGAAGCTTTAATAACAGCAGCAAATACTAACATCAATAAACTTGAACAAATACAAAATCAGGCTCTTCGCCTAATCACTGGAGCAGTTAAAATCAGACCTATTGATGCCATGCTTGCCTTAACACGGACCCCATCAATAACAATAGTTTTTTCGATAGCTTTATCTTGTTTTTTATATGCTTGGGGTGTTCTTTGTGACTGAGCATAGAACTTGTTAAGGGATTCTGCTATTTCCCTATCTGTAGTTAAGCTTTTGTTATTAGGTTTTAATGGTTCAGTTGTATTGTTTGATAATTTTGTTTTATTAAGGAATTTGTATATTTTATTTCCATCTTTCCTATAGTCCATATGTTCTACAAAATTTGTGAAACTGGCCCTCTTTGCTGTAATTAATTCTTTCTTAAAAATGGCTGCTTTTCTTCCCCAGTTTTGTACATCTTCTGGACACTTGGTTCTTTCGGCTTTGACTCTTGCTATATTTCTTTCATGTTTTAACTTAGATAAAGATGGATACCAAAAGTAACTATATTTCTTTAACTTTCCTTTGGGGATATGTGTTTTGGCTGCTGTCAATAATATTTCACAAATTTTTTTATTCATTTCATCTGTTGACTTGAACTCTGATTCTAACGGTATATTGCACTTCCCTTCTATCTCAGTTTGGAAACTAGACCAACCTGTTTTTTTAAAATTCAAAGAAGGTTTAATTTTTGGTTTGTTACTTTTATTTATTAGACCTCTTATGGAGTTTATGGAGATTCTGTGGCCTGAACCTGGGTCTTCTATTATTTCTCTTTTTGTATTGTCAATTATGTCAGATGACACCATCAGAAGATCAGGATTTGTACCTGAACCATTACAATGAAGGTAAGTGGGTGTATCATTTGGATGAAATATTAATTCCATTGTTGATGAGTTTAATAGGTCTTCTATGACTCTTCCTGCTGAATTTATATCTCTGTAGCCCCACCTAGGGGAGTGTGCATTAAAATCACCTATTAAAATACTTTTGGGTTCTATGGGAATAGAATTTAGATCTAGTGTATTGTCTGGAGGATTGTAGATACTGTAAATTCTATAGTGGTAGTTACTTTTCCATACTTCAATTTTAACTATTTCTGATTTATCTTGTTCTTCCATTGTTTTTTGGATTTGGATAGTAGCTTTTATATTTCTTTTAATTCCTGTAAAAATATCACTTGCTATTTGACAAGCTTTTGGAAGTGTATGTGTAGTGTACTGATCCATTTCAAAGTATATTTCCTGTTCTTCTGATATATTGGCTTCTTGTACTGTGAAGACATCTATATCTTGGTCTTTTAATATTTTCATTAGCTCTTGTTTTTTAGACTGGGACATTCCTCTTGCATTCCATTGTAGAATTCTTAAAGTATTGGAATTGTTGTGATGAAATTTGCCTAATGATGTCCCCACCCGGAGATCCCGTTGGGGGACAGTTTTAACTCCGGAATGTTTATCTTTAGGACTCATACTCGTGTATGTGGCTTTCATGTAACTGTTTTCTTAACAGGCACCAGTTTTACAATGTGGCAGTTACATCACCCGACTTAATGCCCCATTTTGCAAGGAGGACCACACCTATCGTTGGTCAACGGGTCCATCAGACCTAGCCGGGAGGACTAAATAGGTGGTATTTAGATCCACCGACGTTCCCCTCATGTGCCTCTGAGGGACGCTGTTGTGCTGTGATAGGCCAGCACATATGTAAATGGCATTTCCTCCATTTTAGATGAAACAGTTATACCACTGTGATTTGGTCGAAGACAAAAATATAGTATTCTAAGCCAAATACAGTGATAGGATATAAAACAACTGAGTAAACAAGTCGTTTAAGCTACCTGAGGTGTGATATTTTATTTCACTGTGATACATATATAATGAAGAAAATAGCAAAGTTTGGAAATATTATGAAGATTTTAATGAAAAAGACATCAAAAGAAACAACTGAAATGCTATAAAACACTAGCTGTTCCACTGCTAATCTATGGTTCTGAGGATTAAATGGGAAGGAAGATACAGATTAAAAATAAAAAATAGTGACAATGAAATGAAATTTGTTATGGAAGAGACTGGTTGATAAATACACATATTAGGGATGAATAAACAAAATTAATTCATAAATGTGAATTGGAAGGGATACATAAATAAAATGGTCTTGGTCCATTGCAGATCACATAGAGGACAGAGTGATGAAGATATCCCAATTCTGCTCAAATGTTTTGCCAAACAGTCATGTTTCATAATCAACCTGAATTTTCCAACTACCGTTTTTCAAGGATACTCAGGAATTACCGCTATATAGCAGTAAAGTAACTACTTTTTAGAGAACAGCATGTTCTTACATTTTGGCAGTCACATTGTTCTCTTGCAACCTCCAGTATGTCAAGACAACTTTCAAATATGCGCCGCCATTTCTAGCGCCCCATCCATCGGTGAAAAATATTCAAGATAAAGAGTGCTAGTGACTTCATTGTCAGAAATTCAGCATTATCCAACAGCATAAATAAAATGGAACACGATAGATACTGTAAGGTAAAGTCATGGAAAAATGATTTCAGCACATTAGCAGAGCATAATATTTCCAAGTCCCACATCGTGTTGCAGTGCGGCTTAGAAAAGTTGATATTTCCAACATGCAGCTGAATTTATTGATAGTCTCTGTTCCATATGTTATAATCTGTCAGACTCACAAATAGGCGGTGTCGAAGGACAATAAAAAATGGAACAAAGCTCAGTTGTATGTTGGAAATATTGACATATCATTTTTTTCCATGTCTGTACATCAATAGGAGTGAAGATGTTGGATGTTCTAGAAATGCAGGGGTTAACAAGGTAAAGCCAGAACAAGTTATTTGAATATAATCCATTAAAGTAAACAATGATGATGCATAGACGAATCACAATTTATATGATAGGTTTAATGTATAAGGGATACTAGCTAAATGATAATAGATAGAAACTTGTGCTCAAGGGCTATATCAGATTATGTATCCATAATTTGAAATGGGCAAATACTTAAAACCGTAATTGTATTCTGTATGATAATGCAAACTTTCCAAACTCCTTAACCACAGATTAGTTAAGTATACCACACCAGATTTTTAATGACCTATCACTTTAAACTGCTTAAAAGTTAAAAAATATGATCTTCACTGTATTCTGATGTGATAAAGGTACGCTTCCAAAATTATTCAACCTTGCATTTCAATGAAAAACTAAAGCCATGAGTTTTGCCTTGACAATGCTAGTGAATACTAGTGAAACTTAGTCGGCGATTAATTCTACAACTTACACTGTATGTGTAAAAGATAAGTGAAGCCCATAATCCCTATGTATTTGATATATTTGTTCAATCTTGTATTAACCTTTGAAGACTTTGGAAACCATGCTTTAATAAACTGGAAAACTCAGTACTTAATCAGCACATCAATAAAAACTGTTGCTAAATTATCTTGCTCTGGAAAACAATGGTAGGATCTAAACCATAAGCAGTATGAAGGTAATAGACCAATCAGATGAAACTATGACAGTTTTTAAATGCAGACTTATGTAATTATAATAAAAAATTGCATTGTGTTAAATTAGATTCCATCCAAAAAGAATACCTTGGATAATACATCATATTATGCACCCTGGCAAACATGAAAATCAGCTATAAATTGGCAGCGTAATTAGCTAACATAGCCAAGCCATACAAATGAGAAAAGAAAAATGAAGATATAAGGAAAAGATATTCAAAATAATTTTAACACAAACGTTAAAATCATGTGTCAGTTTTAAACTGCAACATTTTCCAAGAGAATAAATAGTCTGCTGAATGGGCATTTTCCTTTTCTTAGTACAACCATTTATTTTAGTTCCTCCTCCTTTTTTATGTTCCACTTTTAACATTTTAAAACAGAATGTTACCAAACTGTTATTAATAGTAGCTGGCAGAACATTTTTAGTATATGAACCATTTTTGGGTCAAACATGCTAGTGCTAATAAAAAAAATGAAAATAAAAACTGGAGTAAACTGGGGAAAAACCTGATGGTCCCAGTGTCATGCTGTCATTGGATTCTCTCCTTGATTTTACAGCTGCACTGGATGTTTCCTGCTCTAAATTAGTTGGCTTGTTTAACGTTTTCTTGCCATTTGAATTATGCTCTAGAGATTTTGATCCTTAAAAATCTTCCTCCTGCTTGATATTTGAACTCCTACGTCGTAGCTTGGAGCCAAAATCTCCTGTATGCAAGTTATTGAATTAATATTATATGAAATATCATTGTAATACCATAAAGTTTTATTCAGGATATGCTTATCACTAAACTCTATGTTCACTAGTCCATTCTTCAATATATATAGGGTCTTTCAACAAGAGTGTCCTATCTTTGAACTTCAATAAAACACATTCTATAAATGATAAGGGGTTTATTTCTTTTTTAATTTGGAACATAATTAACGTCATTATGTGTGGAAGAGAACATCACTTAAGCGACCGCTGTGACTTCGTTGCATTGCATGTATACAGTTGACCCAATTTTCAATGACAGAAGAACCTAAATTAGGTCCAACTTCTCGGATAACATGCATGATGTTATTCATAAGATCATTTACTTTTCCTGGCTTGTTGGCATAAACTCCAGATTTAACATAACCCCACAAGAAGTAATCCAACAGCATTAAATCACATGGTCTCAGGGGTCAGTTAACATCACCACCACAGGAAACGATGAAACCTCTGAACTTCTCCTTCAAAAGATTGATTGTTTCAAGACCAGTATGACATGTGGCACCATCTTGCTGGAATCAGATGTTTCTGAGATCCATACCATCCAATTGAGGCCAAAAAAGTCAGAGCCCGGTATCTTTCTCCATTGACAGAGCTTCTCCATCTTCATGTTGGAAAAAATGTGCACCAATGATTCCACCATACCAAAATCCACACCACACAGTAACCTTTTGGGGATGAAGTGGTCATTCTTGAATCTGCATTGGATTGTGATTGCTCCAATAGCAGCAATTTTGTTTAACAAAACCATCCATCCAAAAGTGTGCTTCGTCGCTGAAGATGATTTTTTGACAAAGACCTGGGTCAGCTTCCAATTGCCCCATAGCCCAGTCAGTGAATGCACAGTGCACCCTATGGTCGTTGGGCTTTAGTTCTTGAGTTAGCACCATTTTGTAAGTGTGCAACTTTAAGTCCAGATGCAGATTTCACCAAGTTGTGGTTGACGAAAGCCCCTATTCTTGTGCTCTACGAGCAATTGATTTGTTTCCGGCCTCGGGTACACTCTCACGAACAGTGCCTATATTTTTTTTGGAGCGCTTATGTCGATTACATACAAGCGTTCTCTGACAGAACAACTTCTTTCAAATTTATCGATCAAATGCCGAATCGTTCTCTCACAGGGGCGATTATGCACACCGTAAACTTCATGCAACATACAGAAGGTTTGGCAAACAGATGATCCATTTTGATAATAAATTTTCACAATTTCTATGCATTGCTGAAAGCTGTAACATTCCATGGCTATTTGTCAATAACAACTGTAACCACATGAAAAAAATGACTGTTGTAACTAAAATATGATTTGAAGCTTTCCTGGCGACAAACATATTCAAGATGCTCTCGGCATCAGGATGATGGGAGAGATGTACACTCCTGAAACGTTGATGTCTCTTCATCACTACACCTGGCTCGAAGCCCAAGAGCATCTTGAATATACTGTAACTAAATTACAAAGGCAACTATCACATGTTAAAAATAGGACACTCTTGTTGAAAGACCCTTTACAAACAATTACAATTTTATTATTACTATTTATTAATATTAATATATATACACTGTAGAAATATACTATATATATATTATTTGTTGACAGAGACAAAGAAAGGGTTAAATGAAAAAAGGTTACAAAGAATATACTATGCATTTGATGTGTGGAAGTCAGAAGGGGACGATACAGGCAAACTTTTGTTAAATAAGTGAGGGTATCAGAACTGAATCGGAAATGAACAAATGACAAAATAAAATGGATGCAAAAATTGAGGAGGCTGGCAGAGGTAACACTTACACAACTTATGGTTGAAGTGGTATTTCTTTACAATAGATAAAAATTCTACGAGTATAAAAAATTGCATGTATCACAATTTGCATACATGATTATATTTACAGACCATAACAAAAATGTAAGATAATCAAATTTGCAGAATTAAAATATAAATATATTGTGAGATTTAACCCTTTCACTGCTAATAATGTGCATGTCCATCAACGATGTCAATTCACACTGTGCTAATAACATATTGCGACACCAGGCTTGGCACCCAACCATGGATAGATGGGCCAAGTTATTTCACACCATACAGTGCTGGCGAGTGGTCAAATATGTTTAAGGCCAGGCTGCCTTGTGCGACTGCTGTGTGTACGTGACTGTAAACAACTGAAGCAGTAGCAACAAAAGGGGTTTCAGGAACGTTCTCAAGAGTTCTAGCTGAGTCATTTCTGGTGCGTGTGTATAAGTCAAGAAAGGTCCATGTGACGTCATCCCTGGTATACAAGGAGGCCATTGAGTTTTTAGAATTAGTTATGGACATGAGTCAGTCAGTGTGTCAGTGAGTGTGAGACAGCTGTACATGTGTGTCATCATGGTAGTACGTTGTGAGTGATTGTAACGGGGTAATTAGGGTATTAGAAACAGAGGAAGTAAAGATACTGAAAGAAGTGAGCAAGGTTATGAGAAGAACAGCTGTGAGCTGTGACAGCCCAAAAGACTATAGACTTTATTAACAGCGGGAAGAAAACTGTGTATTTGTGGTAAAATTTCAGAAATGATAGAAAAGTAACCAGATGATTTTGTTGTCTTTGTTATAATGCATCTTAATATTTAAACAAGCAATTCTTGTATATATATATAAAAATATATTCCACACAACTTGGAAACGGCTCTAACAATTTTGATCAAATCTTGTATTCAGACAGGGTTTTGCTTATTAAGTTTATCTATATAGGTGTCATTCCTGAAAAACTGTGACTTTATGCCTAACAGTCACAATTACTCTAAACTTTATTTTGGCCATAATTTCTATGTTAATGGGCCAATTTCAACAAACAAGCCAGGATATTAAAGGTCTAGTCAAGAGCTTTCAGAAAACCAAAAGGAAGTTGACTTAGCTATCTTAGTTTATGCGTAACAGTCACAATTAGTCAAAACCTTATTTTGGCCATAATTTTTCTGTTAATGGGCCAATTTCAACAAACAAGCCAGGATATTAAAGGTCTTGTCACGGAAATGGCTCCAACAATTAGGATGAAAATTTATATTTAGTTAACATTTTGCTTTTCAAGTTTATTTAAATATCTTCTCGCAAAACCATTATTAAAAAAAAAGAAAAAGAAAAGAAAACCTGAGCACAGCTCGACTGCCCGGGTACTACACATTATGCATGTTGTGGTGAGAAACCAAGGCATAACATCTAGACAAACATTTTTGAAGGCGATTTTAACACATTGTAAACACATGGCATCTAGTATCATGGGAATGAAGTGTCGTGAGTCATATTTTTGCCTTTTCTGCTCTCTTGAATTAAACATTTGAAGGCCTGCATAGTACATGTACTGCTATGCCATGAACAATGAGCTTTTATCATGCAATGTGGCATTTGAAAGTTCTCAAGTAGAGCAGGACATTCTTTTGGTGAGGATGAATTATTAGTTTTAATGAATTGCTGTTTGATTTTTTGGATTTGATTGACAGTGAAAACAATCACGATTACGCTGAAGCAATTTATGAAAGTGCAACTGTTGATTTTAATGACTGCAAAAATGAAGAAAATGATTTTGTTCAGCAAGGCACGCTGCAAACAAAGAGAAGAAACACTGCCCCTTTATTCCAGTAACACATGTGTGACTTCAGCCCACATTCACTGGATAACATTTTGTCATGTGCAATGCTGGCAATATTTTCCATTGTTTTTTAAATTTAAAAATTGGTTTTTAAAAATCAGTTCTTTTACTTGTAATTAATCATTTTTGATATGATAAAATACAAAATCTGAATTTTCATTTTGAACCTAAAATACCAATCTTATAGGCAGTGACTAAAGTTAATTAGTGCATACAACACAATCCTCTTGTATACTTATTATGGGGTTTTTAAATCTTACAGACATAATTATTATTTATTTATGCCAACAAACTTACTGTTGGTGTTTTTCAACATACAAGCCGTGTGTGGGCAATGTTTGAGAGGTAGAACTGGAACTTAAAAATTCAATGCCACAGCTGGGATTTGAACCACAGACCTTCTGCTTACCAGGCGGGTGCTCTAACCATTAAGTTACTGTGACAAACTGCCAGAATGGCATTGAATTCTCAAACCAGTTCGTATTTTCCCTGGTAAACCACAAATGCAGTCTCACATCAGAGACCCCAATGGTGACTTACTATTGCAAGTACTTTATGTCCCAGGATTAAATAACCTTCAGATGGTAATTATTATTTATTTATGCCAACAAACTTACTGTTGGTGTTTTTAAACACACAAGCCGTGTGTGGGCAATGTTTGAGAGGTAGAACTGGAACTTAAAACTTCAACTGCACCCGCCTGGTAAGCGGAAGGTCTGTGGTTCAAATCCCAGCTGTGGCATTGAAATTTTAAATTTCAGTTCTACCTCTCTTATAGACGTAAGTTTTGAGCCAATTACAAAAAGCTGCTGATAAAACCTACATTTTCGGAATACTCTTTAGGAGTTCTATTTAGGTAGGAATTTTGGAATATTCTGCCTAAAACAGAGAACACAGCAGTAAAACTAGAAATGGTATAAAACTTGCATAATCATTTAATTTCTACTATTCTGTTAATCCCACATACTAATTTTTCAGTAAATGAAACACTTCAAAAGAAGAGGTTAATAAAACCTGTATTGCCATCTATTATTTACATTGTTTTTCTATTCATTCCAAACTGTCACACATAGACGAAAGTTCATCCAAATATAGATTAAATATTGTGACTTCAGAATATATAATGCAATAGTGTAATATGTAAAATTTGTTGACTGATTTGAAGTGATAGTATAGTACCGAACTTAGTTTTTCCATAGATCATGTATAACATAAAAAAATTTCCATATTTTACTATTAATTAATTAATTATGAAATATGATTTGAAGCTTTCCTGGCGACGAACATATTCAGGATGCTCTCGGGCTTCGGGCCGGGTGTGGTGGTGGGGGGACATTGATGTTTCGGGAGTGTGCATCTCTCCCATCTTAGGGATGAATGACTAGCAAAAGTGAAGGGACCAGTGCTGTCAGCCAGTGCGTGCTGAGTGGGGGGCGCCCGGTCTGGTGTGGAGGTGGTTCGCCGCTCCGTTGTGATCTGTGTTTTCTGAGTCGGTCGATTTCCAATTTTAGGGCTGGTTTCCGGGATGAACTGGACTGCAATCCAGCGTCCCGGTTCAGTGTACTCTTCTCGGAGGAGATGGCCAGAGCCTCCTTAACCTTCCGTTCCCATAAACCGCTACATTTTGCCACAATGGTCGTTTCTTTGAAGTTAGCTCTGTGGTCTTTTTCAAAGCAGTGCTCCGCCAGCCCTGACTTTTCAGGCTGCATCAATTGTGTGGACTGTTCGTGCTCCTTGACTCTGGTGGAAATGGTCCTGCCGGTTTGCCCTATGTATGGCGTCCCACATTCACAGGCGATACGGTATACCCCTGGTACATTAAGAAGCAGTTTGTCCTTTACCGGCCTCACTAGGTGTTGGATCTTCAAAGGCGGCTTGTGGATGGTTCTGATGCTGTGTTTTGCGAGAATTCTACTGATTCTGCCGGAAAGATTGCCAGTGTATGGGATGCAGGCAGTGGCAGTCAGCTGTTCTGGTGTTTGCTGAGTTTGTGGTTTTCCTCTCTTGACCTTTCACACACGGAACGCTGGATTGCAGTTTGGTCCATCTTGGAGGCCAGCCTTGAAATTGGAAATCGAGGGACTCAGAAGGCACAGATTTCAACGGAGCGGTGAGCCGCCTCCGCACTGGACTGGGTGTTTTCTGCTCGGTGCGTGCTGGCTGACAGTACTGGTGTAATAAGCCAACACTTTCTCCCGTCCAACTCTCTTTCTGTCTCCCCTTTCAAGAAAAAAAAAAAAAAAAAAAAAAAAATTGCTAGTCATTCATACTGAGGATGGGAGAGATGTGCACTCCTGAAACGTCGATGTCTTTTCGGCACTACACCTGGCTCGAAGCCCGAGAGCACCTTGAATATAATTAATTATGGTTTCAAACAGGTTAAATTGGTTTCTAGAATCAAAAAATTTAATTTCCCCATGTCAAGCTGGATTTAGAGAGTTCCACTCTACAAATGAACAAGTCTTACTTCTCAGTCAAGAAATCAAAGACTCCTTCAATAGAAAAGAAGATAATTTATCAGTTTTTATTGATTTTCAAAGTGCATATGATTCTATATGCAGAACAAAACTACTAAAGAAAGTAAAAAAAATAGGGATACAAGGTCCAATGTTTTCATGGCTATGTCATTTCCTAACACAACGCTTTATTGCAACTAGATATGGAAGAAACATATCTAAATACAAACAAGTACACCATAAGGCGCAGTGCTTAGCACAACACTTTTTAATATATCTATTAACGATCTGCCACAACAAACACAAGAATCAGGTGTGAAGTGTGCACTATTTGTTGATGACTTAGTAATGTGGACTTCAAAACCAAAAAGCAAAAGTACAGAACTAGAAAAAACCATGCAACAATCCTTAACCAAATTACAAAGGTGAACCAAAGAAAATTTAATGACTGTTAACAAAATCAAACTACCAAATCTTTTCACTAAGAAAAAAGCCACTAAAAATAAAACTAAATTTTGAGGGTCAACAATTACCAGAAACAAAGGAAGCAAAGTATTTAGGAGTTACATTTGAAGCTAAACTTACATGGACCAAACAAATAGAAAATGTAATACAAAGAGCAGAGAGGCACATTTCACTGTTAAAACGTCTAACAGGAATGAAGTGGGAATGTTCCAGAGCAACTCTTAACACAACACACAATGTATATATTGGTGCTGTTTTTTATTTGAGGGGTGGCTTCTTGTTTGAGCGATGTGGCTCTTATTTCCCTCAGGGCGTGGTAACAGATGGAGTGAACATACACTCGGGTTTAACTTTAGTCAAACATTTTATTTGCACCTTGTTGTTCACAATTTTTAAATCGTATCACAGTAGAAAATCTTCTTTTAGCGGATCAACTTCCCTAGCATCGCCAAAATTTAATTAAAGGTCTCTAAACACTTAGTAAATTCACTTTTATTATTTCATGACGCATACACATAAAAATGCATCCATCCATGCCGAATACGGAGACACTAGTGTCCAGTTTTTTGGCAACGTTTTGACGCGACACCGCCTTTTTCATATTCATTCGCGCTATTCATCTGCGCATGTGTCCATCAAATAGTTCTTTATCATTAGGGAAGCAATCTCTAATCATCCTCCCCTACTTTTATTATGGAACACAGACAATTCTAATATTTATACACATATATTAAAATCATGTATGGAAAGATTTATGACGTCTTTGTGCAAACTTAGTTGTTCTTAACAATGAACCTTATCGACATGTTTTCATCATTTAATTATCTCAAACCAACATCAAAAAAACGAATTACACTTTTAACAAACATTTACATGAACGATTTTCTTTTGGGGTCTTCTAATATTCTGTCTCACATGCCCCTTGTTTTGTTTTTCAAGTTGCCACCCATATTTACAATCTTGAAACACAATACAATAGTTCTCCCTACTCCTCTGATGCAATCACTTTGTACAATATTTTGTTTTTCTTTTTCTTTACAGTCTTCTTCGCTGTTTGTCTTTGTCTTTTGTTTTGGTATGGCACAGCATGTCTTCGTAAATTTCACATGTTCAGTTACTACACAATACGTGTTCGATTATTATACATCACATATTCAGTTATTATACAATACATATTCAGTTATTTACTCAGGGGTCTCCGTCTAAGGGATATGTGAATGGCGACCACAAGGTACCCAAGCTGAGCAGAACATTACTTCCACTTACTGGTGTTTTGCTCCTCACTGTAACTTTTCTATCTGACCTTACCTTGGTCATCTCTTGTTCTCTTCCGACCCCGATGCTATTAGGGTTCCTGAGGGCTAGGGAGTCTTTATTTTTCCAATCTCTCCATTTCTCTAATTTCTCTATAAATTCTTAACCCCTAACATGCTGACCTGTCATGGCATGTAATATGTCCTCTGATTGGTAATCAGAGGATATGGCCGGTGAATTTATTTTGATAAGTCTCCCGGTCAGGTCGGTGAGACCCGTAAACCAACGACAGGTGTGGTCCTCCAGACATTCTGGGGGTTGTGAGAGGGCGATGTGACCGCCAAAACATAAAAATATGGTGCTCTCTAAAAAGCGGTTACATTTACTGCTAAGTCTCTTCAATATATTGGAGAGCAAGAGGATTAATGACTTCATTGTCAGAAATCCAGCATTAGCTAACAACATATTTGTGAACAGAGTTTCTCTAAATTGAACTGTGTTTAAAGTCTGTATTGCAATATGTTATGTGACGATCACTTGGTGTATCTTCTAAGGCCATGCACTTCAAATTTATCACCAAATATCAATAGACTATTTAAATGTAAGGAGTACCAAACAAGTCACTAATGAACAGATGTTTATCGCATAGGATTTGAAAGTGCTTTCGTAAATCAAACGCAACATACATATCACCAACCCACCACTGCAACATCCTCTTCCACAAAAGTTGGACATCTCTGATTTAAACCAATTGAGGGCCATTCCTCTCTGAGTTGAGATAGTTATGTAAGTATATACATATCTGGCAGTTTGTCACAATAGCTCAGTGGTTAGAGCGTCCGCCCGGCAAGCGGAAGGTCTGTGGTTCAAATCCCAGTTGTGGCATTGCATTTTTAAGTTCCAGTTCTACCTCTTAAACTTTGCCCACAAACGGCTTGTGTGTTTAAAAACACCAACAGTAAGTTTGTTGGCATAAATAAATAATAATATACATTAGATTTTAGTCAGGATTTTGGCCCTAATTTTGATTCCAGTATTCCTTGATACACTAAGTTACCCTAAAGTAATTTGTTTAGAAAAATGAAGGCAGAAAATATAGCCAAGATTTTTGTTTGATTTCCAAAACAGGAGAGTGGTACACAATTTGACTTTGGGATGATTGTTTGTTGACAGCGACGGTGATGGAGGTGTATTCTGTGGTGTGGCGCAAGGATGGGCATGTACTGTTTGTGGACGCTTTGCAGCAAGTGAAGGAGCCTCGCTATCGACGTTTCCACACCAACAACAGCCTTGTCATCAGCAGTGCTCGTAGCGATGACATGGGCCATTACAGCTGTGAGTTCAGTTCTGATCCAGTGGTGAAGCTGGAACACGAGGTCATTATACCAGGTGCGTAAGACCTTGAACACTGTACCATGTTGGCAGAGTGGGGTTTTCACAGCCCAGGTCTCTTATCATCTCATGAGATGCAAATAGCATCTTATCACTAAATGTTGAGGGTGATCATTTTCACTAAATTTAAAATGCATCAGTCTTATACGACATACCCATATTTTACCCACTGGAAAAATGCAAGTATTGCTTTCTTTACTACATACTCAAAGACTCCACCCAAATATTTGATGCTGAGATTTGAACAAAAATACATTCTTTGAAAGTCCTTCATTCTAAAACAAAAAGCTCTTTACTTTCTGTACTATGTATAGTAAGTAGAGGAAGTATTGTTGTTTTCTAGTGCCTTGCATCTGGCAATGAAGCCATTAGCATTCGTGCTTTCCAATACGTCGGTGGATCTAAATACCATCTATTTAGTCCTCCCGGCTAGGTCCGATGGACCCGTTGACCAACGATAGGTGTGGTCCCCCTTGCAAAAAGGGGGTTTAAGTCGGGTGATGTAACTGCCACATTGTAAAACTGGTGCCCGTTAAGAAAACAGTTACATGAAAGCCACATACATGAATATGAGTCCTAAAGATAAACATTCCGGAGTTAAAACTGTCCCCCAATCGGATCTCCGGGTGGGGACAACTTTAGGCAAATTTCATCACAATTCCAATACTTTAAGAGGAAGTATTGTACTCCATACAGAAATTCCAAATTGAGATATCATTGGAAATATATGTTTTGAGACCCCCTGAAACCAAAAAAAGCATTTTTGGTAAAAGGTACATTTGTGTGTGTGTGTGTGGTATTTAAGTTTAATGTCTTTCAAGGATGCGACATGAAGATTTTGAAGATAATTCCTCTGCCCTAAACTACCCTTTACATGAAAATTTTGATTTTCTTGAAAATGGTTCTTAACGATTTTGACAAAAAGGGCATACCTATGTTTGATATTTTTTGTGGCAAATGAAACGTATATTTTGAATTTTCTGCTATAGCCTATGTTGTCCTGTTTACTCTTGATGACTTTTGCATACATGGTAAGCTGTAAGAGATAGATGATATCTTACTATACAAAAAATGTGCATCTCTTAAGAGGTAGAACTGGAACTTAAAAATTCAATGCCACAACTGGGAAGGTCTGTGGTTCATATCCCAGTTGTGGCATTGAATTTTTAAGTTCCAGTTCTACCTCTTAAACTTTGCCCACACACGGCTTGTGTGTTTAAAAACACCAACAATAAGTTTGTTGGCATAAATAAATAATAATGTACATCTCATTAAAGCATACAATTTTTGTGGAATGAATTTCAAAGATATTCCATATTTGTGCAAGTTTCGCAATACTTATACTTTTCACAAATGGAAGAGTGTTATTAATTTTTTTGTATCTTAGCCATGCAAAGTGAAGAGAACTTGAAAGCTTTAAAAGATTTGACTATTGCACAAAGCCTACTGTATTCCCATATTCCCCTGTACATACAGGGAAATAAGCAATAAGATAATTTCTGCAAATGTTTATCTCAACTAACACGAAGAAGGTATAGGAATAAGAGTTTGTAAGAATGATTAGTACAAGAGAAGAGAAAGTCATGTGAGTGCAACACATCAGATTTTTTAGAAAAGGCTGGTGCGTGTATGTGTGCATACGTGTGTGCGTGCACTTGCATGCACGCCCATTAACAACGTAACTTGAAAACAAAAGTGTGTTTGATATTTATATTCAGCATCTTCCAAGGGTGTAACACTAAAATTGGGGTGGACCTCCCCATTCCAAATTACCTTTAAATTGAAATTTTTTTAAAATGGCTCTAATTATTTTGATTCAATTACCATATCCTCTAGATATTTTCGTACCAAATGAGATGTATATCTTGAATTCTCCGGTAACAGTCTCTGAAGTTCTGTTGATTCTGGATGACTTTTGAATAACTGGTCAATCATAAGAAGTAGGCAAAATCTTGCATAAAAATGTGGATCTTATGAAAGCACGCAATGTGTTTGTGGAGTACACCATTTCTTATACATTCCTCATTATTGGTTTGAATTTTCTAATTCTTATGCTTTTCTCAAATGGCAAATCAGTATTAGTTTCTTCCTTCCTCATGATGCAAAGAGAATGTAATTTCAAAGCCATCACATAGCGACCAGCTTTCTAAAGAACTATCACTTAAGCCTCGTTCTCCTATTCCCATTGTACCTACAAGGAAATAGACAACTACAAATGTTTAGCTTAACATGATGTAGGCAGAAGAGTAAATGTTTATAAGAAAATTTGTACAGGAATGAATAGAGAAAGTGATATAAGTGCAACATAGTACATTTTTTTATATACAGGATGTCCCCAACCTTTAGGGCCAAAATTATACATATGATGGAGACTTCTAAACTGAGTAATTTGACGTAAGGAACTGTTGTTCAGAAATGAATACTTTGGATGCCAGATCTTGAAGATCAGTATTGCAAGCTGCTTTGATTTTGACACTTATAACCAACTTCAAGCTCACAGCAGATGTTCAAAATGGAAGCCACCTACCTGAATACTTACATTACAACAACACATGACAATTATTATTTTATTTATACCAACAAACTTACTGTTGGTGTTTTTAAACACCACGAACTGGTTTGAGAATTTAATGCCATTCTGGCAGTTTGTCACAATAGCTCAGTGGTAGAGCAGCCGCCCGGTAAGCGGAAGGTCTGTGGTTCAAATCCCAGTTGTGGCATTGAATTTTTAAGTTCCAGTTCTACCTCTTAAACTTTGCTCACACATGGCTTGTGTGTTTAAGAACACCAACAGTAAGTTTGTTGGCATAAATAAAATAATAATTACCATCTGAAGGTTATTTAATCCTGGGATATAGAGTACTCTACAATAGTAAGTCACCATTGGGGTAATTTGTCTCTGATATGAGACTGCCTTTGTGGTTTACCAGGAGAAATACGAACTGGTTTGAGAATTTAATGCCTTCTGGCAGTTTGTCACAATAGCTAAGTGGTGGAGCAGCCGCCCGGTAAGTGGAAGGTTTGTGGTTCAAATCCCAGTTATGGCATTGAATTTTTAAGTTCCAGTTGTACCTCTTAAACACATGACATTTTGTGGCACCTTCTCCAAAATCCCAAATTTGTTGCACAATAATACTGGTTACTAGGAACCTAGCAAGGGGTTCCTGTTCAGTTTCTATTAGGAGTTTCATACACAAACATCTGCATGTGACCCCACAATAAAAAGTCCAGTCCATCCCACGCTACGGAACCTCTCCTTCCAATCCAGCGATCAGAAAAGTTATTATTCATGCGAGTACAGACATCATGCTTGAAGTGTCTGCTGCAGCATACATCAAATGGTGCGCTTGAGTGTGTGTGCTTTGGACCTTAGCAGACCCACACTGCCCATAACAGCAGTACCTGCTAGCTCTGCTTGGGACAGTGTTGAGGCTTTACAACATGCATACCATTGGAAAAAGCAAAGCCACTTTCATATTTGCGGTCTCTTAACATAAGCACAGAGATTAATAACTATTGTGATATATTGGATGCACTCTCAGAGGAGTTTAATGGAACATTTTCAGATTTGTAAGCCTTCAAATATCAATTGCATCTCATTTCCTTGCCCTATTCTGTTGATTCCGAGAATGTTCCTGTTGAATGTCAACTGGAATTTACTGATTTATGTTGTGATTCAGATCTAAAAGAGGCGTACAGTGATACTAATATTGTCAGTTTTTATTGAGCCCTTGATCCACAAACATACCCAGGATTTCATAAATTAGCTGCAGAAATTATGTGTATGTTTGGCATTATGCATCTCTCTCGCGTCTTGCTTCTGCAACTGTTTCTCCAAATACTAAGATGCTGGAAAAGCACAAAATTGGCATAGTAAATGCATACTTGAGTTCAAAGTGTGACCACAAGTAGAGGTTTTAATGTGGAGCTATTTTTATTCTATGTTACAGGAGCAGTTTGTCTCCTTTTGAATTGTAAAGTTAAAAGTTCAATCAATATCCCTTACCTTTTGTGGTTTTAATATTTTGGTTTTAGAATATTAATTTGTTTTTGAATAATTATGTTATTATTACAATTCATATTAAAACCTTATGATCACAAAATTGATGTAAATACTTTTAAAGCAAACAAAAAGAAACAATAATAAAAGGAGTTGACTTCATGTTTTACTTAACGCCACTGCTACCTGTGTGTATACCATAGTCTGTCTTAGAGCACTTCATGCCGAGTGCTGCCAAGGTCACGAAATTGCGCTTGGGTTGATACCATTACATTAAATGCATGTTGGCAAGATCCTGTGATGAGTAACACTCCATCTTCAACAGTCATGCATTGTGAATAAAATAAATAAGAAATGCAAGTACTAGGCGGTTTGTTGTGCAAAAAAATAATAAATGAAAGTGCCAGGCAGTTTATTATGAAAATGAAAGCAGCTTTAGAAAGGTTTCTCTTATTCACTTTCAAGATCACCTGATGTCTAAAATATTCATTTCTGACCACAAGTTCCTGATGCGAAAATGCTCAGTTTACAAGTCTGTCTGATCCTACACCTGTATAGTTTGGCTGTAGTATAGCTTATGTCTGTCTGGAAGAACAGTGCTGAAGGTAATGGGAGTTTTTTTGGTGGAGTTTTATTGAACTCCCACACATCAGCTTAAAAGGCCTATTGTTAGGGGTGATGGTTTTTCGCATTAGGAATAAAGTGCGAACTGCATATAAAATGGCTATACTTGCATATTTACATTGTTAATGATCAATTAATTCACTTTAAACGTGTTTTGAATATGCATTAAAATGTGAAATCCACCTAAAATACTAAATGAGTATCGAAATGTGATATAAATATGAAATGGACTTGTTTTTTTTTTAAAAGAAAAGCGTATTATATGCGCTTTAGTGATAATATTAACAAGTTTGCTTCCACAAATAATGTATCCATGTGACACTGAAAAGCTTGGTCGCAGGTACGAAATTGAAGAAATAACACGTCTTATACCTCACCCATCCCATCCATCGAAACGGTTTATCTCAGCCAAAGTCTATTACTTATATTTATTGATATTTCATTATATTTGTTGTATTTTATTGCATTTAGGCAGTATTTTCTTACAATTATGAATTTAATATTAAATTTATTTTTTAAAAATAACCCTCTTACCTGGCTTAACTTAAAATATATATTTTCCATAAAATGCTACAAAACACTATATAAGAAATGTGAAAATGCTATAAAGTGTTAAATAGTAAAATCAAAATGCTAAATTTATAATTTCAGAGTGCTAAAAATCACCATCCCTACTTATTGTGCAACCCCTTGGAAAAGGCGCTGTCATTGTTTCCTAAAATCTGTTTCTGCAGTATTCTTTCCTAAATCTTCCTTGGCTGTAGAAAGGGCAGTCTGTTTTTTGCCAGGAATGGATAAGAGGATATGTGAGGAGGCAGGTTTTTCATCCTCTTTGCACATTCTGCAGAGGTGTTGTTGTTGTTAGCTAATCCTAGATTTCTGGCAATGAAGTCATTAATCCTCTTGCTCTGATGATATTGAAGAGAGCAATAGCAGTAATGGTAGTCGTTTTTTAGAGAGTACCATATTTGTATGTTTTGGTGGTTACATCACTCTCTCACAACCCCCAGAATGTCTAGAGGACCACACCTGTCGTTGGTTTACGGGTCTCACCTACCTGACCGGGAGAGTTATCAAAATAAATTCACCGACCATATCCTCTGATTACCAGTCAGAGGACGTATTACATGCCATGACAGGTCAGCATGTTAGAGGTTAAGATTTTATAGAGAAATGGAGAGGTTGGAAAAATAAAGACTCCCTAGCCCTCAGGAACCCTAATAGCATCGGGGTCGGAAGAGAACAAGAGATGACCAAGGTAAGGTCAGATAGAAAAGTTACAGTGAGGAGCAAAATACCAGTAAGTGGAAGTAATGTTCTGCTCAGCTTGGGTGCCTTGTGGTCGCCATTCACATATCCCCTAGATGGAGACCCCTAAGTCATTGCTATAATTGTATGTTACCTCATCATCACGCAAAATGGACAAACCGATTTCTATGAAAATTGGTATTGGTATGAACTAGGTGCGTTTAAACATTGTTTCTTTCAGTTAAATACCTAGCTAGTCATGTTTTACTATGAACTTACTTATTAAGAAGTGGTAGTGGACCGGAACGCTCCCCCCCCCCCCCCCCCCCCCCATTGAATATTTCTAAGATCCGCACTTGTTGTAGGGGTTACCTATTTAAATCAGGCTAGTTTACCATATATTCAGGGGTGTTCATCCTTATAAAGTCCTACTTAAATAGATATTTCCTGAAGTGACCACGTTATAACTACTTACCTCATTCCTCTTCTGTCCAATCTCAGGAGAGATGAGGAGAAAGTGCTACATGGAGTTTCCAGACTTGTCTTTGTCCTTGGGGTATTTATCTCTGATGTGAGATTCCCTTGTGGTCTACCAGGAGAGTACGAATCAGTTGGGGAATTTAGTGTCATACTGGCAAGTTGGGGATGGTAGCTTAGTGGTTAGAGCAGCTGCGTGCGAAGTGATAGTTCCGTGGTTCAAATCCCGGCTATGGCATTGAATGTTTCAGTCCTGATTCTACCTCTTAATACTTACCTCATTCCTCTTCTGTCCAATCTCAGGAGAGATGAGGAGAAAGTGCTGCATGGAGGTTCCTGACTTCTCTTAGTCAAGGTCAAGTTTATCTCGTGATTTTCTGTTTTTACAGAGGATCGGGCAGTACAAGCACTGATGTAGTATAGGTCATGAGGTGAGACATGAACAATGACTATAATGACTACTGCAACAGCATGATGCAATTGAAACAATTGCAATTCACATGAAAGTAATTGTTGGCACATACCCATAGTTATAGCGAAATCACTTTGTTCATTATAAATTGTTATACATATATAATGTCATTAGCAATATGCACTAAACCTGTGCTAGTGAACTTCACTCCTTGGTGGACGGAAATGTTATGACTTCTGCACATACATGATTGTGCAACTTACCCCACCATAAAGCTTTCAGATGAAGAGTGCCACTGTGCAGAAATTGCCCTTGTCTTGCCTCACGACTTCTATGTGTACTAGGGGTTCAGGGCCAACATGGGGTATCTCAGTACCCTTTAAGACCCCCTCAGTAAGATTATCAGCTTCAGTGGTGAAACAACCTGATATCTCATGCTGCTAATGAAGAAATTCTGACATCCTTTTTAAAAAAAAATTCTCTACCACGTACATAGCAGATAGAGAAGGTATTGTATTCCACTCCAAAAATTCTACATAGAGATTTCACCAGAAATAATGTGAGATTCCCTGAATCCAAACAAAGTATTTTAAAAAAAATGTATGTAAGCACGTGTGTATGCCTGTCTGTCTGTGCGTGGTTTTTTTTTTGTAGTATTTAACGCCCACTTTTACTACTGACACTGATGATACATGGAATGAAGAAGGAGCACCGGAGGAATGAGATGGCAGGGAAACCGGAGAACCCGGAGGAAACCCGCAATAGCACCACTTCGTCCACCACAAATCCCACATGTGCCTCGGATCGAACCAGGGCCGCTTTGGCGAGGAGCGAATGGTCAAACCACTTGGCTACAGCGTGGCCTGCGAGTGCATGTGTCTGAAAACATAGCTCCAAAACAAAGAATCAAAGAATATTGTGTCTTTAAGTTTGTCATCCCACAAGGATATGACACGAAGATTTTCAAGCAAATCCTTTCATCCCAAATCCCTCTTCACATGGAAAATTGTTAAAAATGTTGATTTTCTCAAAAGCGACTCAACAATTTTTATTAAAATGTATGTTTAAGATATTTTCATGACAAATGAAAGGTATGTGTATCTTGAATTTTCTGGGAATAGTCTGTTAACCTTTTCATGGGCCGTTCTACTCTACAATGTTATAAGTTTGCTTTTGCGTGCATAATAATAATTTATAGATGTATTTTATACAAGTCTTTTTTAAATTTTTATTTTCACTACTTTCAAAACATCAGGGTGGAAGTATACTTCCCACGACCTATGTGAAAGAGAAAAGCCTTAGGTTACATCAAACATTTGCAGCTCGTATGCTGTATGTAAGTACTATATTGTAATAAAACTACAAATAGGTAAAATTATACATTTTTTTATGTAAATTGAACCCTTCCATAAATTCTTTCTCTCATTTCAGCCCTTCATTTAGGTATTTTCCATGGAACTTTCTAAAACAAGGATGAGCAGATAATGGAACATTACGACCTATGCACATGTACATGTTCTTTTATCTTGTGCTTTGGTGGAGACATACATCTGTATGACCAAATTGGGTAAATTACTTTGTTTCTAAAACAAGGAGCTGCAGCCACAACCCCTTCAAGCTTCTGATGTTTTATTTTCTCTTTGAGTCCTCTTAGAAGTGACACTAGGATGCATTCAATTTTTTCCTGATTTTGTTGAAGTTTCCGCTACATGCCAGCACACACTAGAAGTGATCAGCAGGCTTCCCATTTAAATCTGCTTCATTCTGAATGAGTTTTGTTTAACTGATAAACCATAAGAGATAGACACAGTCTTACTGCACAAAAAATGCAGATCTCATTAAAGCCACAATTTGTCCAATACACTTTCCTTGTGGTGTTAACCATTTTCGAGATATTCCTTGTTATTGGTTAAAATTTTTCCAACTCTTTCACTTTTCACAAATGAGAAATCTTTATTTGTTTTTTTTTTATACCTAATTATGCAAAGAGAATGGAATGTCAATGTCGTAACATAGCAACCAGCTCTTAAAAGATTTGACAATCACTTAAGCCCAGTGTATTCCCCTATGCTTGTTTTATGGTCAAGGAATACAACCATTTCTACAACTGTTTATCTTGATTAACATGAAGTAGATAGAGGAATAAGCTCTTTTTTAGAATATTTTGTTGAAGAGTGGGTAGAGAAAGTTATTTAAATGTTATACGAGAGGGTGTCAAAACATAACCGCAGTTGTTTTTTTACTGGAAAAATAATTTTTACTGGAAAATGCTGCTCACCTTTATTCAAATTGCATTATACACCTTCAAAGTATTCTTCCTCAGACACAATACAATTCCAGCATTCAGTCCAATGTTCAAAACACTCCCTGAAGCCCGTTTTTGATAGTTTGTTGAGTACACCCGAAATTTTATTGTTTACTCTTGATCACTCTGAAAATGATGACCCGAAGCTCTTTTTTTACTGCAGGAAATAGGTGGAAGTCACACGGGGCTAGGTTTGGTGAATAAGGTGGATGTGGCATCACCTCAGTGCATAATTCAGTGATTGTTTCCTGAGTCTTAATGGCACGATGAGCGTGGGCATTATCCTGATGAAGGATCCATGCCATTTGAGCAAGATTTGATCATTTTGTTGTAATTTTCCTCCTTAATGGACCCTTCAGCATCTCAGAATAGCAATTCGCAGTAACATTACATTGCTTATCCACCACATGATCGTAAACAATGTCTTGCTTATTGAAAAAGACAAGATGCATCACTTTTCGTGCACTTGTTTGAACTTTCGCCTTTTTGGGTCTTGGATTTGAAGGACGCTTCCATTGGGCAGTTTCCTGCTTTGTTGTTAGCTAATGCTGGATTTCTGATGATGAAGTCATTAATCCTCTTGCTCTTCAATATTTTTTCACTTGAAGAGAGCAATAGCAGTAATAGTAACCGCTTTTTAGAGATCACCATATTTTTATGACTAAAAACCTAAAAGCTCTTTCGACCGCTGTTTTGTTGTCCACCAAGATCTCTGCAAGTCTGGCAGGCAGCTTCACAGAGTGTCAGAGGTGTGCTACAGAGGAACACTCTAGCAGCATGTGATAGACTGATAAAAGGTTGTCGCATAGCGGACAAAGAGGAGCAGGATCCCTTCTAAATAGGTAACCATGCAAAAAATTGCAGTGGCCTATTCTCAACCGAGCCTACCTAACCTCCTTGCGACAAGATATGTGAAAAGAGGTTACCCAGTTTATCGGAAGTGCTTTCACTTATTAGCGCTTATAACTCACAAGCTTATTACAGCGGAGAGCTGACCACTCTTCGTGCCAGGATGGATTCTCTGCTTCAAGAAAAACATAATGAAGGGAGACAGAATTTTGGGAGAATTGACAGCATCCGAATTAGCAGACTCTCAGACCTACTGGATGAAGATGGTTCAACACCAGAGTTTCCCCTGACATTGACACACTTCTTAAACATATACCATTACCAGTAAATTCTAAAATTCTATGATTTAACCTGTTTCTGAATAACAGTATCATTCAACTTGGTGGATGCCTCCAGTTTGCTCAATTACCCAGAAACCCGACATATTGCAGTCGGTGAACACAGTATTAAGTTCCAGGATACGCGCATCCTTGCATCTACCATACATTACCATGCCCGACTACAGCGAGAGGCTATTGAAATTTACAAGCACCCTAACAACTTTAATAAGAAGGAAGAGGCCTTAAGATTAAACAGCAACTGGCATCCGGTCATAGAACATCATAAGAAGCAGGATAGCAAGGTAAGCCAATCAGAAGAGCCAAGAGCCAAGAGCCAAGAGCCAAATCAGGTCGCTCGGGTTTACCCGAGCGGGATATATGCCCACGGTACCTATCCATTTAGTATGGATTTACCCGTGAGGTATGAAAGATGTAGTCATTTTACAAGCTATTTTTGTCAGTGTCAGCCAATGGTGATGATTGGTTACTCTCTCTTGCTATAGACTAGGGATATGAGTGCCAGTTAGAATGTCTACCCATCCTGGGGCACCCATGCCCCTCTGCTCACTTAGCAAAGGTCAGCTTGTCTAACCAGCAAGTCAAGCAGTGTCAATTTAGCGAGAAACCGAATGCATTGGAATGTTTGGTGAAATGAGGAAGCAGTGAAGCTAATTAGCCCAAGACATCCTTGGGTAAACGATAGCTTTTGCGCCTCCTGGGAAGATGGGGATCATATTGTCCCAGGGTATTCACCAGCTGGTTAGGGTGTGGTGTAAGTTTCGCATACATAGAGCGGGCTCTATCTCGCACAACATCCACAATATATGGAATGCCAGAATGAGTGTGGAGAATATGGGAAGAAAATCTACGGTCAGTATCGTAAATCATCCTAAGGGCCCTGTTCTGCACGACTTGCAGTCTGCGGATGGTGGTTTGAGCCACGAATCCCCATGCCTCGCATCCATACAGGATCAGGGGAGGGATGATCGCACGATAAATGCGTAGTTTAAGTCGTATAGGCATAGTTGACCTAAAGATGGGATAGAGCTTTCCCAGAGCTCCGTGACCTTGGGCAGCTTTAGCTATGACATGTTTGGTGAAGGTAAGTCCTCGGTCTAGTTGTACACCAAGGTACTTGGCTGTGTTGACCCAAGGGATTCTCCTCTGACCAAGTGTCAGGTCCCTTTCTGGTCTCCAGGAATGAATTTTGCCTAACACAAAAGCAGAGCTTTTCTGTGGACTGATTCCCATTCTCCATTTTTCACTCCAACTCTCAATGGCATCTAGGTGTCTTTGCAATGGGGGAAGGCAGTAACGTAGATTTTTGTTACGGGCCAGTATGAGGACGTCATCGGCATATTGGCACGTAACGGTGCTGGGTTCAACGGGGAAGTCAGACATGTATGCGGCAAAGAGCAGTGGCGATAGAACACTACCTTCCGGTACTCCGGCCGCTATTGGTCTGATAGTTGATAACCTGCCCTCCACTCGCACCCTGAAAGTGCGGTCACGGAGGAAACTGGCTATGAGGGTCAGGTAGGGGGAGGGGAGATTTGCATCTCTAAGTTTGTACAGTAGGCCCTGGTGCCATGTTGTTGCAAAGGCCTTATCCACATCCAGAAGTACTGCGACAGTTTTGAAGTTTTCCTGGAAACCCAGGGCAGCCTTCTCAACAAGACGCAGGAGCTGTAAGGTAGTGGAATGGCCTTGACGGAATCCGAACTGATGATCCGGAATGAGCCTCCTTTCCTCAAATAGAGGAGTTAGACGGGACAGTAGAAGTTTTTCAAAAATTTTTGAAATTATTGGGAGTAGACTTATAGAACGGTAACTTGATGGAAACTTGGGATCCTTGCCTGGTTTCAATATGCAAATCATCCTCGCTTCCTTCCAAGCAGTAGGGAAGTGTCGGAGATACAGGCAAGCATTGTAAATTCTCGTCAAGTGGATAATGGCTTTGCGAGGCAGGTGTTGTAACATATGTGTCGTAACACCATCATATCCAGGGGATTTGTTGGGTTTGAGACACCTAATTTGCGAGGAAACTTGCCTTGGTGTGACAATTGGTATGCGAGTCGCCTCGTGAGGTGGTGGAGGATCCTCATAGAGGTAATCCACCGTTGCCTCAACTAGTTCTGAAAAGTCCTCGTCTTCTATGTCCTCTCGGGGCTCAAATTGGGACTCTAAATAGTCCGCGAAGTCAGTGGCTTTCTCTTGCGGTTCGAAAGATAATCTCCCGCGAGTGCCATGTATAGGATGCTGATATAGCGTTTTGTCCCTTCTCAGGGATTTAATTATCCGCCAGGGCTTCTTTTCAGAGAGGTTTACGTTCCTCATGGTGTTTTCCCAGGCCTCTTTGCGATGTGCACGTAAGAGGCGTCTAGCCAGGGTCTTAAATCGCAGATAAATTGCCTGCAATCTGGGATGGCGGAAACGCTGCCAAAGCTTCCGAACTGTTGACTTAGCTCTCAGCAACAGTCGGAGTTCGTTTGGGATGGTTGTGGGGTTAGGAGTATTACAAGGAATGCGGTAAGTATGCCCTCGTATCACATTTGATATTTGTCGGGAGAATGCATTTGCCGCTAATTCTAACGACTCGATAGAATTTATATGCGGTCTGGGATCCACTGATTGGTTCAGTTCAAGGACGGCTGCATCCCAGTCTACCTCATACGACCAATCAGGAGTTACCAATGCTGACATATTAACATTGGTGTCGATTAACACAGGATCGTGGTCAGAATCCAGTTCATTGACTGTCGTCAGGTCTATATGGAATCTAAAGTTTTTAGTGACCATAATATCCAGCACGTCCGGTCTCCCTCGGGCAGGATGAAAAGTGGGCTCTCTCGGTCCATGAGCTATGAGGCTTGGGTTACCGCTTATAAGGCGGAATAGTCCTCGCCCCTTCGCATTGGTGGCACGACTATGCCAGTTGGCATGTTTTGCATTTAGGTCACCTGCAATGCAGACCACAGGGTGGAGGTTTAATAAAGCCGTGTAATCTGCTTCATAGAAGCGGTGATCAGGGGGGTCATATGCCACTATCAGCAATGTATCTAGACCACCTAAAGATAGCCTGACCAGCAGCATAAGAGAGATAGAACCTCCTGCACCAGCCACCACGCCTCTGGACGCCCCGGGCCAATCAGCGCACGTTGCGCATGGTATAAATGGAGCCCCACACCTAGTACCTGGGTATACACATTCACAACCGACTGAAAATTAAGATACACTACACGCGACTACTCAACAAGACACGACCTGGTCACTCAACACTGACTTACTTAGCACGACTAAATGGACGAGGACTTACGCCACGCATACTACAAAAACTTTACACTGCACTAGTAAGACCACAACTGACTACGCAGCCGTAGCCACCATGCCACTAATCACGACCGAAACAATGGACAAAATAAAATCCTTCGAGAGGAGGTGCCTCAGAACTGCCCACAAACTTTTACTTTCATTTAAGACAAACACACTTTACAACTACACACACACAACACCAATAGACACACACATAGCCAAACTCATGATCAAATACATACACAATGCACACACCAGACAATACAGAAGAACACTCATCAACACCGCACAAAAAATGAAAACCATAACACAAACAGAGAGACACAAAAATCCTCCTCTCATAACACTAATCGACGTTTACGACAAATACCAGCAACAAGAAGAAGACAGACTACAACAACACCTTCAACACTTCCAAAACATCTAAACACATAATAAACATAAACACTTAATATAAAAACACACACATAAACCTAACACACAAACACACATGCATACAAAAGTTACCGATGAGCTGTTGCAGTAGACATACAAACCTGACAAAACTACTAGCACAAACAACTTATACTTCTTAGGCATATTTCTTGGGTAGACGACAGGCCATGCAGCTAGGGATGACCAAACACACACATCACCCATCCAAACACAAAACCCACAACACCAACACGCACAGACGCACTCGCCACTGAAATCCGCCACACGACCAAAAATAAAAACACAAACACTAGGCTGAAGAGGGGTGTCCCTGAACAGCCAGGGCATGTTTTCATTCATTCATTCATTCATTCGTCGACGCATCAGTCGTAGTGATACCTTCCACGAGGAGACTTCGACAACGCCACTGAGGATGTCTACCGCAGTTGTAGACAAAACGTCTGGAAGACAGATCTCCAGCAGACCACGGCATAACAGCCCGGAAGATATTTCTTTCTACAATTTAGACGCCGGCCGTGAAAGCCTACGTAGCTTTATATGTAATTAGTTTAATTTCACTGGTGGAGCAAACCAGTGAAAATGATATTTCACTGATACTGAACTATCATACATTCAAATTATTGTACACCCCCATAATTATCATACGAGTTGGCAACCCTGGTCAGCGGTAAAGCTATAATGGCAGACCAATTTTTGCAAGTAACACAACATTTAAGTGGTAACAAACATTTGAAATTTTCTAGTGCCCCATCCATCAGTGAAAAATATTGGAGAGCAAGAGGATTAATGACTTCATTGTCAGAAATCCAGCATTAGCTAACAACAACAACATTTGAAATTTAATGTAAATTCTTTGTAATAATTGTCAATTTTTGGGATGGAAAATTTAAGGAAGCATGTGTCCGTATACTGTAGTTAAGTACTTGGTAATCCCTTCTACGTATAGTGTCTGGTGAATACCACGTACATTTATATTAGCTCAGCCATTCAGATCTTTAATAAATATTTTATTTGTTTTGGCACATATTTTTGACATTTTCAGCGCATATAAAATAAATATTTTCCAAGCTTTTAGCACCTAAAAATCCAAGCCCTAGTGATCTATAAGGAAAGGAAGCTTGTGAACATGTGGTTGTCTGAAATAGCAAGAGACTATGATATAATCCCATGTTGCCACAAGACATGAGTCACCTTTCTCTCAGGTGCCAAGATTATTTATAGCAGATACTCTGCTGGAAACAATCATGCCAAAGTAGCAAAAGCAACTTAACTTTTGTTAGTCAAGTAACATTGTCCAGTGAGGTATTCCAACAGAAATTGACAGGCTGCATCATTATACAGAAAGGCCTAAAGAATGATACATTGGATTAAAACTATGGGCAAAACCGGGTCTTTCATAAGTAACTGGACATTCAAAAAATTAATACATTTTAATTATTTTTGGATATGCTGTACATATTTATTAATAAAAACATTTCCCAGTGCAATACAGAGTGCATTTGCATAAATTTAAGTTTAAAGTGACATACTGCAACATAAGCCGCATAATTTTCATTGTGTCTACCACTCTAAACAATGCACAAGTGTAGGCAATGTTCCATCTCACCGTTCATGTCCTACAGCATACGAGGAGTGACCATCTGTACTGTAATTATAATTTTGTCCATTTTATGGATAATGTCTGGTTTATGTAGTAGCTACAAAACAAGAATGAACACAGACCTAGCCAATACAGTGATGTTGCTCTCTTGGCATTGCCAGTTTTACGTGCAAGGCAGTTTCGATGTGACAAAGATAGTCATATCTTCCATCCTTGTTGCCCGTTTGCTGGGCAACTGGCAATGCTGCAAGAGCAACATCACTTTATTGCCTAGGCCCATGTTCATTCTTGTTTTGTTGCAAACACACTGTCCTTAATGAAACCCCAAAGGAAAAATTCCAAGGGAGTTAGGTCAGAACATTGCAGAGGCCAAGAAATTGAGCCTGAAGAATTTGTATCCAATACGTCCAGAAATGTAGCATTTTTCATAAGATGCACCATAGAGAAGTAGGAGAAATGCTCAATTCCTGAACAGCTTTGGAGGTTGATTTTTTTGGCTGTCAATGAAAGCACCGTGGACATTTGCTATGTTTTCTTCACATGTTGCAGAAAGATGCCGACCTGATCTTCTCTTTTCTTTTACGGCTCATGTTTCTTGAAACTTTTCACCAACTGAAAGGATGGTCTTCCTGTTAGGCAACAAACTATCAATGGAATAAACACTGAATTTTAATCACACATTTCCCGATCTCAAACCAGGCAGTTAATTTCTTCATTGTATTAAAGTTAATCAGGTACACATCATTTTATTTCTCATTCCACACTTTTAAACAAAACAAATGACAACAAAATAACAAGGCCTTTATAAAGCAGTGATTCACATTGCACAAAAACGCTCTCTAGTGGGCTTTGGTGAGCACATTAGGAATAGAATTGACTGTATGACACCAGGAAAAGTTTTTATTAATAAATACATACAGCATATCCAGAAATAATTAAAATAGGTTGATTTTTTTTTAATGTCCAGTTACTTATGAACGATCCTGTATTTAAAATGCAGATCACTATGTGACAGCCTTAAAATTGCATGCTGTTTGCATATCCTAGAGAAACAATGAATAGTGGCAACAATGGACACCTCAGAAATTGTTAACTCCATAAAGATTTTTATTTGACATAAACTGTGTCCTTTAATGAGATCTATATATTTTATGTAGTAATATTTTGCCTATACCTTACGATTTACCAGTTGTAAAAGTCATTTTGAATGAGGAGGACTTCAAAGAGTATTCATAAAAAATGCAAGGCATATATTTAATTTGTCATATGGTGTTTTAACCAAAATCTCTACAGTCATTTTTGAGAAAATAAAAAATTACAATTTTCCCCTTAAAAGGTAGTGAATGCGGAGGAGTTTTTAAGAAAATCTTTATGCCACAACCTTGAAACATTCTTCTTCTGCTTCAACAACTTCCCTGTTCTGCCACTATTGTTGTGTGAGGAGTTTACCTCGGATCTGAGGCTCACATTTTTCTTATGAATCTGACTTTACTGGGGATTAGCCCAATGCTTAAGGTCCCTATTTTGTCCCTAGGGTACTCCAGTAGATCCTCAGTTCTTGAGGTAGGGATTGGGCATTTGCTCCCAATCCCAAAAGGTTTTGGTTTTCTCATCAATACTTGGGAGGCTGTATGCAGTGGTTTCCCACTGGGCGATGGAGTCGCCACTTCCCTATGCCAATCCTTGGAACATGCTATACTTAAATACCACATTTAGTATCTTTCTGATGTATGATGATAAATATGCACATGAACCTTCTTGTAACGATGTTGTTTTTACTTTCTTTACTATGCGCCAAAAGTTTGATACCAAGATTTCACCAGAAATACATGTTTTTGAGAATTCCTAAATAAGAAGAGATTTTTCAGATGGTGCTTGGGTGTAGTTGAGAACAGCGTGAACAAAAATCTGATGTCTTGCACTCACATAATTATCTCTACTCTTGTACTGACTATTCTTACAAACACTTATTCCTCTATCTTCTTGGTGGAGGTAAACATTTGCAGAAACTAGTGATTTTTTTATAGATGCAAGGGGAATATATGAATATAATAAGCTTTGAGCGATAGTCAAATCTTCTAAAGCTTTGAAATTCCATTCTCTTTGCACAGCCGAACAGATAAAAAAGCAAATAATGGTCTTCCATTTGAGAAAAGTTTAAGTACTGCAAAACTCACACAAATAACAAGGAATATCCCCAAAATGGTTCACTTTATAAAAAATGCATATAGACATAATTTGTGTGTTTTAACAAGATCTAAATTTTTGGTACACTAAGATTTAATCTATCTCTTATGATTTACCAGTTATGCAAAGGTCATCAACTGTAAACAGGACTGCATAGGCTATAGCCAGAAAATTCAAAATATGCATTTAATTGGCCATAAAAATATCTTGAACATATGGCATTTTAATCAAAATCGTTATCATTTTTGAAAAAAATGAACATTTTTGAAAAAGTTTCCATGTAAAGGGTAGTTTAGTGTGAAGGAATCTTCTTCAAAATCTCTGTTGTATCCTGAAAGCTATTAAACTTATGCCAGATTTGGTATTCAACAAACTTTTCGTTTTTGAATTACGCTGTTCACACACACACACACTAATACCTTTTCTAAAACTTGTTTGTTTAATTCAGGAGGCCTCTAGACATATATTTCCGGTGAAATCTTCACATTGAAATTTTGGGTGGAATACAATACTTCCCCTACTTACGTTATGTAACAAAGTAAAAAGTTGGATAAATAGCATTCTTAGTATTTAAACTCGGGATCTTCAAAAGACGTGACACAACGATTTTCAAAAAAATTCTGGGTACTCCCAGCTACTTCCTTTACACAGAAAAAGCTTTTCATAATTGTAATTTTTTCAAAAATGACAACTTCGCATTAAAGTACCATATACTTCATATATTACATGAGAAATAAAATCTGTATCCTAAGTTGCTTGGAATAACCAATGAACTCCACTTTATTTGGAAGGAATATTGTATACCTGGCAAACCATAAGGGATAGGTAAAACCTTATTCAACAAAAAACTATAAAATTAAATGAGACATATTTCACATAACTTTCTTTTTGTGGCTCGACCATTTCTAAGACATCCATTATTATCGGATTGCAGTGGTTTCCCACTGGGCAATGGGGTTCCCACTTCCTTATGCCATTGTAAAGGTTTATTTCAATTAGCATAAGCTAGATACAAGCATAGGCATTTCTAAGATTAGGCTATATAAAATGAAATGACTGGGTAGAGAAAGTTGCTGTAGTGTTTAACGCCCGCTTTTACTACTACGGCACCGCAGGCGGTGACACTGATGATACATGGAATGAAGATGGAGCACCGGTGGAATGAGATGGCGGGGGAAACCGGAGCACCCGGAGAAAACCCGCCCTGACGCCGCTTCGTCCACCACGAATACCACATGCGGGTCCCTGGGATCGAACCCGGGCCGCCTAGGTGGTAGGCGAGCGCGCTAACCGCTCGGCCACGGCGCCGCCGTAGAGAAAGTTGTACGAATGCAGCATATGAGAGTTCTTTTGTATCCAAGGTACTTCAAAGTGTCTCATTTTTGATGAAATACGTTGAATTTTTTAGTAGAATATTCATCCTCTACCTATCATAGTAAGTAGAAGAGAAAGTAAAATGTCTCACATTAAAGAGGTTCTGAGTTAGAATTTTGGTTAGAATGAGTTACCCAAATAGGGTTTTCCCTTATTCTGAAAAGATGAATGTTGGATAGCTCCAAGGTCTAAGGACCCTGGGCTTATGTCAGCTTCAGTTCACTTATCCATTGTCTGATATGAGATTAAAGGACATTAATAAGGGGGAAAAAAGTAAATCATTTAAGTCATCATATCCCATTTTCTAAGCAAGTCGCTTTGCACCCTCCATTTTATACACACAAGCAATGGTGTTAGTTGCAAACAGAACATCCCACTCTGCCCTTTAGGATGATAAGATGAAACTAGCATGATATTTGTCCTGATTTGTGGGACACAATATATTGAAAGCAATCAAAGTTGAAGGCTAGTTGCATGTGGAATGTGTGTTTGTTGTATTGTTGTGTGCGGGAAAGTCTGTCTGGGATGATCTTTGAGAACACAGAATTGGTGGCAAAGTGAGTGCTCATGACTGCATGTTGTAGAGGAACACATTTTAAGGTAGGAACACAATGCTGTACTAAAAAGCTTCGAGCTGCACATGTTGACAAGTGAACTGAAAGCATGAGATGCACTGCAGCATGGCCAAATATCTGGTAGTTGAGTGTCATATGCTTTGAAAGTTTTGTACGTAAAAGAAAATTGCAAATGTTATCACTTCCTTATGGTAATAATTCTAGATGTGATTCAATGAAACCAAATTTTTAGAATTCTGTAGAACTAGTTACCATATTATTTATGTAAATTAACAAACATATGAGATTAATACCAATAATATGCCATTGTATGGAACACAAAGACTAGTTTCTTGAAAATTATACCCCACAAATGGAAATGCAATCTGCCAGCCTATGATGCATTATATCAAATGACTTTTGCAACTGTACAACTAGGATAGCATTAATTTCTTTACAAATATTGCCATTAAGATCTATAAAGGTTTGTTTATGATTACACTTTAAATACACCAAAATAAAGTAGCCATAGACATAGAAATATAAGCAATGTCTTGATTGTTAAAGAACTGACCCACACTTGCAATTGTAGCATATGTGCTGTGGTATTCTCTTGCTGGAACCATTTTGTTTTCTCCCTTGCTGGAACCATTTTGTTTTCTGCCTTGCTGGAACCATTCTGTTTTCTCCTTGTAGATCTTAGAGATTGAAATGTTAAAATTGAGGTAATTTGTGTAACTTAATTTTCAAAAAACAAAATGTTGCACAAAATGTCGCATCAGTGTTAATCTCATATATTTGTTATTATACATAAACAGTATAACGTTTAGTCTGCAGTTGTAAACATTGGATTTCATTACATTTCCATGTATTAACTTATATTTTATGCACATTTTTGTTAATAGATAAGCACTTTTGGAGGTGATGCTGGAATTGATATGCATTGACAGCATATTTTACTAACTATATAAACAGCTCATTTAAATATTGCATGACGTTTGTTGTCTCTTATTTCTTTCTGAGATATTTATTCCATTTGTTACATATTTAAACTGTTGAAAGAATGTTTCAGCCTCTCTAACAGATGAAAAATTATGAATTTTACTGGAGATTACATTTGGAGTAAGTAAAAGGACCTTTTAGTGTTTTATTTATTTTTTGGAAAAAGTGTGTTCTGTTTGTTACCTTCTCATGTTGATATTACCAGCTGAAGTGCAATTTATATAATTTTTGTGTTTTTATAATTGCCTACAATTTCCATTGAATTGTGAATGAACTCTTCTCAGGCATAAGCAAATAAGTTATACATAAGGATACAAAAACTGATTGTATTTTATTAAGAGTTCCAAAAAAATACTAGGTTCCAAACAACCATTTCAAAACAAAAGTGAAGTGCTTTCGCAGGGGATAATGTTTCCTATATACCAAAATCCAATGTTTGTGACAAATACTTACATTAGGGAATGTAGGGGACCTTGATAAATAACGTCAGTGCATTCTTACTGTTTTAAGGTCATTATATTGGCTCCTGAAACACACAAATAACCTTTTTTCAAACCTCAATAGAGATAGCAGACACCATAAACAGAAGGCACATAGTAGGGGCAAAGGCGCGGTAGTGGAAGGTGGGGGGGGGGGGGGGAAGTGGTATTGCCAGCATATGAAAAGCAGGAACTATGTCAGCAACTTATGCAGGAATTGGCACAAATTTACTTGTGTTTCGAGTGCTGAATTTGGCAACATCTTCGACAGGAAAGGGCAGGTATGAGCAGGAGAGGAATGTTCCCATGATGCCTTGGGTGAAGTGTATTGCCATAATTTTGTTCATTTGCTCAACTTTCTGCACCTTGCCTCAATTAAGTGCAATTTAGAAACATAAATAAATATTATGTGTGTGAATTGTTGTTCCTATATATTTTTTTACTCCCTGTTCTACAAGCAGGTCATACAATTTTGTATGTTTGCAATAGAAGTTTGCCGTATTACATTCACATGGTTATCTCTACTATTCTTTTATATAACACATTCACATATTCTTCTCCACTCACTCTTCAACGTACAATTCATATAATTGAAACACAAATGCAATGTATTCCATTGACATGGTTTTCGTTGCTCACCATTCTTTTATGCAATACATTCACATGTATTTCTCTACTCCTTGTTCTTCAAACAATTCATACAATTTTCTATGTGTTTGTAATAGAAATGCATCATATTACATTCACTGGTTATCTCTACTCACTTTTCTTCCTGTGTTATTTGTGCTTGTTCAGCAGTGCTTTTGCATAATGTCTTCCTGTGTTTTTATTTATTTATTTAGTTTAGTTTTTGTTCCTTTAGTATCCTAGGCGATTTAACTAAATATCTGTGGGTGTTTCTATCTGTATCTTTTAGTGTGTTTGTGAACAGCATACTTCAAAAAGAAAAATTGGTATTTAAGTTTGTCTTCAAAGATTGAAAAAATCCCTTAATCCTAACCATCCTTAATATGGGAATTTGAGTTTTTCTCAAAGACAACGTAAATAATTTTGATTAAATTATCATAGGTTTAAGATATATTTGTGACAAATGAAATGTGTATCTTGACTTTTCTGGGAATAGTTTCTGAAGTCCTCTTCGTTCTTTCGCATAATTGGTAAAAGCTAAGAGGTAGGTAAACCCTGTTGCCCAAAAAAATACAGATTTCTGTAAAACACAATTTATCTGAAAAATATTTTTTGTAGAGTGAACAATGTCCAAGATATTGCTTGTTATCTGCTTGATTTTTAAACACGATAGGAATACATTTAGAATTTTGCTTGAATTTTTCAATACCTCTAATATGAATACGTTCTGAATTTCATAGCCATCCCAAAGTGACCAACTGTTTTAAATATTTGACAGTTGTTATAAATATTTGACTGTCTCGCTCCCCCAATCTAACAGTGTGTGACTTTTACTTGTGGGCTAACCTGAAAGACAAACTTTACGAGACAAATCCTCATACATTGGAAGAACTAAAGCAAAATATTAGAAATGAAATAGGAAGCATTACATTGGCCCAACTTAATTGTGTGAATCAGAATGTTTTCTCCAGATATAATGCTTGTTTAGCTGACGATCAACATTTTCAGCATCTTCTATAAGCTAAGAGTGTTATACATGCTTTACGCGCAGAGTTTATGTAGGAGCAAAGCCGGCTGTAGCACACGCAATCGTGCACAGGCAAAATGCCATTCACAGGTTAGATTTTAAGTGAAGTAGCCTGTATGGTTCCTGAATGATTCCAAATAATGAAAAATATTTCAGTCTGAGATTTGAATTGCCCTATCCAAAAACCGAGTTTGCTTACTCTACCAGTCTACATACAAATGGTTGAAATCCCAAAAACTAACAAACAAAACATTATAACTAATCATTACTCAACTATATATGTAATAAAATTATGGAGTTCCTTGTGTTCCATACTGGGACTTTCCTATTTCTAGTACAGTAAAATCTTGTTTATCGGGACTAACTGAGACCAAAGGTAATATTTCTTGCTTGTAGCCTTCAGCCTGCTTTTGTTATTTTTCCTGTAAACAAGCAAAGCATACTGCAAAGTTCATTTTGACTACAACAGCCTTTTCTCTCTCACATCACTGTGAACACTTGAACTGAATGAAGGCACAGCACGTGTT
Organism: Tenodera sinensis; assembly: GCA_030765045.1. Classification (NCBI taxonomy): domain Eukaryota; kingdom Metazoa; phylum Arthropoda; class Insecta; order Mantodea; family Mantidae; genus Tenodera; species Tenodera sinensis. The sequence goes on from JAUKNM010000139.1 coordinate 334,807, forward strand.
CAGTGACTGATATTTGAATTGCGGTCGAAAGGTTGGCTAGCCTGTTTTGATGGTTGCCAAGAGAGGTAACTATGTACTATGTAAACAACGTTGTAGAATAAATGATCCAAAGGGATACAGTCCATTTTATTACCATGACGGTAACATCTGGTCCTCCGGGCCGGATACTGCTATAGATTGCCAGCAAATCGTATAGTAATTGAAAATATTGATACGCACTTGTAATGTACATAATGGAAACCATCTCATCTTCTTCACGCCGGCATCAAGAGGGAAATAGAAGCGGCCGGAGTAATTACTAATGCAACATCAGCACCAGGCAAGAGTGATTCTATAAAAGGTTAGCCATTATCTAGTTACTAGCTATTTAGCCTACCTTGACTGGCTTTCTGTACTAGTAACATTGACTCATTGCATTATATCTTCTATAATTAGTTCCATACCATTTCTTTACTCACTTTTCATTGCTGTCCTTCACTCGATATTTTATTATAACACTTTGTTGGAACAAACTGGATCATATTTATTGCTGTGCGACTAATATTATGGAAGAGCAAAATAAGAAGCTATTAATTACAAAACGAGCTGTGGCGAAAGCAAGTCTTACTCGCCTTGCCAAATTTGTTAATGAATTTCAAACTGGCTCAGAAATTTATTCAATTGAGGTAACAGTCAAGGAATTGCCTAAAATTAGGGATAAATTTGAAGAGGCACAATCTCAATTAGAATTGTTTGAACATCTCGGGAGTCATTCTGCTGACAGAGAAAGTTTTGAATTGATGTACTTTAGCTTAGAAGCAACGATGGCTAAATTAATAGCTCAAAGTGCACATGGAAATGTTAGCAACAGTTCCGTTAGCCCTCCCTTGTCACATACAAGGAGCGCTATGACGGCAATAAAACTGCCAACTCTTAAAATACCTTCATTCAATGGTGATATAACCAACTTTAAGCATTTTATTGATACCTTTGAGAGCCTAGTTGTTAACAATGAAACTTTAGATGATATTCAGAGGTTTCACTACCTTCTCTCTTCACTAACAGGAGAAGCACATAATTTAATAGCTAACATTCCCGTCACAAGTTGTAATTTCAAGGTTGCATTGGAAGCTATTAGCAATGGTTATGACAATTTGAGACTTATTGCCTCAGCTCATCTTGCACGTTTGTTGAGTTTACCCGCTGCTCACAAATCATCTGCAAAGGAACTTAGGGCCTTAATAAATCAAACCATGAGTAATTTAAATGCAATCAAGGCGTTAAACATAGAAATTCCATTGGAAGAATTGATATTATCTCAACTAGTGTTAGATAAGTTAGATGTAACTATAATGAAAGAATTTGAAGACACATTAGATTCAAATAACTTTCCTGCATTTAAGGATGTTATTACATTTCTAGAAAGAAAATGTAAATCGCTAGAAATAATCAATCCAAAATGGAATACAACTTGCTCAAGCATGTCAAATGTTAACACACAGAAAATTGTAAATCACAAACACAAATCCAGTTTTCAACAGGCTTATGCTGTTACAGCCTTAAACTGTGCATATTGTAATTCTTCACATGCCTTATCAAAATGTAAGGCATTTTTTCAGGCTCCTGTATTAGAACGCAGAGCTTTTGTTAAGGATGCCAACCTGTGTTTTAACTGCTTACTCTCTGGTCATACAGTCAGAAATTGTAAATCATCGAATTGTCCCACCTGTGGTAAAAGGCACCACACTTTAGTACATTTTGATGCTTCCAAACAGCAATACAGTTCCAGTAACAATGAAGGTTATTCAAGTCATGATCCCTTGCACACAGATAATGGTGTAAATAGCTACTGTGCATTGAAATTTGAACCTCGTAAACACATTTTGTTGTCTACAGCATTGATTAAAGTTAAAAATCACAAGGGTATTTGGCAGAAGTGTAGAGCTTTGCTAGATTCCGGTTCTCAGTCATGTTTCATGTCAGAGGCCTGCGCTCAGAGGTTAAGACTTAGACGACATCATGATCCTAAACCTGTTCAAGGAATTGGCAATACAGTTTCAGAAACCAAACATGGAATTTGTATCAAAATTGGATCATTTGTAACTGACTTTGTTATGTCAGTAGATTGCTTAATTTTACCCAAGGTGACAGAAAATCTGCCTGCAGAGAAACTTGACTGCAGTAATTGGAAATTACCTAGGAATATTTCATTTCCTGATCCTAAATTTCATGAGCCTGTAAAGGTAGATATTCTGTTGGGAGCAGAAGTCTGTTCATACATTCAGCGCCAAGGTAAATTACATCGTGATAATAATCATCCTGTTTTAATGGAAACAGAGTTTGGTTGGGTACTTGCAGGAAAATATTCAGACTATGGAAGATCCTGTAATATTCCACGGTGGCCGGTAGTATCATGTTTCGCTAAGACTGAAGTCAGTATACAGCACCAATTGCAGAAATTCTGGGAGATTGAGGAATTGAATCACACTCCAAAAACAATGGATGATAAAGCATGCGAGGCTCATTTCACTCAGAATACAACAAGAGATTCATCAGGAAGATTTGTGATTCGACTTCCATTTAAAGAAGATCCTAAGAAGTTAGATGAGTCTAAAATGATGGCTGCAAGAAAATTACATCAGTTAGAAAGAAAACTGTTCAAGAACCAAACATTGAAGGAAGATTATGTGCATTTTTTACAAGAATATGAAGTACTGGGTCACATGCAAGTGGCAAGACCCACTACAAGACTTTGTTGTTATATGCCTCATCATGCAGTACTTAAGACAGACAGCTCAACTACGAAGACAAGAGTAGTTTTTGACTGTTCTGCAGCTTCCAAGAATGGAATTTCAGTGAATGATTTATTGTATGTTGGTCCTACTATTCAACAGGACATTTGTTCTATCATCCTAAGATTTAGGACACATGAAGTAGCATTTACTGCTGATGTTGCCAAAATGTATAGACAAATTTGGTTACATCCAGATGATCAAGTATATCAAAGAATACTGTGGAAAAGCGACCCTACAGCTCCAGTACAAGAGTATCAGCTGAAGACTGTAACGTATGGTATGGCTTGTTCTTCATTTCTAGCTATTAGTTGCCTGCAGCAATTGGCTCATGATGAAGCACATAAGGTCCCAAAGGCTGCTGCAATTGCATTGAATGATTTTTATGTTGATGATTGTATTTCAGGATGTGCAACCTTACCTGAGGCACAAAAACTTCAGAAGGAATTGGTAGCCATGTTATCAAAAGGTGGATTTTTGTTGCGTAAGTGGTCCAGTAATTATTCTGAGTTTTTAACTAACATTACACCAGACCAAAGAGAAACTAGTTTACCATTACAGCTTGACAAAAATGGAGTGAAAACACTTGGACTACTATGGCATTCTACTGAGGACAAGTTTCAGATTGCAAGAAGTCTTAAAATTAACTGCTACGCACAAGCATTTACAAAAAGAGTAGTATTGTCATTAGTTTTTGGTATATTTGATCCCTTAGGCCTCATAAGCCCTATTGTTATTATATGCAAGATGTTTCTACAGAGGTTATGGCAAGAGAAATTAATGTGGGACCAACCCATATCAGAAGAATTGGCTACAGATTGGAAGAAGCTCCACAACTTCATTTAAAAAAAAAATATTTTGTAATTTAACGACGCTGTCAATTGCCAGGATCACATCAGCGTCGCCGGTGTGCCGGAATTTTGTCCCGCAGGAGTTCTTTTACATGCCAGTAAATCTACTGACATGGAGCTGTCGTTTTTAAGCACACTTAAAAACCACCGACCTGGGCCGGGTTTGAACCCGCGACCTTGGGATCCGTAGACAACATTGATAACATTCGCATAGATCGCAAAGTAGTTGGTTATGATTCTGTAGGCAATATAGAGTTACATGGTTTTTGCGATGCTTCAGAAAAGGCATATGGCGGATGCATATATGTCCATTCATCAACTAAGAAAGGAGTTACATGTGAAACTTCTTTGTGCCAAGTCTCGAGTTGCACCACTAAAGAAATTATCACTTCCACATTTAGAATTATGTGGTGCATTGCTTCTTGCTCGTCTATTGGAAAAAGTAAAAAAGGCACTGAACTTATCATTTAAGCACGTATACTTGTGGACAGATTCTACTGTGGTATTGTCATGGTTGTCAGCACCTTCAACACAATGGAAAACTTTTGTAGCTAATAGAGTTTCTGAGATTCAAGATATTTCTGAAAATGCAGTATGGAGACATGTTCCTTCACAACACAACCCAGCAGATTTGATCTCAAGGGGTGTGTTTCCCGAGAATCTTATAAATGAAAAATTATGGTGGGAAGGACCAACTTGGTTACATGAAGAACCAAAGGTGTGGCCTGTATTGGGTAGCATTTCAAACCCTCAGGAAGCTCCAGAGTTAAGATTCAAAACAACTTGTCATGTTGCAACTATTAGGGACGATGGAATAATCACACGATTCTCCAGCCTATCCAAATTGCAATACATTGTAGCATATGTATATAGATTTTGTAAGAATTGTGTTAAGCCAAAGGTAGAAAGAATAACTGGATCTCTCACACTTACAGAGATTCAAGATTCATTGAGTAAATGCATTCAAATTGCACAGCAATCAGTATTTAGCGTAGAAGTGCAGCAACTAGCAATGAAACAGGCAGTTAATATTAACAGTCGCTTGAGATCTTTAAATCATTTTCTCGACAGTAGAGGATTACTTAAAGTTGGTGGACGGTTAGAACACTCTAACCTAACGTATGATCAAAAGCATCCTCTAATTTTGCCACGTCATCATTTAACCAATCTGATTATACAGCATGAACACAAACGATTGTTGCATGCAGGTTGTCAACTTTTATTGGCTTCTCTTAGGGAAAGATATTGGATATTAAATGGCAGAAACACTGTTAGACATTTGATTCATAATTGCATAATATGTTATAAGCTAAAGGCAGAAACAGCAAAACAGTTAATGGGACAACTACCGCGTGCACGAGTGGAAGCAGCTCAACCATTCTTGAATTGTGGCATTGATTATGCAGGACCATTTTACATAAAGTCTAACACTCGCAGAACAACGACAAAGTTAAAGTGTTATGTGTCTTTATTTGTTTGTTTTACTACCAGAGCAGTGCACTTAGAAGTTGTGAGTAACTTGTCTACAGAAGCATTTATTGCAGCATTAAAGAGATTTGTATCTCGACGTGGCATATGCCAGAATATTTATTGTGACAATGGCACAAATTTTAAAGGTGCAAGAAGGGAGTTGAAAGAAATACAAGAGCTCCTTAACTCTCAACAGACTAAGGAAGAAATACAGAGATTTGCAAATTATGATGGTATAATTTGGCACTTCATACCACCTAGAGCACCACATTTTGGCGGCCTGTGGGAAGCAGGTGTAAAATCTTTTAAATACCACCTTAGATGTGTTATGGGCGCATCATGTCCTACTTATGAAGAATTCCATACCTTAACCTGTCAGATAGAAGCTTGTCTGAATTCCAGACCCTTAGTTCCTCTCTCATCTGATCCTAATGATCTTAAAGCTCTGACTCCTGGTCATTTCTTAATTGGTACAGCTTTAACCAGTTTACCCCAGCCAGATCTCGGTAGTGCTAAACTTAGCTTGCTAACTAGGTAGGAGAAATTACAGCAACAACTTCAGGAATTCTGGTCCAGATGGTCACATGAAAATTTGCATCATCTTCAGCAGCGATCTAAGTGGAACAGTCCACATGCAAATGTCAAGCAGGGTACAGTCGTCATAGTGAAAGAAGACAACCTTCCTCCACTCTGCTGGAAGCTGGCAGTGGTTGAGGGACTACATCCAGGAGCAGATGGGTTAGTGCGAGTTGCAACAATTTGCACAGCAACTGGGGTATTTAAGAGACCTATTGTTAAACTGTGTCCTCTTCCTCAAGAGACAGACATAATTTAATACATTCACTGATATTGTTTTATCATTAATTCATTGTATTTTGTTCTTACAATTGTGTTGATGAAGAAATAAGACTTACTTCTTGGTGGCCGGTATGTTCAGTGACTGATATTTGAATTGCGGTCGAAAGGTTGGCTAGCCTGTTTTGATGGTTGCCAAGAGAGGTAACTATGTACTATGTAAACAACGTTGTAGAATAAATGATCAAAAAGGGTACAGTCTATTTTATTACCATGACGGTAACAGCACGTCTTGTGGATGATCTTATACTTATACACAGGTCATCAGTGTCTTTTCAGTCTCTCTCGTAACTCTTGACTTATTTTTTCTACATTCTGCATTCTTAACTTGAGTTCTTGAATTTCTTCCTCAGTTATACAACTTTCATCCGACGAACAGGGCTCCTCCAACATCTGTAGTGAAGTTAATGTCATTCCACCAGGACTTTCATATCTCTTATTGCCTGAACCTCCATTCGTCATCCTTTCACAGGTATGGGATTTCCCATTTAGTTTAGTATTACAAAAGTCATCAGAGCAGGCCACTTCGTAGCCTTTAGGTGACCTTGGCAGGAATGAAGAGCCTGAGTCCACTGACCAAATATTACGCCAACCATTCGATACTTTCCTTTGGATACGCCGTGTGCAGTATCCGCAGTAGCATGTAGGTGATCTCTTAGTTCTAGATTCTAGAACTTGTAGGTTAGGCCAGTGTGTGCTATCAACTGCAAGCTTTAAATCTGAATAGCTACAATGGCCAACAGTGTCACTCTTTGGATGAACTGAAATCTCTTCTAATACACACTCATAATTCTCTTCTATATCCATTCCAGGTATATTTTCCTTCTTCTTTGTCCTTTTCATTTTCTTGTGCTCCTTTCTCTGTGGTTTGGCCAATTTCTCTTTTGTTAACTGTTCATACAGCAGCTCAAGCTGCGAAGCGCCACGTTTTAACTCCACAGCCATTTCAGAATTCCTACAAAATGCCTCTATTGCCACCGCAACCAGAACCTAGTGTTGCCAACTATAATTCAATAAAACAAGCTAAACCGGCTTGCCAAAAAGGCTAGAAAAGGCTAGATTATATTTTAATACCTATATAAACATTAGAAAACTACATTATTAAAAAAATACGCATGGATCACCTAGCAAAAATAAACGTGGTCTTCGTTATCCCCCTCTGCCTCATTTCTACTGCTGCAGCTGGGATCGCCCTTAGGTTCTTGCATGTATACAGCATTTGTACCAACAAGCTTCAATATTTCGTCCGCGACTTCGCATGAAAAATCTGATTTATTGAGGTCACATGACTTTCTCTACTCTTGTACTAACTAACCATTCTTACAAACTCTTATTCCTATATCTTCGTGTTAGTTGAGATAAACATTTGTACAAATTATCTTATTGCTTATTTCCTTGTAGGTGGAAAGAGAATATTAGAATACAGTAGGCTTTGAGCGATTGTCAAATCTTTTAAAGCTTCCGTTCTCTTTGCAGGCTTAATATAACAAATTGAATAACAATGTTCCATTTGACAGAAATACAAATATCAAGGCTTATCTCCGAAATGATCCACTCTATAAAAAAGTTATTCAGACATAAATTGTGTATTTTAGAAAGATCTACAGTTTTTCATAGTAAGATTTGGTCTATCTCTAACGGTTTACCAGTTAATTTTTTTTATTTTGATGTTTAACGACGCTGTCAATTGCTAGGATCACATCAGCGTCGTCGGTGTACCGGAATTTTGTCCCTCAGGAGTTCTTTTACATGCCAGTAAATCTACTGACATGGAGCTGTCGTTTTAAGCACACTTAAAAAGCATCGGTCTGAGCTGGATTTGAACCCACGACCTTGGTATCTAACCAACTGAGCCACCCAGACCGACGTCAAAATCATTAGAGCCATTTTCAAGAATATCGAAATTTTCCGTGTAAAGTGTAGTTTAGGGTGGAACAATTTTCTTCAAAATCTTCGTGTCGCATCCTTAAAAGACATTTAACTTAAATACCAACTTTGGTTTTTAACCAACTTTTCGTTTTTGAGTTATGTTGTCCACAGGCTCGAAATACATACACAGACCTTTTTCTAAAACGTGCCAATGAATCTAACAACTTGATGGAATCCACACTCCCAGATTCAAAAGATTTGGGAATTCACCAAAAAGATTGTATCATTACGTGCAATAGCTGCAGTAGTGAGATTAAATTATGTATTATTTTAAAGGTACCGGTAGATGAGTAAAAAATTAAAAAGGCTAGAAAAGGTAATGAAGCTTAGAAAAAAGGCCAGGAAAGCTACTTGTAGCTTTTTGGAAAATTTATAGCTAGATAGGTTCTCAAAAAGGCCAGATCTAGCCATAAAAAGGCTAAGTTGGCATCACTGCCAGAACCCGACGAAGTCGCAAGTTGAATCAAGTCTTTCATACACACACAGCTCCAAACAGGCAACTGCCAAATTCCTACTGTGCTATTTCCAAGGTCTTGGGACGACGTTCCCTTCGACTACCAAGCAGTTCAGGTTCTTCCATACAAATAAGAGCAGAAATGTATGAAGTACGAGTCTTTAGGTGCATATGGTTTTTGGAATGCAGCTTTTGAAAGCAGCGTACAATGAAGCTACCTACATAACCTTTTTCACGAGCTGGCTGTGGTGCCTCGAACAACAATGGGCAGGCCCCGCCGAACACTTTGTAGCCAATGTTGCCATATTCAAAAAACGCGGGAACAGTACGCTTGGCTAGAAATGACCCGTATTTTCCCTCAGAGGACCGCACAACAGATTCAATACAGAAAATCAGAATTCTTAATATAGCCATATGCATATAATAGTCGCGCTCGTGTATTTATCGCATTTCTGCTTTGAAAATGTACATAATAGATCAAAAGAATTTACTTGTATATTCATTCAAATAAGCAACGCAAATATTAGGGTGTATCCTAAATTAATATGGCAGTGATATACATGTAATCAACTATGGATGAAACTAAAAGAGGAATAGGGTAAAGAATCTAAAAGATCTAAAATTATGATTTCACATATCTTGAGAAACATTACAGCTGAATGCCACTAAAATATGTACTTAATATAAATGTTGAAGTGCAACTTGGAAAAATGCTACAGTAAAACATTAATAAATAAATAAACTCAGCGATTTGTCGTCACTAAAAACGAAACTGTAGTCAGCATCCTCCTCCTCTTCCGAAGGAATGCCACTTTGTGTTGAATGTGAGTTGGTGCTTTATCCTTAGAGAGTACTGTGTGTCATGGAGTTTAGCATATTTTCGGTCTCACAAGTGGATCCATTATTTTGTATACACTGACTGGCTAAAGCACAAGCATTAATTCTAGAGATTGTGAGTAGATTTCGGTGTCTCATTATAAATAGGTTCATTTTACTAAAGACGCGCTAGCAGTCAGCGTTGGAATGCGGTAAAGATAACGCAGAAATACTAAATTGAGAAACGTCTTTAAAAAGAATGTCACTAGAACTGTCCTTGAACTGCAACAACTGGCTCCAAAATTCGTTCAGTACAGCCTTGCCTTGTCTGGGTTTCCCTTGTCTTGACTGGCATTGCCTGGCCTTTCCTGGCCTTGCCTTGCCCTGCCTTGCCCTGCCTAGCCTCGCCTTGCCTTGCCTTGCCTAGCGTGGCCTGGCCATGCCTTGCCTGCCCATGCGTGGCCTTGCCTGGTCTAGCCTGGCCTTGCCTGGCCTGGCATTGCCTGGCCCGGTCTGGCCTTCCCTGGACTTGCCTGGCCTTGCCTGGCCTTGGCTTGCCTTGCCTGGCCTCGCCTTGGGTGGCCTGGCCTTGCCTTGCCTTGCCTGGCCTTGCATTGCCTTGCCTGCCGTTGCCTTGTCCTGCCTGTCCTTGCCTGGCCTTATTTGGCCTTGCCTGGCCTTGCCATGCCTTGCCTTGCCTTGCCTTGCCTTGTCTGGCCTTGCCTTGCCTGGCCTTCCCTTACCTGACCTTGCCTTGCCATGCCTTGCCTTGCCTTGCCTTGCCTGGCCTTGCCTTGCCTTGCCTGGCCTTCCCTTGCCTGACCTTGCCTTGCCATGCCTTGCCTTGCCCTGCCTGGCCTTGCCTGGCCTTCTCTGGCCTTGCTTTGCTTGCCTTGCATGGCCTTGCCAGGCCTTGCCTGGCCTCGCCTGGCGTTGCCTGGCCTTGCCTGGCATTGGTTGGCCTTGCCTGGCCTTGCCTTGCCTTGCCTTGCCTGGGTTTGCCTTGTCTTGCCTGGCATTGCCTGGTCTTTCCTAACCTTGCCTTGCCTTGCCTTGCCTAGCCTCGCCTTGCCTTGCCTTGGCTTGCCTTGCGTGGCCTGGCCATGCCTTGCCTGCCCATGCCTGGCCTGGTCTGGCCTTGCCTTGCCTTGCCTGGCCTTGCCTTGGCTGGTCTGGCCTTGCCTTGCCTTGCCTTGCCTGACCTTGCCTTGCATTGCCTTCTTGAAAAATTGAAAAAGAAAAAGGCACCTGGTCCAGATGGTATTATAAATGAAGTCTTATATAATCTACGGGAAGAAATAATTTTATTTTTGTATTTTTTATTTAATGACTGTTTAGTAAGAGGAAGATTTCCAAATATTTGGAAGGAAGCCAAAGTTGTGATCTTAAGTAAAGGAGCAGATAAAGATAGAACACAACCAAAATCTTTTAGACCAGTATGCTTGTTAAATTCTTTAGGCAAAATATTTGAACAATTAATTTATAAAAGGATGATGGAATTTAGAATAATGATAGGGATGAATATGAAACAATTTGGATTCAGGAAAGGATATTCAACTGAGGATGCTATTTTAAAAGTACAAGATATTGTGTTAAAAAGCTCAAAAAATTATGTAATTGGAATATCTGTGGATATATCTGGTGCTTTTGATAATTTATGGTGGCCGTATTTTTTTGGCATCTTAAGAGAGAAGGAATATCCAGGTACCATATATAATTTATTAAAAGATTATTGTCTAAATAGAGAAGCATACATTGGAGGCTCAAATTACGACATTAGGAAGCAAATTACTAAAGGCTGTCCTCAGGGTTCTATTTTGGGGCCCCTTTTTTGGGATATTTTGTCAGAAAGTCTCTTGGAACAATTGGAAAATGATGGAAATGTTTTAGATATAATTGCGTATGCTGATGATATTGTGATAATGGTGGATGGGCAAAGCAGAAGGGAATTGGAAACTAAAGCGAAGGAAGTTACTGCAAAATTATCAAATTGGTGTGAAATAACCAAATTAAAAATTGCACCAAATAAATCAAATTATTTGCTCTTAAAAGGAAACTTAAAAAGGGATCCAACAATAAAAATTAATAATCAAAATATTCGAAGAGTAAAAGAAGTTAGATATTTGGGGATAATGTTGGATGAAAAATTTAATTTCAGAAAACATACAGATTATATTAGGCAGAAATCTGAGAAAATAATGTTAAAATTGGCAAGAATTACAAAATTAAATTTTGTACTTCCCTTACAGACCATACAAATTTATCACAATACAATCTTTGCCTCAATTATTACTTATGCTGCAGCAGTTTGGGCGGAAAGAATGGATAATGTGCAAATTAAAATGCTGCTAAGAAGAACCCAAAGAAAGATCTTATTAAGGCTAACAGGAGCAGTAAATACAACACCCACAATGGCACTGTTAGTCTCTACAGCAATATGGCCCATTGATCTATTGGTAAAATTAAAGGGAGCAAAATTCTGGCTAAAGAAAGGAAATTTAGAAAAAGTTTATAAAATTAGTGGTGTAAGAACAGATGGGAAGTAAAAAATGCTTTGAAAAATAAATGGCAAAATGAATGGTCGGAATGTGCTGTAGGTAGAAGAGTTTATGGATTTTTCCAGAATATTAGAGAAAGATTAAAATTAAATTTCATTCAACCAACAAAAGGATTCATTCATTATATAACTGGACATGGACCATATAAAACATATTGGAAAAAAATAAAAAAAACGAATTCTGATATATGTAATATCTGTCAAGTACAAGATAACCCGGAGCATGCGATCTTTGAATGCGAAAGGTATGAAACTATGAATGTAGAAGAAAGGCATCAATTAGGAGGATATTATATAAATGATATAATTAGAAATCCAAATTTAATTGAAAAACTACAGTTTTTAACCAATTATGTTAGTAAAAAAGCTTGGGAAACTGAAAACATCGAGGTAGAATGGATTGAAAATGAACAAATTGAAATAGATGAGATAAGAAGATCTTCTAGATTACGAGACAGGCAGAGAAGAGGAAACGTAGCACTGTTGCAGGAGAAGGAGGAGTCCAGCCAGGGGAAGATGTAAATGAACTTATTTATACAAATGTAAATAAATTTTTAATATAGTGCTGGTTACCAGTATTGGTATTTTGTTTTTTTTTTAACCAGTTGTCCAGTCGCTGGAAACCAGTGGCATAGAGTTATAAGATAGCTGGAAGTTTTTAGGTTTATTTAAATTAATGTTTTCTTTTTTAGAATAGTGTAGATGTATTAGTTATTTTCTTGTTAGTAGAATTAGATTTGCTGGAAACCAGTAACTTTAGGAAATTTTATGTTTTTGTTGTAGTTTTCTTTTGTTTTGTAGTTAGAAATTCTGAAACATATATTATAATGATGATTGTATATCAATAATTTTGGTTAAATAAATAGAAAATTTGAATAAATGCCCCGGTATAGTTGTCAAGGTGCCGGGGTATAATATTCAGATTTTATTTTATTTTATTTTATTTTATTTTATTTTATTTTATTTTATTTTATTTTATTTTATTTTATTTTATTTTTATTTTATTTTATTTTATTTTATTGCCTTGCCTGCCCTTGCCTTGCCCTGCCTGTCCTTACCTGGCCTTATTTGGCCTTGCCTGGCCTTCCTCTCCTCGCGTGGCCTTGCCTGGCGTTGCCTGGCCTTGGCTGGCCTTGACTGGCCTTGCCTTGCCTTGCCTTGCCTGGGTTTTCCTTGCCTTGCCTTGCCTGGCCTTGCCATGGCCTTGCCTTGCCTTGCCTTACTTTGCCTTGCCTTGCCTTGCCTTGTCTGGCCTTGCCTTTCCTGGCCTGGCCTTGCCTTTCCTTGCCTTGCATTGCTAAATAATGTTAAATTTGGCAAGAATTACTAAACTAAATTTTGTACTTCCCTTACAGACCATACAAATTTATCACAATACAATCTTTGCCTCAATTATTACTTATGCTGCAGCAGTTTGGGCGGAAAGAATGGATAATGTGCAAATTAAAATGCTGCTAAGAAGAACCCAAAGAAAGATCTTATTAAGGCTAACAGGAGCAGTAAATACAACACCCACAATGGCACTGTTGGTCTCTACAGCAATAGGGCCCATTGATCTATTGGTAAAATTAAAGGGAGCAAAACTCTGGCTAAAGAAAGGAAATTTAGAAAAGGTTTATAAAATTAGTGGTGTAAGAACAGATAAAATTTGGGAAGTAAAAAATGCTTTGAAAAATAAATGGCAAAATGAATGGTCGGAATGTGCTGCAGGTAGAAGAGTTTATGGATTTTTCCAGAAGGTTAGAGAAAGATTAAAATTAAATTACATTCAACCAACAAAAGGATTCATTCATTATATAACTGGACATGGACCATATAAAACATATTGGAAAAAAATTAAAAAAACGAATTCTGATATATGTAATATCTGTCAAGTACAAGATAACCCGGAACATGCGATTTTTGAATGTGAAAGGTATGAAACTATTAATGTAGAACAAAGGCATCAATCAGGAGTATATTATATAAATGATATAATTAGAAATCCAAATTATATGAAAAACTACAGTTTTTAACCAATTATGTTAGTAAAACAGCTTGGGAAACTGAAAACATCGAGGTAGAATGGATTGAAAATGAACAAATTGAAACAGATGAGATAAGATCTTCTAGATTACGAGACAGGCAGAGAAGAGGAAAAATAGCAATAGAAGGTATCGAAGAAGAAGGAGGAGTAGGCCAACAAAGAGAACAGATAGAAATTGAACAATAAATAGAGAGAAATGATTTAAATCAAGTAAATAGTAGAAGATATTTTGTAGTCTTAACGGGTAGGCAAGAATGGGCAGAAAGAAGAAGGATAAGATCAAGAAGAAGAGAGGGAGAAGCATATGCCGACTATCGTAGGAGACTGCAAGAGGAATGAGGCCGAAGTAATGTGTGAGAAGTTTGCTGTTGCAGGAGAAGGAGTCCAGCCAGAGGAAGATGGAGGCCGTTGCTGGGGGACGGAGCAGCGGGCGGAGCGAGAGGAGTGAACCTGCAGTCGCGGCGGACGTGGAGCGGCCGGCCCGGCAGCTCAAAAAATGCGTAAAAAGTTATGGATTTTGAGAACGATACTATGTGAATAGGTACACTAAGAGTAGAAAAAGGTAAATTTGTGTTATGTATAGTGTAATAAAATTTCATAAAAGTTAACTATTTGGATATGTATTCATAAGAAATGTATGTTTTTAGAAAGAGGTGAAAATCTAGATTATTGAAAAGATTAATTATCTAAATCTATCTTTAGGTGATATTTTATTTTTGTTTAAAGTTAGTATAATTATATTCCGAAAGTAGATAAATATTTTTATATAAATTTTTAGTTCATATTTAAATGAACTTATTTATACAAATATAAATATAATTTTAATATATAGTGCTGGTTACCAGTATGGTATTTTGCATAGAAGATAGCTGGAAGTTTTTTTTAACCAGTTGTCCAGTCGCTGGAAACCAGTTGCATAGATTTAGGTTTACTTAAACTAATGCTTTCTTTTTTAGAATAGTGTAGATGTCTTAGTTATTTTCTTGTTAGTGGAATTAGATTTGCTGGAAACCAGTCACTTTAGGTAGCTTTTATGTTTTTGTTGTAGCTTTCTTTTGTTTTGTAGTTAGAAATTCTGAAATATAAATTATATAATGATGATTGTATATAAATATTTTGGTTAAATAAATAGAAAACTTGAATAAATGCCCCGGTATAGTTGTCAAGGTGCCGGGGTATAATATTCAGATTTTATTTTATTTTATTTTATTTTATTTTATTTTATTGCTTTGCCTTGCCTTGCCTTGCCTTGCCTGTCCTCGCCTCGCCACGCCTCGCCTTGCCTTGCCTTGCCCTGCCTTGCCTTGCCTGGCCTGGCCTTACCTTGACTTGCCTGGCCTAGCCTTGCATTGCCTGGCCTTGAGTTGCCCTGCCTGGCCTTGCCTGGCCTTACCCGGCCTTGCCTTGCCTTGCCTGGCCTTGCCTGGCCTTGCCTGGCCTTGCCTGGACTTGCCTGGCCTTGCCCGGACCTGCCTGGCCTTGCCTGGCCTTGTCTGGCATTTCCTGGCCTTGCGTGGCCTTGCCTGGCTTTGCCTTTCCTTGCCTGGCCTTGCCTGGCCTTGCCTGGCCTTACCTGCCCTTGCCTGGCCTTCGCTTGCCTTGCCAGGCCTTGCCTTGCCTTGCCTGGACTTGCCTGGACTTGCCTGGCCTCGCCTTGCCTCGCCTTGCTTTGCTTTGCCTTGCCTTGCCTTGCCCTTCCTGGCCTGGCCTTGCCTTGACTTGCCTGGCCTTGCCTTGCCTTGCCTGGCCTTGCCTTGCCCTGCCTGGCCTTGCCTTGCCTTACCTGGCCTTGCCTTGCCTCGCCTGGCTTTGCCTGGTCTTGTCTGGCCTTGTCTGGCCCTGTCTGGCCTTGCCTGGCCTTGCCTGGCCTTGCCTTGCCTTGCCTTGTCTGGCCTTGCCCTGCGTGGGTTTTCCTTGCCTTGCCTTGCCTGGACTTGCCTGGCCGGGCCTGGCCTTGCCTGGCATTGCCTGGCCTTGTGTGGCATTTTCTGGCCTTGCCTGGCCTTGCCTGGCCTTGTCTGGCCTTGCCTGGCCTTGCCTGGCCTTGCCTTTCCTTGCCTGGACTTGCCTTGCCTTGCCTGACCTTGCATTGCCTTGCCTGGCCTTGCCTGGACTTGCCTGGCCTTGCCTTGCCTTGCCCTTCCTGGCCTGGCGTTGCCTTGACTTGCCTGGCCTTGCCTTGCCTTGCCTGGCCTTGCCTTGCCCTGCCAGGCCTAGCGTTGCTTTACCTGGCCTTGCCTTGCCTCGCCTGGCTTTGCCTGGTCTTGCCTGGCCTTGTCTGGCATTGTCTGGGCTTGCCTGGCCTTGCCTTGCATTGTCTGGCCTTGCCCTGCGTGGGTTTGCCTCGCCTTGCCTTGCCTTGACTTGCCCGGCCGTGCCTGGCCTAGCCTGGCATTGCCTGGCTTTGTCTGGCATTTCCTGGCCCTTCCTGGCCTTGCCTGGCCTTGCCTGGCCTTGCCTGGCCTTGCCTCTCCTTTCCTGGTCCTGCCTTGCCTTGCCTGACCTTGCCTTGCCTTGCCTGGCCTTGCCTGGACCTGCCTGGCCTTGCCTTGCCTTGCTATGCCTTGCCTTGCCTTGCCTGTCCTCGCCTCGCCTCGCCTTGCCTTGCCTTGCTTTGCCTTGCCTTGCCTTGCCTTGCCTTGGTTTGCTTTGCCTGGCCTGGCCTGGCCATGCCTTGCCTTGCCTGGCCTTGCCTTGTCTTGCCTGGCCATGCCTTGCCTTGCCTTGCCTGGGCTTGCCTTGCCTGGCCTGGCCATGCCTTGCCTTTCCTTGCCTGGCCTTGCCTGGCCTTACCTGCCCTTGCCTGGCCTTGGCTTGCCTTCCAGGGCTTGCCTTGCCTTGCCTGGCCTTGCCTGGACTTGCCTGGCCTTGCCTTGCCTTGCCTTGCCTGTCCTCGCCTCGCCTCGCCTCGCCTTGCCTTGCCTTGCTTTGCTTTGCCTTGCCTTGCTTTGCTTTGCCTTGCCTTGCCTTGCCTTGCCCTTCCTGGCCTGGCCTTGCCTTGACTTGCCTGGCCTTGCCTTGCCTTGCCTGGCCTTGCCTTGCCCTGCCTGGCCTTGCCTTGCCTTACCTGGCCCTGCCTTGCCTCGCCTGGCTTTGCCTGGTCTTGTCTGACCTTGTCTGGCCCTGTCTGGCCTTGCCTGGCCTTGCCTGGCGTTGCCTTGCCTTGTCTGGCCTTGCCCTGCGTGGCTTTTCCTTGCCTTGCCTTGCCTGGACTTGCCTGGCCGGGCCTGGCCTTGCCTGGCATTGTCTGGCCTTGTGTGGCATTTCCTGGCCTTGCCTGGCCTTGCCTGGCCTTGCCTGGCCTTGCCTGGCCTTGCCTGGCCTTACCTGGCCTTGCCTTTCCTTGCCTTGCCTTGCCTTGCCTTGCCTGACCTTGCCTTGCCTTGCCTGGCCTTGCCTGGACTTGCCTGGCCTTGCCTTGCCTTGCCATGCCTTGCCTTGCCTTGCCTTGCCCTTCCTGGCCATGCCTTGCCTTGCCTGGCCTTGCCTTGTCTTGCCTGGCCATGCCTTGCCTTGCCTGGCCTGGCCATGCCTTGCCTGCCCTTGCCTGGCCTTACCTGGCCTTGCCTTTCCTTGCCTGGCCTTGCCTGGCCTTGCCTCTCCTTGCCTGGTCCTGCCTTGCCTTGCCTGACCTTGCCTTGCCTTGCCTGGCCTTGCCTGGACCTGCCTGGCCTTGCCTTGCCTTGCTATGCCTTGCCTTGCCTTGCCTGTCCTCGCCTCGCCTCGCCTTGCCTTGCCTTGCTTTGCCTTGCCTTGCCTTGCCTTGCCTTGGTTTGCTTTGCCTGGCCTGGCCTGGCCATGCCTTGCCTTGCCTGGCCTTGCCTTGTCTTGCCTGGCCATGCCTTGCCTTGCCTTGCCTGGGCTTGCCTTGCCTGGCCTGGCCATGCCTTGCCTTTCCTTGCCTGGCCTTGCCTGGCCTTACCTGCCCTTGCCTGGCCTTGGCTTGCCTTCCAGGGCTTGCCTTGCCTTGCCTGGCCTTGCCTGGACTTGCCTGGCCTTGCCTTGCCTTGCCTTGCCTGTCCTCGCCTCGCCTCGCCTCGCCTTGCCTTGCCTTGCTTTGCTTTGCCTTGCCTTGCCTTGCCTTGCCCTTCCTGGCCTGGCCTTGCCTTGACTTGCCTGGCCTTGCCTTGCCTTGCCTGGCCTTGCCTTGCCCTGCCTGGCCTTGCCTTGCCTTACCTGGCCCTGCCTTGCCTCGCCTGGCTTTGCCTGGTCTTGTCTGACCTTGTCTGGCCCTGTCTGGCCTTGCCTGGCCTTGCCTGGCGTTGCCTTGCTTTGTCTGGCCTTGCCCTGCGTGGCTTTTCCTTGCCTTGCCTTGCCTGGACTTGCCTGGCCGGGCCTGGCCTTGCCTGGCATTGTCTGGCCTTGTGTGGCATTTCCTGGCCTTGCCTGGCCTTGCCTGGCCTTGCCTGGCCTTGCCTGGCCTTGCCTGGCCTTACCTGGCCTTGCCTTTCCTTGCCTGGCCTTGCCTTGCCTTGCCTGACCTTGCCTTGCCTTGCCTGGCCTTGCCTGGACTTGCCTGGCCTTGCCTTGCCTTGCCATGCCTTGCCTTGCCTTGCCTTGCCCTTCCTGGCCTGGCCTTGCCTTGACTTGCCTGGCCTTGCCTTGCCTTGCCTGGCCTTCCATTGCCCTGCCTGGACTTGCCTTGCCTTACCTGGCTTTGCCTTGCCTTGCCTGGCCTTGCCTTGCTTTGTTGGCCTCGCCTCGCCTTGCCTTGCCTTGCTTTGCCTTGCCTTGACTTGCCTTGCCCTTCCTGGCCTGGCCTTGCCTTGACTTGCCTGGCCTTGCCTTGCCTTGCCTGGCCTTGCCTTGCCCTGCCTGGCCTAGCCTTGCTTTACCTGGCCTTGCCTTGCCTCGCCTGGCTTTGCCTGGTTTTGCCCGGCCTTGTCTGGCCTTGTCTGGGCTTGCCTGGCCTTGCCTTGCCTTGTCTGGCCTTGCCCTGCGTGGGTTTGCCTCGCCTTGCCTTGCCTTGACTTGCCTGGCCGTGCCTGGCCTTGCCTGGCCTTGCCTGGCCTTGCCTGGCCTTGCATCTCCTTGCCTGGTCTTGCCTTGCCTTGCCTGACCTTGCCTTTCCTTGCCTGGCCTTGCCTGGACTTGCCTGGCCTTGCCTTGCCTTGCTATGCCTTGCATTGCCTTGCCTGTCCTCGCCTCGCCTCACCTTGCCTTGCCTTGCTTTGCCTTGCCTTGCCTCGCCTTGCCTTGGTTTCCTTTGCCTGGCCTGGCCTGGCCATGCCTTGCCTTGCCTGGCCTTGCCTTGTCTTGCCTGGCCATGCCTTGCCTTGCCTGGCCTGGCCATGCCTTGCCTGCCCTTGCCTGGCCCTGCCTGGCCTTGCCTTGCTTTGCCTGGCCTTGCCTGGCCCTGCCTGGCCTTGCCTGGCCTTGCCTGGCCTTGCCTTGCCTTGCCTGGCCTTGCCTGGCCTTGCCTTGCCTTGCCTGGCGTTGCCTTGCCTGGTCTGCCCTTGCCTTGCCTTGCCTGGCCTTGCATTGCCTTCCCTGGCCTTGCCTTGCCCTGCCTGGCCTTGCCTGGCCTTATCTGGCCTTGCCTTGCCTGGCCTTTCATGGCCTTCCCAGGCCTTGCCTGGGCTCGCCTGGCCTTGCCTGGCCTTGCCTGGCCTTGGCTGGCCTTGCCTGGCCTTGCCTTGCCTGGGTTTGCCTTGCCATGCCTTGCCAGGCCTTGCCTGGCCTTCCTGGCCTTGCCTTGCCTTGCTTTTCCTTGGCTTGCCTTCCCTTGCCTTTGCTTGCCTTGCCTTGCCTCACGTTGCCTTGCCTGGCCTTGCTCTGCCTTGCCTGGCCTGGCCTTGCCTTGCCTGGCTTTACCTTGACTTGCATGGCCTTGCCTGGACTTGCCTGGCCTTGCCTGTCCTCGCCTCGCCTCGCCTCGCCTTGCCTTGTCTTGCCTTGGCTTGCCTTGCCTTGTCTTGCCTTGCCTGGCCTGGCCTTACCTTTACTTGCCTGGCCTTGCCTTGCCTTGCCTTGTCTTGCCATGCCTGGCATTTCGTGGCCTTACCTGGCCTTGCCTTTGGCTTTGCCGGGCCTTGCCTGGCCTTGCCTGGCCTTGCCTGGCCTTGCCTGGCCTTGTCTGGCATTTCCTGGCCCTGCCTGGTCTTGCGTTTCCTTGCCTGGCCTTGAATGGCCTTGCCTGGACTTGCCTGGCCTTGCCTTGCCTTGCCTGGCCTGGCCTTGCCTTTCCTGGCCTTGCCTGGACTTGCCTGGCCTTGCCTTGACTTGCCTTGCCTTGCCTTGCCTCGCATCGCCTCGCCTCGCCTCGCCTGGCCTCCCCTGCCTCGCCTCGCCTCGCGTTGCCTTGCTTTGCCTTGCCTTGCCTGGCCTGGCCTCGCCTTGCTTTGCCTGGCCTTGCCTGGCCTTGCCTGGCCTTGCCTTGCCTTGCTATTCCTTGCCTTGCCTGTCCTCGCCTCGCCTCGCCTTGCCTTGCCTTGCTTTGCCTTGCCTTGCCTTGCCTTGGTTTGCTTTGCCTGGCCTGGCCTTGCCTGGACTTGCCTTGCCTTACCTGGCCTTGCCTTGCCTTGCCTGGCCTTGCCTTGCTTTGCCTGGCTTCGCCTCGCTTTGTCTTGCCAGGCCTTGCCTTGCCTTGCCTTACCTGGCCTTGCCTTGCCTCGCCTGTCTTTGCCTGGTCTTGTCTGGCCTTGGCTGGCCCTGTCTGGCCTTGCCTGGCCTTGCCTGGCCTTGCTTTGCCTTGCCTTGTCTGGCCTTGCCCTGCGTGGTTTTGCCTTGCCTTGCCTTGCGTGGACTTGCCTGGCCGTGCCTGGACTTGCCTGGCATTGAATGGCCTTGTGTGGCATTTCCTGGCCTTGCCTGGCCTTGGCTGGCCTTGCCTGGCCTTGCCTGGCCTTGCCTGGCCTTACCTGGCCTTGCCTTTCCTTGCTTGGCCTTGCCTTGCCTTGCCTGACCTTGCCTTGCCTTGCCTTGCCTGGCCTTGCCTGGACTTGCCTGGCCTTGCCTTGCCTTGCCATGCCTTGCCTTGCCTTGCTTTGCCCTTCCTGGCCTGGCCTTGCCTTGACTTCCCTGGCCTTGCCTTGCCTTGCCTGGCCTTGCATTGCCCTGCCTGGACTTGCCTTGCCTTACCTGGCCTTGCCTTGCCTTGCTGGCCTTGCCTTGCTTTGCCTGGCCTCGCCTCGCCTTGCCTTGCCTTGCTTTGCCTTGGCTTGACTTGCCTTGCCCTTCCTGGCCTGGCCTTGCCTTGACATGCCTGGCCTTGCCTTGCCTTGCCTGGCCTTGCCTTGCCCTGCCTGGCCTTGCCTCGCCTGGCTTTGCCTGGTTTTGCCTGGCCTTCTCTGGCCTTGTCTGGGCTTGCCTGGCCTTGCCTTGCCTTGTCTGGCCTTGCCCTGCGTGGGTTTGCCTCGCCTTGCCTTGCCTCGACTTGCCTGGCCGTGCCAGGCCTAGCCTGGCATTGCCTGGCTTTTCTGGCATTTCCAGGCCCTTCCTGGCCTTCGCCTTGCCTTTCCTTGCCTGATCTTGCCTTGCCTTGCCTGACCTTGCCTTGCCTTGCCTGGCCTTGCCTGAACTTGCCTGGCCTTGCCTTGCCTTGCTATGCCTTGCCTTGCCTTGCCTGTCCTCGCCTCGCCTCGCCTTGCCTTGCCTTGCTTTGCCTTGCCTTGCCTTGGTTTGCGTTGCCTGGCCTGGCCTGGCCTTGCCTTTCCTTGCCTGATCTTGCCTTGCCTTGCCTGACGTTGCCTTGCCTTGCCTGGCCTTGCCTGGACTTGCCTGGCCTTGCCTTGCCTTGCTATTCCTTGCCTTGCCTTGCCTGTCCTCGCCTCGCCTCGCCTTTCCTTGCCTTGCTTTGCCTTGCCTTGCCTTGGTTTGCGTTGCCTGGCCTGGCCTGGCCTTGCCTTTCCTTGCCTTGCCCTTCCTGGCCTGGCCTTGCCTTGACTTGCCTGTCCTTGCCTTGCCTTGCCTGGCCTTGCATTGCCCTGCCTGGACTTGCCTTGCCTTACCTTGCCTTGCCTTCCCTTGCCTGGCCTTGCCTTGCTTTGCTTGGCCTCGCCTCGCCTTGCCTTGCCTTGCTTTGCCTTGCCTTGACTTGCCTTGCCCTTCCTGGCCTGGCCTTGCCTTGACTTGCCTGGCCTTGCCTTGCCTTGCCTTGCCTTGCCCTGCCTGGTCTTGCCTTGCTTTACCTGGCCTTGCCTTGCCTCGCCTGGCCCTGCCTGGCCTTGCCTTGCTTTGCCAGGCCTTGCCTGGCCCTGCCTGGCCTTGCCTGGCCTTGCCTTGCCTGGCCTTGCCTTGCCTGGCCTTGCCTTGCCTTGCCTGGCCTTGCCTTGACTTGCCTGGCCTTGCCTTGCCCTGCCTGGCCTTGCCTTGCCCTGCCTGGCCTTGCCTTGCTTTACCTGGCCTTGCCTTACCTCGCCTGGCTTTGCCTGGCCTTGCCTGGCCTTGCCTGGCCTTCCTGGCTTTTCCTTGCCTTGCCATGGCTTGCCTTCCCTTGCCTTTGCTCGCCTTGCCTTGCCTCACCTTGCCTTGCCTTGCCTTGCTCTGCCTTGCCTGGCCTGGCCTTGCCATGCCTGGCCTGGCCTTGCCTGGCCTTCCTGGCTTTTCCTTGCCTTGCCTTTGCTTGCCTTCCCTTGCCTTTGCTCGCCTTGCCTTGCCTCACCTTGCCTTGCCTTGCCTTGCTCCGCCTTGCCTGGCCTGGCCTTGCCATGCCTGGCCTGGCCTTACCTTTACTTGCCTGGCCTTGCCTTGCCTTGCCTGGCCTTGCCTTGCCCTGCCTGGCCTTTCGTGGCCTTCCCTGGCCTTGCCTTGCCTTGCCTGCATATGCCTGGCCTTGCCGGGCCTTGCCCGGCCTTGCCTGGCCTTGTCTGGCATTTCCTGGCCTTGCCTGGCCTTGCGTTTGCTTGCCTGGCCTTGCCTGGCCTTGCTTGGCCTTGCCTGGCCTTGCCTTGCCTTGCCTGGCCTGGCCTTGCCTTTCTTGGCCTTGCCTGGACTTGCCTGGCCTTGCCTTGCCTTGCCTTGCCTTGCCTCGCCTCGCCTCGCCTCGCCTAGCGTCGCTTTGCTTTGCCTTGCCTTGCCTGGCCTGGCCTGGCCTGGCCTGGCCTGGCCTGGCCTGGCCTGGCCTGGCCTTGCTTTGTGTGGCCTTGCCTGGCCTAGCCTGGCCTTGGCTGGCCTTGCCTGGCCTTGCCTTGCCTGGGTTTGCCTTGCCATGCCTTGCCAGGCCTTGCCTGGCCTTGCCTTGCCTTGCCTTGCCTGGGTTTTCCTTGCCTTTCCTGGCCTGGCCTTGCCTTTCCTGGCCTGGCCTTGCCTTTCCTTGCCTTGCATTGCTAAATAATGTTAAATTTGGCAAGAATTAC